>CM039640.1:10972226-11445811 GCA_022405125.1 Anthidium xuezhongi
CCAGCAACGCGTACAAGGAACGATCCTCGACACCGGAAATACAGATCGTCGAATCCCCCAGGCAGATGCACAGCCTAACAGCCAGATCGCTATCGAAACAATTTCGAGAGGGTCTGCGACAGATACCTAACAAAGTTACTACCCCTCCTGCCAGCCACGTCGCCATGGAACAGCCCAGACTGCTGGAGAACCAACCGGAAGTGGTGCAGGCGAGGAGCGACGCGTCGAACGACGTAAACGTGATTCTACCCGGGAAATTGAAATCTAACATCATATTCTGGGAACAGATGCAGAGGAGAAGCTAAAAAACCAAGCTCGTGTTCAATATCGTGTCGCGAAAAGCGGAAGTCGACGGTTTCTGACCTAAATAAAGGTACGTATCCGTTCGAGAGTGTCCGAATGGCTCTCGATAGCTTCCCTTGCGAGCTTTCCTCTCGAACGGAGGCGTACGAGAGTAAAACTCTCAGAGATACGCTATCGTCGGCTTATATACGAAAAATATGAAAAATTTCATCGGGAAACGTCCGCGATCGGCTCGCAGCGTGTTTTATCATCCTTGCTCCGCGCAAGAATGTCTAACACCGTTAAAAAAATCGAGAAATGTTTATCAAAAAGCAAACAACAACCGCATTTACGACGAAGATAAAAAGAAATTGTTGATGTGATTTTGCGTGTGCCAAATGATACTAACTTGCGATCAGCCAAAGAGAACATTTACTTCTCCACCCTTCTCTTTTTATTTTTTTTTTTCTTTTTTCTTTTTTCTTTTTTCTTTTTTCTTTTCAACGAAAATGATTGATCAAATTCTCAACACGCGTTTTTACTGATCGACTGTAAATATATATATTTTTGTTGAATATAATAAAATATCCGTTGAAATCGTCGTACGTATATGTAAATATATAAAGGAACCACGAATAGTCGCAAAGATTTTTCTTCTTTTTTTACATGCATACAAATCTTTCCTATAGTATTTCCAAGTATTTATTATTTATTAATCGACCATGCATATATATATATATAAATATTGTATCGATGTATATGTATATACGAGTTATCAACGTGACCATCCAATGGGCTACGTTGTCTTTTATAAAATATCAAAATTTGTACGAATTACAATCCTTACCTTGTACACTAAAAAAACACTGTGCTATATCGATATAGGAAATATATTGTTTATTAATTGATTTTGACGCACCTCCTTAACACCCTTTCTGCCTTACACTTACGGACGGGATCGTAAGTCAGGAGACTTAACACATTACGGTCGCTTTTTCGGAGCAAAATTTTTTCAATTAACGTTGATAAACGAATAATAAGAAGATTCCAAAGAATCGAAAGCACAATCAACGAACCATAATGTGTTAAAATAAGTCAGGAAAGGGCCAAGGATCGCTGACAGTGAGATCAAAATCACCACGGCTCGTGGTAAAAATGCTGAACGTTTTATTCAAACATCTGCGCATACATGAGCATCACTCGAGCGTAAAAATAGTTCGTCGTCGTTCGAATAATTGTAAAACACGATCACAGTAGTCTCGTCGACGGGGAAAACGGAGAGAAAAGTTTCTCAAAATTTCCCTCTCGAGGGAAACACGCGCGGGGCTGAGGGCTCAGTAATATATGCACCTGGTTTTGTGAAACGGTATCGTTTCTAATTGAGCCGCGTGTTTCCGTCGATAGTCCCACAGAAAATGATCTATCAGTATGGCGTTAATGTCCGATTTCTTTAATTGCAAATTCGGATAACGCTCGATGAGGGACCATACCTCGTCCCTCACCCGCTCGACAGCCTCTATCGAGCAACCACGAATCTCTATCTCGTCGTCGCTACCGTTTTCTAATTCTACATCTGTAAATATTAAATGAGAATACCTCTATCGATACCTCTCCCCCGCGATTCTGATTCATCAACTGCCGCTCGAAGGAAAATATGTTTACTGAATTCTGTCCTCCTCGCTCTTATCTACCCCTCTATTCACAGCTGTTTCAGTAAACAGCTCTCGATAAGTTCAATAATAAAACATAAGAGACCGGTTGGTAGTTCCCGCGCTATTATTTCCCAACGTCGACCAAGGAGGGCAGAATTAATTAATCTCTCTTCAGCAGTGATTAACGGCGCCAGTCGCAAACAAGATACACCATGGAAAAACTCACCGCACTGCAGTCTGCTGAGCAGCGGATTGCTGTAACGTATCGCGCCAAAGTGTACCAGTACCTGGGGTATGCGATAATCGGCGAACATCGTGATGTAATCTATGTCGTGGAATTTACCGATTCCCTCGCCCTTGAAGCAGGCCCAGACATCGCCCACCAGTATCTGGGCCCTTTTGTAGAAGCTGACTGCAATAAAACGAATCGTTTATTACTTTATTGTATATTCATCTGTTTATTCTTGAAGAAAACACGAGTCTCGAATGATCAAGTTTACCTCTGTGGCCCTCGTAGTCCGCCTCGTCCTGATACGACTCGAATTCGTTCACGATGCGTTTCAGTAATTGTTCAGCCGAGCCTGAACAAGACTTGATGCATTCCACAAATGTACCTAGAATAAATAAAAGCAAAGATTAGTAATCTGTTCTACATTGTAATAAACAATTTTTAGCGAATTCAGTTTGCTGGGTCAAAAAAGCCGTGTCGCATTCGCAAAGATTGATTTGTACAGTCCGGTGTACAACTTTACAGCCTAACTCGAAAGAAAAGTTTGCTCGATTAGAAAAATATGATAATTTTTGTTCAGTTTTCTTTCCAAGTGTTTCTATTCTTCTTTTCGTTAACGGGGCGGTAAAGTTCTGCACCAGAGATTTGTTACGATATCCAAGTACCTTGATATTTCTCTAACAAAATTCTCCCGGCCTCTCGCAACGACTTAACCCTTTCGTCTAACAGCGGAATACTAGTCTGATTATCGCCCCGAAAAATTAGCTCGGCCTCGCATCTCGTTATCTGAGAGTAATACTTCGGATCGACTATACGTTTCCCCTCCTGTTCGAAGCAAATCATTAAACAGAGCGAACGGAGATTGGTATACCTGTGGGATTGCTTGTGTATATACATGTTCGCAGAAACAAAAGAACCTAGATGCATACGTGAGACGCGCTGAAATGACGTTTCGCGTGCACGTTATTTGAAATCTTCTCTCTAATCAAAATGCTGCAAGCGGTTAAATTTTTTAAATGAATCGGTGATGCGTTTTCTAAAATGAATCCAACGTGCAACAAGTACACGCTCGACATAGTCGTTCTGAAAAGGCCCACGTAAGTATTTGCAGCTCGAGAGACGACATTTTATTATGATTGACATTGTACTGTGTGAACCAGAGCATTGGACAAGTTCGCGGAGACGATCCCTAAACCCAAAGGCGCGGTCCCGAATTTTGGCCTGCCGAAATGGAAGGTGATGCCGCTGGAGTCGAAGATTCCCATGGTCCCCGGACCAGCAGGGGCCTACAACTTCACGCGTCGCAAGCTTGGCGAGGGTCTGTGGATTCCAGCACCGGATGCAGAGTTCAACTTGAACGATCCGTACTGCTACGAGATGAAGATGAGCTACGACGCCCTGCACGACAAGCACCTGGTCCCTTACTTCTCCAGGCCCAAAAACGTTCGGTACCTGATCAAGGCAGGACTGGTCACCAAGAACCGGGACGCGAAATGCTCCCTCAGGGACTACAACATGTACAGAAAGTATCTGAGGAAGTTGCACTGCGACAGCGTCAAGAAGGAGCTGGAGAAGCAGACCAGGTGGTCCATCGAAGACAGAGCCATCCAGTACGCGCAGGAGCAGGCGAACAAGGATATAGAAAGGTAAAGTTGAACTGGGAACAAAGAATGATTTAAGAACGTTAGTTGATTTGGAACAGAATAAAGGAGAGGGAGAAGCTGATGAAGCTGAGGAGAGCCATGATCAGGAGCCGTCAAAGAGCTGAGAAGCTGAAGCTCCAGATGCAAAAGGAGAAGCAACAGAAGGCGGATGAAAGACTGAGGCAGTTGATCGAGAGGAAACTGGAGGACCAACGTTTACAGCGGATTAAAAGCGAGGCGCGTGCTGCGTTTATTAAACAGAAGCAAGACGCTGCCGCAGAGATCAGACGGGAGAAGATAACTCAGACCTTTGTGGAGTGGAAGAACAAGGAGCGTATACGTAAGAGGACCAGGCAGATGCGACTGGCGCAAGAACGCGAAGAAAAGCGCAGATTATTGGAACAAAAGTACACACAACAATGACAGATAACATAACCATTTGTAACTCAATGGTCCTGTTGCTATTTCAGATGGGAGGAGAAGCAAGAGTTTCAAAAGAAACAAATAGAACAAGAACAATTTTTACTGAAATGCGTCGAGGATCAACGCAAACAATTTATAAAAGAGTACAATGAAAAAGTAGAGAAGGAAACTAAGAGAATGAAAAGTATGTTAACGAATTAACGTTGGCGTGACCGATTTATGCGAGATTTTAATTCCAGAGCTTTTCGAGGACGCGAAGATGTTTATAAAATGCTACCTGGCTAGACGCAGGCCTGAAAATAGAGAACGAGTTTGCTGCAAGAAGTATTTCAACGCCAACGAAATGGCACCGCTTCATGTATGTATAAGAATGTACAAACAGTTTCAGGGGTAAATGTTACAACACTGGAATGCTAATTTTAGGATCAAGATAAAACAAATCAACTCTTAGAATCGAGAAGAGATAAGATGAAAAAATTGGAGAGCACAAAGGATGAAAAGCAGGAGAAAGATCTGAAGGGTCAGAAAGATGGTAAAAGAAGAAAAGGAAGAAAGGGAGGGGGAGGGAAGAAAAGAAGAAGAAGAAGGAAAAAAGAGAAACCAAAAGAACAAATTGATGAGTCAGAAGAAAAACCTGAAACAGAAGCAGAACCTACATCATCGTCGAAGACAGAAATTACTGAAACGTCGTCTGGTTCTGAATTAGACAGATGTAGATGTCAAATAGTTAAAGATACCATAAAATCGTTGAGAATATAAAGGCAGGTATTCCATTGTAAATGATATCAAGGTTAAACTTAAGTAATGGTTTCGACTTACGTTTATAGCCCTCTTAATAGCAGCACATAATGCAAAATATCCAGTCTGACCATTAACAGTCCACTTAAGGGAATCCTTTTTACTCCAAAACGAATAATTCAATGTATCTAAGACAAATATCCAATCGACGGCTCTTGGATCGTCGGGAGACGGATGAAATTCAAGCTGGGAAAAATTGGTCACGCTTATCGTACGATTCTTGAGTCCTTCCAAAATCTATGTAAAAAGATTTCCAGTTCAAATAGGATTAATTACAATTTCCGCTTTAATCGCAGTAAATTCTGATAAAAAAACCAAACGATTAAATCGATATTCATTTTATAGTTTGCGAAAACACTGCAGTGAAATAAACGATAAATTTAAAAAAGTATTGACAAAAACTCATTTACCGCACAGGCGAGATTTTTGACGCCTTCCTCTTCGATGAAAACGTTCTTGGACAGTCTTGCTATCACCTTCGCGGATTCCTTTGGCATTAGGGCCATGATCGTTCGATTATCACAGTTTAATTAATCAGGAATTTGGAAGAAATTAAATCTAAGAAAAAAATTCGTAGCTACCCCATCAAGCCTTCATACGGAACTAATCCCACAATCAAGTCTGTGGTCACGTGACGGCTGGGTATCACGTGACCGACGATTTCCAGTTTGTTAGCAACGAACGCGTGGTAAACAAACATGGCTGCTAATGTCAAAATTTGTGAGATTGCTTTTTGAATTATCCTTTTAAATATGTGCACAGATGGTCATTTTGAAATAGCTGTAGTAGCGTTTTATAGTACATCAAAATAAGGTAAGCATTTTACAGATTTTCATTACAATAGTTGACATAAATACGGTTTTTTCAATGCGATGTTCAGCACATGTAAGTGTTTCTAGCACAATAATAACAAAGTTTTTTAAATTTAACAACGCAAATTACAACAAAGTAATTCTAAATTTTCATTAATTTGTTTGTTGTAATTAACTATCAACGTCGTACATGTGAAAATAAAGCATATCTAAATGTATTTTTTACCACCTTAAAATTCCATTAAATTGTGTTATCTACATTCATCAATAATTAGATTCTAAGATTATATTATAACTTTGCTTATTTAATATTCAAGTTGACAATCAAAGTATAAAGTGTTGTATCACTTTATTTAATCAATCATAACATTTAATAATACATAATTTAACTGATAAATGTATTCTGTGTTTAAGTTTTTACATAAGGACATGCGTTTTTATTTTACGATACACTCGATTGTAGGTAATACCTAATTTTTATTATCATAGGCAACTATTTTCTGTAAAGTTTGATAAGATTCGAAACTTCAACACTTGATTTGTAATTTACATGCGTAACACAAATTACAATGCTCAAATAATATGTACCATTGTTATTTACATATAAAATCTCATTATTGCAATACTAATATATCAACTTTTTTTTTTGTTCTTCTTTGCATTGTATCCCTGCATACTTGTTTCAACCTTTTCTTTTCCTTCAACTGATAGAAATGATATTGTAATCTTACATTTAAATTGTGTGTATGTATTTTTTCCTTTTAAAGATTTCATCCAAAAGTTATCAAATGGTATGATTAAAACAGAATACTTTGAATTACGATGTAATTTACAAAATACGAATAATATTACAAACATGTTTCGAATCCTAAAGTCTGAAAAGTCGAATGGTAGTGTGCTTCATCGCATTCATTCATTCAAATAACATATGTACATAATACTCCCTCAACGTAAAGTGAACAGATTAAGGCTCCAGCAGGCTATAGGCTACATTCTACAATGTACAATGCATTATGTACTTTGTTAGTTTCCGTTTTTTTTTTCTTCTTCGCATACATGTCTGGTTGTGTAATGTGTGGTAAGCGATAGCACCAAAAGATTTTTTCAACATCGTTACTCGATACAAATGATCCGTATATATATAACTACAGTTATGATTAACACAGAAATCAAGTTGCAATGATTAACATTTATTTTTTTTATTTAGTATTATTAAACTTTGCAACGTATCTGCCGTAATAGACATACTTATCATAAAACAATACATCTTAACAAAAATGTATAAATTTATACTTTATGAAATATAAAGTTGGACAAAAATAGTAGGCCTTGCCCACCGATATTTGATAAGAATTAAGGTTCTTCTTCTTCTTCTTCTTCTTCATTTTTTTTTTCTTTTTTCCATTGTATATTTTGTGTACTGAATGGTATGAACACTTAACGGTATTCTTTACCAGATTGTAAATTTCTGATAGACATCCCTATTCAGCTTTGACGTTATAATATTCTGACAACACCTGTGGCCCCAGCATGCTATTATAATCTTCACATAGCATGAAACCGGTGTGGTAAAAGTTCATTTAAAGATACACTAAGTGTGTGTGTTGTTGTGCTTTCATTTTTTGTTTCTTTACGATGTTACAAAGACATAAGTATTAGAAAAATTTGTAATTATTGTGCAGCTAACGAATCGAAATTTTTTAATCATCACTGACTGAAAGTACTTCTTCTTTTTAACTCGATGATTTCATTAGGCTGACCGAACATGCACATGTTAGACAGCAATTTCCCTCCCACTGTGCAACATTTTCTTACGCTATACTTTTTATATAATGTTGACTATTAACACCACGATTTCAATTACGAGATAAAACGAAGGCGTTAAACGTTTCGGTTCGAAGCTCTCCAGCCTCGAAACGTTAAAAATAATAATTTGCATAAAACTTATGGAGTAGAGTTACGTTCGTCCGCGTTCACCGACCAGACAATAATCCGTATTAATTAATAATAGATAGATTCAATAAATAGTTTATCAGAATGTTCAGTTGTAACTGAAGTTATTGCACAAAACCATGAAAATATAAATCGAATAATTTATATATCTGCCCGATGCTAACAGTACATGGATTATTATCTGATCGATAAAAAGTTTGAACGAATTCATTAAATGCATTGATCAACTCCAATATTCCACTCCAGGTTTCTCGTTGACTTGTTTGATTTTCATCTATCGATCACGTATCCGATGTAATTTCATTTTCTAAACATATCATTCTAATTAAAACGCTTACAAAAGTAAGACCTAGTATCCCCGTTACCTCAAAGTGTGTGTGTGTGTGTGTGTGTGCAAATCATTAAATACTAGTAATTTTCTAAGCAAACATAACACCCATCGATTAATTTAATGATTAATACACAAATCGATATTATTTTAAATATTGTAAAACAACGGACGTTTTTAATACGATGTGTTTTTTTTTGTTTTTTTTTTTAAAGAATATATATAAATTCTACCATGTAAGAAATCAGCATGATATCAAAGCATTTACAGATAAAATTCATTAAAAGTAATAGAAGATAGTTAAACATGTACCTACTTCAAGTTGTTAGAAATCAGTTAATACAGAACATATAAAATCAAGTAAAAAAAGAAATAATATTGTAATCAAAATGCCTGTTTTGTTTTGTTTTTCTTCTTTTTTTTCTATTTTTTTTTTTTTTTTTTTAAGCAGTTGATAGCTACAAAGATATTCCTCTTTATTGCTTTTGTTTCTGTAACGAGATACATTTAAGGGGTCCAGAGGAACCTTGAGTGGCATGCATGAGTTTCAGTCAAACACGTTTAACCAAACATTACAATAGCATTGTTACATTTGCTCCCATGCACATCACACCTCCAGACTTCACCCATGCAGCAAAATGCGCTTTTTAATTATTTCTCTTAATATTATATAAAAAAATCTATTTCTATTGACTTTTAAGCTCTTTGCCAATACTGTACGATACAATTTTGTTCCAGTCAATTTTTGTTCGCATAACAGGTAATTGCCTTCGTAGGGCTTTAAAGGTTGTGTCCGACATTGTTTGATAATTCTCTGATATAGCGGTCTGATAGTCATTCTCTGATTCTTCGACAAGTCGTATCAACTCCTTTGCCGTTTGCTTTTCGTTCGAGATTGGTAAGCTTTCTTTTACTTCTTTGCTACTGACCAGCTGTACATTCCCGTCCTCGTAGTAATGAACTTGAACTTTAAGGCTACCTCTTAATTCCGCGTTCCCGGAACTTGGACTAAAACTTACAGTCCACACGGAACGCCAACGGCCGTTCCAAAAATTTTTAGGTTGAAATTGATGATCTTCTATGCAAGCTGTTAATGTTATGTTGCCTGTACGAAAATACAATTCTTCGTTTAAAATTCTCAGTTTTGCGGATAATATGTAATTACAGCTACAAAGAAAGCGACAATACCTCCTTGACTCTTCCCGAACACCGAACATGCACCGTGTCTATAATGACTTTGAGTATAAGTTGTTATTTCATCTTGAAGAGCCGATCTCCAAGGTTCGGCTACGGAGTCTGGTTCATAGGGTTCATAATCCTGTGCTTCCTTTCTAAGATGATCATATTTAAAACTTTGCTTACTACGAGCATCGTAAAACCTTTGTCCACCTAAATCATTGTGTTCCGTTATAAGGGCAGGATACTCGCTTCCATCGATCTAGAGTCAAGGGATATGATAAATCAATAAATATATCGAATGATTTGGAAATTGTTTTCAAGTTATTTCAAAACAATTTTGTCACAAAATACACTCAGAACAATGCCGTATCTAACCTTAACTGTATTTAATTGAAACAACCGTGAACGAAAAAATGAAATTAAAGTTAGAAAATATAATCGCACAACGAAACTAGAAATGAGTGAAAATGAAAAATCAATCCATATTTTCTGTTAAAAGCAGCATGAGGCAGAACTAAAATTAACCCTACAACACCATACGATTTCGATTGAAATTTCACGAATGTTCTCTCACAGAAATTACCATATACTAATTCGAGGATACTTTTAAGTAAACAATTACACGAACCAGGTGAATATTATCGCGTTCCAATTTCACTATAAAGTCAACGTCACCTGTCGAAATCCCGGACGCGCGTTGCCCAATTAGGAACCTTACTAGAGGTTGAAATTCGATCCCACACCTTCCTGAGATAGTGTGATCCTCTATTATCACAAATGCTAAACGATACCGCGGATACTATCATAAAAAATCGTAGAAGATCGTTAGAGAGGTCGATGATGTACCTTAACAGGCGTGAGCTGATCCTTGTTGTATTGAGCAAATGCCCCGGACGCACCCTCCTTCAACAGGTTGTCGTTGTTCAACAAGACTCTCACATCATTAAAAACCTCGTTGAATTCGCCTGGTGGCGAGTGTAGTATAAAGTCCGAAACTATTCGTACTTTTTCTTGATCAGGAATCACATCTCCATCAGCCGCCATCTTACCTTGCCACTGGCACGCACACTCCGCGATGTCAAACCAAGGTTAGTGCAGTGCAGGTTGTACCGGCGTATCGAAGCACTGCCCCATATACCCGGTGACGCATCACAAAGGGGAGACGTACTTCTTGTAATCAACTCTATGGCATACACACTTTTCCACTTTTCCTCATATTCGAACGGGACCTGTACACACATTCCACGATTACACGCTTGATGCGTATGTACTGAATTTTCTTACGAACGGCGTGAACATGCACGCCGCATTCAGTTATTTTTCCATAATGAAATCATTTTGAAGATATTGTTGTAAGTTATCAAAGGATCATTTTTATCGATATCATGAAATCGTTAGGTACGTGTATACCATCATGTTCATTATGAATAACGACAGTTATAAATTGTAACGGTATTGTATATTTCATTGGTATTGATTTTCTTTGTTAAAGATAAGCTTTATGAATGAGTAGGAAAAGAAATATGATTCGGGCTGAATCACTATCAGTTTATTCGCAGATAACCAATGTTCGATGACTCTTGACGAACATAACCCTCGAAAATCGTTGGCCCTCTGAATACCGTTCACGATCAGGCGTGGCTATAGCGCACGATGATAATACCTTTTATCAAGATACATTTATCGATCCGTGTAAAGTTTGAACCGAATTGGAAAATCGTGTTTGGTTGAAAAATCGCCGCCGGATGCCTTAATTTGCCCGCCAAAATTTGAACGGCCCTCGAAACGAGAACAAAAAAGAATCGAGTGTGAGATACAGCGTATCGCGCATTCGCGCCTCAATTCATGAAACTTCATATATGGTAGTCTAAATGTTTCCTTAAGTTTGAACTGAGATATGATAAGACTAGAGAATTAAATCGAACAGTAGTTATTAAATCTGGAATTAATTATCTAATATAATCTATCGATAATGTCCAGGTATTACAGTGGAAATTTGAAAAAATGGCGGACGATCCAAATCGAGACATTTTGCCGGTAAGAGAAGGTTCTTATACGGATACTTGTCGTAGTAGTATAGGTCTGTATAACGGAATCAAATAACGAATAACTTTGATAGATTATAATTTATCGCTCTAATTCGCTATTTTTACGATTAAAGATCCCAGGGAACGGCATTTGGTGTACAAATTGGATCGTTATGAATTGGAGGACAAATATTTACGGTTGCTCGATGAGGCGAAAAATTTGAAGAAACTGTCAAATTGTCAGGAGGACAAGATCAAACGACTGGCAACGAAGTTAATGAGAGCGACTGCCAATCCAAGGGGATGTACCGTCGATTTGAATCTTTATGACGATAAGAATAGAATAATCTCCCTTGAGGTCGAGAACGCTAAGGTGAGACAGACATCTTTCTTTCTTTCTTTCTTTCTTTCTTTCTTTTTTTTTTTTTAAAGAATCTTAGCGTTCAAATAACCTTATGGAATAAGTATAACTATAACTAATCGAATAGCGTTTTATCTGACATTCCAGCTGAAGAATAAAATCTCCGTGCTGAGGAATCAACTGTTGAATCACAAGATTAGCGGCAGATCGTCATCGCGGACTCGTAATCCCCAAGCGAGACTGTAAGTGCTAAACGTCGTCGCATTATCGTGTTACGATCCAAGGCGATCTATGATTCACACCGAGCGCATCGTGATAGATCACCGGAGTCGGGATTCTTGTTTTAGAACGTGTCGAAGCGAAAGCAGCCGCACCAAGCCACCGTCGTGTCACTGTATCACCGAAGCCGGAGATGACGACATCGATGAGCAAAATAATCTCGATAAGTACGAGGTACATGACACCATCGATGCTTCCTTTATTAATTATATTATCAATTACGCGTCTAATTAAAATAGAAAAGAAAATGTAATAAATGTAAATTCTTTTGAATAGAGATACGACTCGCCGAAGAAGGAAATGGCGAATCGGATAGCCGAGTTGGAGAAGGAGCTGTCGGAATGCAAGGCTTCGAATCAGAGGGCGAAAGCCGCCGAGAACATCGAGTACATTAAAGTCTGGCGACAAATGAAGCAGTTGGACGATAAACTAATAGCCGCCGAGAACACGAACAAGTCGTTGAACGCGCAAATCGACGATCTGAAGTGGAAGCTCGAGGAGGCGACCAAGTACTCTCAACCTTTCTCACGATTTACTGCTTGCACTGCTTGCAAGATCGTTAAATTGAAAATTGATTGCTTCTCGCGATGGCACACTCTTTCCACGCTTATATTTTGTTGACAAATGTATAGAATTAATTAATGTAATTAGGAACGGCTTCGAGACGACGACGTTGCTCAACGAGGAAAGGAAGCGGTCAGCAGAGTTGGATAAGGAAGTGTTGAAGGCGAGGGAATCTGAATTCTCCATGAGGGAGAAGGACGAACAGATCAGAGACTTGATGAACGAGATGAAGATCCTGCAGCAGCACAACGACGAGCTCGTTTCCCTCAGCTCCAACTGCGGGAACGTCGAACAGGAGAACATGGAGCTGAAGAAGAAGGTCACGGAGCAGCTTCATGACCAGGAGTTGCTGAAGAAGGCCAATATCTCGGCTCTTCAGAGCTCGAACGAACAGTTGCTCGAGAAACTGGAAGAGCTTCAAAGGAACATCGACTCTTTAACGGTACGATTTTGGGTTAGAGTTACCCTTGCCCGTTGGGGAGGGATTTTAGTGGGTAGGGAGCCGTCCTGCATCCTACACTCTTCTCTAGGGGGAGTGGTGAATCCAGAAAAGAAGGATTAAGGTTACCCTAACGTTATTTTAAAAGCGTAAGCGCTGAATGTTTCCTAACAAAATTTATCGCCGCTGAACGACCGTGTTATCTTGCAGTCTCTTCAGACCCAGACTGAGAAAGAGGAAATATCGAAGACAACGCAGATATCGACGAAGCTGTCCGATATATCGGCCCTGCGAATGGTCGATAAAGAGTTCACGAGCTCTGGGAGTCAGATGGAAATGTGTAAGAAGTGCTGCAAGGCATTCGAGAAAATATTGCATTTGGAGAAGAATTTGTGCGTGCCCTCCGGGAACCTACATCCGGAGGACAAAAGTGTGCAGACGGACCCTGTGATTTTCTCGAACATCGTGGACACGCAAGACCAAACGACCATTATCGCGTTACCAGTTAAAGAGAGCGAGAGAAAAGAGGAGCCGGTAAAGGAATCCGTGAACGACGACAAACAAACGTTGACGGAGGACCCTCTGACGCCGAACAGGATGCTGAAGCTTTTAGAGCAAGCGCAAATCGATACTCCCTCGAATACAGTGAGATTAGCTCAGAAAAATATGATCGAAGGTGTCGAGTATCATGCGTTGGATTTGAATCAGAGACACAGGCAAGTTGTCTCCCTTGAAAAACTGCTGTTCGGTGATTCTGGCTACTGACAAGTATTCTTACTCGAGGTTCGGGAGTTTAGTATCGTTCTTCCATGTAGAAGCTTCCAAATTCATAAGAGACATTGGTAGTTTGATAAGATACTAGGTAACGTTTGGAGGAAGTGCTTGCTCTAATTGTGTAATTTGCAAAACAATTACTTTCTAATGTTATACATTAATTTAACTTAACCGTTTGAGTCCCAAGGGATCGACGGTGTTTTTGCGATTCAAACGGTTAGTCTACTTTTTTTTTTTTTTCAGTTTTTTCTAAAACATTGTATCATCGTGTGGGTGTACTTGTAACGTGTGTGTTATATTGCAATAATAACGGTGATTGAAAATCTGATCCCCGACACGCTGTTTCTACCAATAACCGTCAGATTGTATTACAGCCAAGCGAGCCAAGCTCTCCAATCCAAATACGAACACAAGTGCGTCGAAAAAAACACGGGCATGACGCAGACCTTGGACAGCCAGTTCACGGATCCCAATAAAATACTAACCATTTTGTGCAATATCCTTCAAGGATATACCCAGACGCGATTTGCGCCGACCGAATCCAACTTCGGTTGTCCCGTTACACCGATCGACCGTCAATTCGTGACTGATGCGAATAACAATGTCACTGCAAAGATTCTCGAAGGGAAATCTGCAAATCCTTCCTACAAACTCAACGTCGCGAGCAAGAACACCGCGATGAACGTGGTACGCGTCGGCTGCAGCATGAGGAACACCTGCATGGGGTCTCGAAGCGGGCCCCAGTCGGAGATACTGAGGAGGAACATAGTCTACGACTTCAAGAAGTACAATCAAGTCGCTAAGTTCGACGACGTCCACGGCTGCAGCTGCACCAACTTTTTCAGATGTGACCTCGACACCGATTGCGAGCAACATTGCTGCAGCGAGAACCCCTTCAAGTTGTTCAAGGAGACGAAGGGCAGGAATACGTCGAAAAATATGGTGACCATCGACACCGAGGAATTCGCGCCGCAGAATCCACCACGGTAATAAAGCTTCGCGCGGAGGTGCTTGCGACGTTTCGCGAAACTGATGTCGCTGTCTTTGAAGTAATTTACAGGCTTACGATGAGGAGGCGAGGCCGTTCAACGCGTGGGAAAAGGAGAAGACGTCGGGGAAGGGGAACGACGGGCTGGTCGACGGGAACACGTTACGAGGGTACATCGAGCAGCTGGACAGATGCAAGGAGATCGTGAACCAGGCTTTCCCGTCGAACGACGGGAATGAAATTCCAGTAAGAAGAAGACTTGTTACTGCGAGTCTGTTTGTAACGGAGAGATGAGAGAGAGACTGAGAAAAGTACAGAAAAGTATCGTTGAAACGTTTAGGTGAAGAGCATAGTTAACCACTCAAACGTTCGAAATTTGATGCGATATAGGGATATAAACGACAAATCGATGCCCGAAACTCAGAGAACAGAATCTGTTTGCAGCCTAAATTGTTCGAACGAGTGCGTCGATACGTCGAGTTCCTTGTCCGATTCGTTCCCGATGGTGATACCTGACGGTCAAGGACTCTTGGAGCTTCATATCGTGTCCTTGCAACTCTCCACGAGTGTTAGTATCGAAATTATACGATAACGTCTCCATAAGTCGCTGGGAATCGTCCCCGCCCCTCCGATTTTCGACGACTTAGAGAGACATTACCCTAGCAATCGTCTAGAATTAGAATATGTATATTTTTAACGATATTCGATGTTCATTCAGTCCAAGCAGATTCTCTTTCGAGAGAACGACATCAACAACGTGTCGTTGTTCGTGAGCTGGGACATGTGGAAACAGGACACCATGTACACGCCGACCTTGAAGTGTCCCAAGCTGAACTTCAACTCGTCCTTCGTGTATCGAATCTCTGACCTCTTCTCGTTCTTCAACTACGTGCTTCTGGAGCTGGTGATATTCAAAGTGAACGTGTTCCACGCGGACAAGGACAACTACACGGCGGCCAGAGGGAAGCTGTGCATCAAGGACATACTGGACTATCCTCAGAACAAGTTGCATTACATCGCCCCGGTGAACAGCGTGCTACCTTGCTCGTTGGGGATCAACTTGGGCCAGCTGTCCCTGTGGGTCAGGCTGAGCTGCGACGTCGACAAGGTGGACAAGTACAAGAAGTCGCGGGGCCTAGTCACCGAGTATCGCGAACCGATCGAGGATAAGTTCAATTTGGCGACGCGGGACGGGGTGAAGAATACACTGGTGACCAACGACATGTACGGGCGGTCCAGGGAGATATCCCATTATCAAGTCATGAACGCGTCAAGTAAACGATACTCGATATAACGATTAATTGTTAGAACGACGGGAGCGGGTTACACGAGCGTGTTGTATTCAGGTGACTCGATAGAGGTCCCGCAAGAGAACACGGAATACCGAAGTTTTAACAAGGTGCCTTTGACCGTGGTTAAGGAAAGCGAGGACGAGGTTCATTACGCCTCCAGCCACGAGAACACGGGCACCTCGGTCCCGACGATGCTCTCGGAAAGCGCAGGGAAGATCGGCAATACCAACAAAAAATATCCAATCAAGCTGAACGCCATAGAGAGGTTATGTTCGTTGATATTCCTGGCCATAACGTTACGGCCACGTAAAGACGATAGGATAATTATAAAACGTTTCTTTGAATCAGTCCAGAAGCAAAATGGCTCAAGGAGAACACAGAGACGATGGAAACGATCCCCAAGAGGCGTACATCGAGCGTGGAAGAGTTTAACGCGCTCATCGCGAAGGTATACATATATCCATCTTTTGCTTCCATTTGCCGATTCTTAAATAATAAAATCGAGACTTGAAAATATGTAGGAAAAACAGGAGAATAAGAATTGGGCGGGCTCGGATGAGTCGATCTCGGAAGTGACGAATGTGATCTCGGAGAAGAACTGGAAAGAATACAAGCAACGAAGTCTACTCACCTTCACAAGTACACAAAGCGATTGCGTACAGGAAAGTCTCTGTAAGTCGTCGGAATATCGATTTATCGTGTAACGGAACCGAAATGTGGCCGAAGCTGGAAGCCGCCATTTTGAAAACGTTGCGTACGGCGATTTATCGTAAAGGACGATTCAGCGACTTACGGAGACTTTACTGTAGCTCATCGTGTAACTTGTACTCAGGATGAACAAATTGCAGAATCGGATGCTGAGGCCCCTAAAACGGAAAGCGATGCAGATTTCGCCAACGACAACGTACGAAACGTTACATGTTTTCAATAATTTTCCATTTCCGTTCGTTCGTAAGTTCGTAAAGCATTCGTCCTCTTCGCAGAACGTCATGATGGACACGATAGGCATCGACATCGAGACCATAATACTGTTCCCGAAGAGTTCCGTCGCGCAAAACAACGAGATTCAGCTGCTTTACGTCGAGTACTCTTTCCTCGGCTACTCTGGAGCCAACATGGAAACGATATCGGTGGCGAAACCGCTGCCACCGGAAACGAGGCTCATTTACAACTTCAGTAAAAGTACGTTAACCCTTTCTGACGAACCCTAAGCTCAAGCTTAGGTACGCCAGAGCATGTATCTTGACAATAATCTATCTTAGACGCTTAAATAACTTCACATCTAACGTCCAAGCGTCTATATTCAATATCTAGCTCGTAATGTCCATAATTGTAGAATTTAACGTGAACGAGGAGACGCACACGATGCAGAACAACATCTTGCGGGCGATGCTGAACGACACAACCAATCCGAACATAAGATTCATCATCGTCTCTGAACCGCTTCCGGAGGAGACTGATCTCAAGGAATGCATTGAAGTAGGGTAAGACGTGAAGGATCGTTCATTCCAAGAGACAATTAATCTTGTCAATAATTGCGTCAGGTACGCCGACTTCAATATAAAAGAGTACGCGTCCGAAGACACCGAGAAAGCGACGTCACTGCCGATACGGAGCATAGACGATACGGAACAGATCGGCCTGTTAAAGGTAGTAAGATTTTAATCGACAGATTTGTTATACAAATTGTTAATTCGATGAAATATTTACAGATCCACGTGGTGGGTCTCGAAGCGGTTCGCCAGCGTATCGGAAGGCTCGAGCCGGGTTTATAGCGGATCGTTCGAGAAGATTGTTCGTTATGTAGTTTTGTGCGTACATTGTAGACACGTGATCGTGACGAATCGAAATGATCAGATGGGAATCAGTTTCTCAGTATAAATTATATATAATGATTAAAATTTGCATTGTACAAAGCACCGAGTTTATTAGAAACTACTTACATCGTCGTAATACGAAAATATATATTCTACAGTTTTTTTTTCTTTTTTTCTTTTTTTTTTTTTTTTCTTCATGAGCTTACATCGAGATACGATCGTCCACGTTCCCGCGTCCGCAAGTTCGGTTTACCGTCACTAAATCGTGGCTCCATCTTTCATGTTCCGACTTCGTCCCTCTTGTTTATCGACATACCGCGTCATACGGATTTCGACAGCGAAAAACACTTTTCCTAACTTTTCCTCTTATTGTGCTTCAGCGTCGTGCTCTCGGTCCTGTTCGTGTTCTGGAGCCTGGCCGTGTTCTGATTCTCCTTTAAAGCGGACAGTGTCGTTTTACGGAAGACGTCGTTGAAGACGGTGGTGGACACCAGGAAATCCTTGCAATCCTTCGGCTGCTGGGCGACGGACCACACGCCCGATATCGTGTCTATTCCCTCGCATACTTTGCAGGCACCTGGACAAAATATACGAACGTTAACGCGTTTCTGCGTCGATAAAACATTAGATACGTACCAATGAACACCGCTAAAGATTTGGTAGTGTTGTCGGTAGCGATCAGAGTGAAGGGGGCGCCACGTTTAAACGGCGCGTAACCGGACACGTTCCACGTTCCGTTCAGCGGACTCGCGCGAAACTGGATCGTGGTGAGCTCGAACACCCTCACGACAATGCTGCGATTCAGGACCTTCATGTCCAGCTTCATTCCGGTCCGTGCCGACGACCAGGACCCTGACAAACGGCAAGGTAAGCCTAAAAATATCGCTCGTTACACATATCGGGGGAACAGCCGAGTTTACGGGCTCAATAATTCACGAAAGCTCACCGTCCTTCTTGTTGTCCTTCGAGCGATCCAACTTCAACTCCTCCAGCTCCTCCATGATCGTGTTCAGTATGTGATTGGCGATCTCCTTGGTGTCCTGCATGGCGACGGTGATGTTCATGTTGCTCGCGGGGGCCAACGGATCGTCCGTGTACGTTGAATACTCGTTTTCGAAAGTGTTCGACTGTCTCCTCGAGTGGCCATCTTTGTTTACGATTCGGGACTGGGCCGTTCGACGACTGTTCCATTTCCCGCCGTTCATCTCCTCCTTGGCTTCCTGTTTCAGGTAACTGGGACTTAACACGCGTTCCTCGAAATTGTCAGAAGGCAACTGATCATTCGTGGCTGGACTAACGTTCTCTAAATTCGCGTTCTGATTCGATTTGCTCGGCTCCATGCTGACGCTGATACCCAGCGACTCCAGAACCTTCCCAAAAGGCTGAGATATGGCGTTGCTGGCGTACGATTGCGGAAGATTGTTCGTCCCCTGCGCCTGGATGCTTTTCATGGCTTCCTCGTCCGGATACGATGGGACCTCGGCGTCCTCCACCATATTGGACGCTTTTGCGTTCTCCGTTCGAGGTTGGTTTACTGTATTCTGATCGAAATTTTCTACTTCTATACTCGTGTCCATCGGTTGATAATCTTGTGCGTTCGATTCAGGCTGCTGGATCTCCTGATTCGAATAATCGTCAGGATTCTGTTGCTGAATCTCATCGCTGAAATCTCCACGAGCATTCAGACTATCCTGCTCGGGTGTCAGCGGCTGGTCCAGCACCTCCTCGCCCCTGGCAGGGTATATGGGGTCCAGGTGATCGTACCAATCGTCCACGAGCTCGTATTTAGGTAGGTAGTTCGGCGCGGAATCGTCCGATCCAAGAAACCGAGAATTTCTCACCGCGAACCGCTTCTGAAACTTCTGAAAGCGACGAGGACGATTTCTGCGACGTGTGGGAACGTTCCTGTCGACTCGAAGGGACCTGGACGCCCGACGTGCGAACCGCTCGTCAGGATTCTTCGATTCTATCAGATGCGTCGGGATTTTGTTCGCCACGAGGTCTTGCAGGACCTCGTTGTCGCTGTAGTAATCGGAGTACTCGATCCCTTGGTCCCCGAGCCTCTTCTTCGAGGGGTCCCTCGTCGTGGTCCTCATCAGGCTGTCGATCATCCTCTCGCCCATGTACCGCTTCCTGGCGTTGTCCCTTGGCGACTTGATCGACGGCGTGGGGGTGTCCACGTAGTCGCCCTCCTCTACCTGGACACGGGTCACCTTTTCGTTCGAGACTGACGGTTTGTCCTTGAGATGCTCTGTTCCGGTTGCTTTCCCTGCGGACGCGTTCTCGTTCTCGTTAGCGCTCGATGTGCTCTGGCAATGAGTGGATTCAACGAACGTTTATTCGATGCGTAGCTGGGTTCAACGTGCGCGAACGAGAGGGAGCTTGTGTAAAATTGCAGAACGAAGCTTACCTACCTTGGAAGATCCCCTCCTCGACCACCCAGCGTGTCCGTTCCGGTACTTTCGATGGTGTCTGTGGACATAGAAATGATTTTGATTTTTCATTATGTTTTCAGATGCAGGATCATCCTGGAGGTACCTCTTTCCTTTCAACTTCCTGTGGCCCTTGCGCGCGTCCTGCTTGTGCTCGTTGTGGATCTTCTTCGATTTTGACGGAGACGGCATCTTCACGGACGCGTACAGGGGGCCGTGAGGCTTCGATATTCGAGTGAGCTTCCTCATGGTCTCCTGCATCTTCGAGGACTTTAACGCCTCCTTCGCCATTTTGTTCGCTAGATTGCTGTCCACCGATCGAAGCGCTTTGTGCTCCGTTGAACGGACGCTGCCTCTGCGACTCCTCGGGTCCTGGTCGTCCGAGTACTTCGCGTGCTTGCTCGACTGACGTTTTTGCACGGAGGAGCCCTCATCGTGGCCGTCGACGGGCTTCTTCTCTTCCTTCAGGAACTCGTCTTGCCGCGCGGACGATACCACCGATGCCGAGGCCTTCTCTGACGCCGTTTTCTCGTCGGTTTCGATACAAACTGCGCTGATTAGTAGCGATACGATCATGGTCAACCTGTCGTTTCATCATCGTCGATTAACAAAACTTGTTTTGTAGGGTATGCGAAGAGATTTGTGCGACAGATCGTTTGAAAAAGAACAAAGACGAGTGTGAGAGAAAGACAGGGCGATTGAGGATGAAAGAGGATGCGCGAGGAGTGTTGAAGTTTTAAATGAGAGGTAAGAGTTTAATGTAACAATCGTATGAACCCGTACAACTTTTGGAAGTTGCGAGAAATCAGAAATATATATCATTGGGCCCAGTGACGCGTCTGAGGCCTTATGGAAAAGGAAGTGTGTGTGTGTGTGTGTGTGTGTGTGTGTGTGTGTGTGTGTGTGTGTGTGGAGGCAAACATGACCATACTTGTGGAAGGGTAGATTTGTACAGAGTTGTAGAGAGTTGTATAGAGTTGTAATTAAAATCAGACATTGAATAGTTTAAGTTTAACTTAGTACCTAATTTCTGTATCCAACTATCGTATAATATAAATTTTGTAAATTTTGTTCTATACATGTACATTATAGTACACAGGGTATTTAATCGTTACACACCTCGTCAACCCAGCCATTAATACAATCCTACAGTTCCTTAACAACGATTCGTTTAACATTTTAGATGGAAGAATTACTGGAACAACGTACTTGAACAAACTCAGCAGCATTCCTTTGCAAGGCGAATCGATCGAAAGGTTGGTGCTGGTGCCATTGAATCGACGGACGCTGATGAATCCTCAAGCTTGTACCTGAACCGTTAGCCTACGCTGATCATCGCGGTACAACCGAACGCTTATTTATTGCTCATTTACCTGCTTTCGACGGCTATTCCACGTTGATTAGACGTATTACGATATTTCCTACGCTCTGACGCATGTCCGACAAACGTTGACGAAAAGCGCTCGCGTGAGATCCGATGCTCGTTTGGTGGCGACCAACTTTTGTCATCCGATCGGTAAATCAGAATCCTTTGTTTCTTATACCTCTCGCTTCGCTCGTACATTTGCTCCGTCCCCGGGGTAGAACACGAGCGTGTACTTAAATCCGTGAACACATACATATTTAAGGGAACAGATTAGACGCGGACGGGCGCAACGGTACGATGTAGGGTCGATTGCCGGCGATCAAAGCGACTTGGACGATCGCCAAGTACACGCGTCGCCCTCAATTAGTCAGATATTACGTATGAATGTCCTACACGTTGCCGGGCTGCGTTAATAACACGGAAATGAACTTACAGCCATCTGTTACATCGCCGCGAAATCGTCTTTCGCTGTCGCTCGATCCAACGGATCGCTTTCTTTATTTACTTAGAATATCCTTAACCCTTTTCGCTCGAAGCCACACCAGACGTTAGAGCTAGGGTCACTGACCCTGATGTCGCTCCTGTGGCCCCCTAAAATCTGTTAACTTACAAATTTTCCTCACATAATTTATCATCGATATTCTCGATTAAAATTCATAGAACTTTTATATTGCGAAAGATGTTAAGGAGATCGTCTGTTTCAGAGACACCCTGTATCCCGTTGGTCGTAAAAGTGCATCAACGTTGAGGCCGCATGGTGCACGTATTAAAACCAAGTCAGAACGCAAATAGACTCCCAACGATCCGTCGAAGTACCATCGGCGCCGGACAGAAGTCGGCTGTGAGCGGCGAAAAAAGGACAAGTAACGAGCGGCCCGGCCGGCCTGTCGGAGAAATTACGGTCGGTACAAAACGCATCACGTATATTGGCGTGGACCGGCAACGAGGGATCCCTGGAGACACGTAGGCATCGATTATTATTAGAACCAGCCGAAAGTACAACCGATCTTCGGGTTATATTGCAAGTACATCGGGACGGGGATCGCCTCGTCTCTACGCTTACGCGTTAAAACCTTTCCCCGCGTCGGAATGCGCGTCGTTTTGCGCGAGGATAAATGGACGCGGTCCGACGAGGATCGTTTTATAAAATACAGGTGACCCTCCTGCAACACGGTAGATAGGTACCCAGAAAAATGAAGTGTTGCAGTTTTTGCAATTTTTTTATCGTGTTAGAGCGAAACAGTGTTGCAGGAGGGATACCCCTCTGATCAACGGCGTGGATCGTCGCGAGGCTAAGCGAATCGGACAAATCGTGATCGATAACTTGTGAAATCGACGGTATTTTTAAAACGATCGATGCCTCCCCGCTGTGTTGCGTAATTGAGTATTTCTAATTGTTTAATCGAACCTTGGCGCGCGTACAGCCGATTCGACGAACGGGATCCGGGACGCGAGAGGAGATCAAGTCCTCTGACGACAGGAAGTCGATATTTTATCGCGAATCGATCGCTTTTAATTGCTTTAATGGTAGAGACCGATAATTTAGAATCGTGAAATGATATCCCTGGGTTTAATTACTTAGGTAACCCTTGGCTCGTGTACAGCACCGTCAGGAAGCCGGGGAAGAATACCAAAGGTCACGATTTCTACGCTCCTCGAGCGAAGCAAACATTTACCGGACCCAGAGCTACCAAACTATTGTAGCAAATCGTGGAGAAAAAACGAGCCTCAATCCCCGCAGATTTATAGGCAATAACGTTACTCACTGGACCAAACACCATTTACTGTAAATTATTCTTCTACGACTCCTCTTATGGGGGGCTACGGAGGTCCTGTTCTTACACTATTAATGTTTGCTCGTTATTCAAATAATTATTACCATCTCGTTTACAGGAGGTGGTCCCAACGCGATGGAGGAGCCCAATGGTCTAGCGAGTTCAAGGAAACAAATAGACGGGGTCCTAGGAAGGTCCCAAGGAAGGCCGCAAGGCCCTGGAAGCAATCATGGCGTCATAGAAAGAGTCTCAGAGCTCAGAGATCTGGATGCAAGTACCGTGATACCAATTTGGGCAGTTAGGCCCACACCAACGTAAAGTATAAGAAAACTACTTTCTTGTCACCAGGTATAACAAACGTAAACAAAATACCAAGGTAACGAAACTGGAGGTGCGTACTTCTCTTAAAAAGAGGAAGAAATGAAAAGAATATTTATTATGATAATTTGTACAGGTATGAAAGAACCAAATCGTTCCGGTCACATCGCAGATCGACGAGCGACAGCTTAACTCGGCTGCATGGAACAACAGGTGCGTTGTTTCGCCGGAAGGGGACGGCCGCGGCGTGAATAAGCAAAAGAAGCGAGAGTAAAGCAAAGAAGACGAAGGTGTACAGAGAGCGATGAAGAAGACGAAGACGAAGAAGAGGTAGCAAGGGAAGCGTGGAGGGTGTCGGGACGCGTTGCGGCTGGCATTGGTAGCAGTCTCGAGATAGCCGCCGGCTGGCTTCCTCACCGCCTCGGGGGACTTTTATTCGGGGATTCCGAGCGCAAAGTGGTGAAACGTTTTATCCAGCGGCCGGATCGATCGATCGCGTTTTCGCACACCCGGCCGAATCAGCAATCCGCGTACCCCTTGGATAAAGAAACGCCGTTGGTCCGACGATTCTTGAGCCGGAGGTGAGTCCACCCAACAATATCCCTCGGCTTCTTTCGTTTCTATCGTTCCTCTTCGCTCTTCCGCTCTGCTGGCCGTCGTGTCAGCTATTCTACGTGCTATTTTCGTGTAGTGTTGTGCAAGTGTCGAACTCTCGCGCGTTCGGCCGGCCCCCGTACCGAGCGTAACGTACCCTTCAAGAATCCGAATCTCTTCGTGTACCCGTCTAGATATCGCCGGTTCTTCCTCCGCGATCTTGGTTGGCCTTGGACGATGCCCGCTTGCCCGCTTATTTTGGGACGCGTCGTGGACTAAAGAGTCATCTTCTTACACCAGCAACGAGAAACCACCGGAGTGATTCGTGCGATCGAAACACAACGACGATTACGTGGATGCTGCGGTACGTTTTCACGAACACGACCTTGGCGCTACTCCGTTCCTCGAAGAAACGATTTACTCGCTGTTGTTCGGTTCGCCAGTCAGCTTAGCGCTACCAGTGTCACGATTTCTCATCGGTGACTGCTGTCACCCGTGTGTCATAACCGAGAAGATCTCTGTTTTGAAACCGCGTGCGAGTCTGTCATTTTTATAACAAATCTGTAATTGCGTTAGGAAAGACAACACATTACCGGCTGGGAGCCTGTTAATTGGCTTTTCAATATTATGGATTATCGACTGAAAAGCGATTTATAAACTTTTGATTATTGTTTTAACGCTTGAAATGATGAAAGTTAGATGTGCTAGGTCGAACAATGAATCACTCTTCGAAATTTGAATTATGTACAAGTCAAAAAGTGGTAGAGGTTATTTTGTGATTTTAGCGCGGTCGGTAATGTGTTGATACTGAATGGATTGTACAAGCTTAGGAGATAATCGAGTTATTTATGGGTAATATGGTGTCTATCTTCTGGTTAACGAGCTGTCGCCGCGATGACAGATATGGAATGCTGTCACCTTGCCATGCGGAAGCGTGCGCCTGTTACCAGTCTTCCGGTAGCCGCAATGATTAATAGAGCAAAGAATTGATGAACTAATACCGTGCACAATGTGCTTACGCAAATATTGACTCGTCTGTTAGGCCCCGATAGGAGCGTATTAATCGTCGAACGCGAGGACTCGGAGAGAGACAAGGTTGCACGGTGGCGAGAAGCGTCGGCCGGTACGATGACACCGTGTCATAAACAGATCGCGAAGCCCGCGACGAAACGAAACTCCGCCCAAGGTGGCTCGTAAAATAGCCGCGCTATTTTCCTGGCACAGTTTCCCCCCGTCCAGTGAATCGAATCGCGGTCCAGCCGCGGCGAAGGCCAAGTTTTTCGCTTCGCGGAAAGATGACCGCACGAGGCTGGCACGCTCGCGACCGTGCAACCTGCGACACCCGAAATATCGCGCCGCGTTCCACCTTGATCGAGGAACAACGTGTTGCCTCCTAACGATGGACGCCCTATCCGCGATGGTATTCGATCATCTAAGCTTAGACTCGTTTCCTGGCTTATTTACTGTCTATAAAAAGAATTCAAGCCTACGCTCTAGTAATCTATCTGGATCAGCGGAGCAGGCGTATTTTCATTTGGTCGCGTCACGGATAGGTGCCACGGGGTGCTGTAACTTCGTTGCCTGTAACGCACGATTACTTTGTACGTTGTTTGTTATCGGCATCAAAGCCACGCGATACGATGCTGTAACGGTGCACGTCTGGCGCAGCATTTATTTGTTCGCGACTTTACGCTACTCCCCGCGGTGTTCAACGTCGAAATCAATGGCGGAAGTGACCCGATTAGAAGTGAAATACAAGAAAATGCGGCCAACCCCGCGCTGCCGGTGCAAGCGGGCCAGCCAATCAAACGAACGAGTACGGGTGCCGCGCGCGTCGGAAATAGATTTCGCTTAAACTAAAGGTTGATCCGCCGACGCCGCTTTAACCATCTATGTACAACGTTCGATTTCTCTGCCGTGAAATCGATCGAATCGAGTGCAAGTTTCGTCGGGTACGCGTCTCTTGTGACAGTTGGTTTATTTAAATAGCGGAAAGACGACATCTGCGATGCATTTGTTTGTTGTTATTTATCGTTATAACGATTTTAGAATGTTACAATGTCCTTATAACGTTATGATTTATATGGTAGAAGATAGGGAAAACGTGATTTTATATTTTTTTCAAAGTTTCAAGGTTTCAGGAATTTTTAAATATTCAAAATAAAATTTCGCGGTAAAATGGAGCTTTCGAGAAATGCGCATGTGCACTGCGCATGCGCGGGGCTCAGCTCCAACGGTTTCGAAGCTATGGAATTTGCGAGGGAAGAAGTTTCGTATAAAAGTCAATTTTAAACTGTGTTTCGTGTGTTTCTGGTGTTATAAACTCTTTCAAATGAAAAATCGCAGTCCTGGAGGTAAATGTAGATTGAATTTTGCGTTTATACACTGGTTATTTCGTGTTAACGATCAATGGTGCACAAGGTGCTCTGAAACCGATGATCTATTGTTTCGAGATAGAGATTCAAGGCCGCCTCTCTAATCAAATATCATAGAAGGCATAAAGAGTACGTCAATATTGTTAGAAACAAAGATTCTTTTAGTTAAAAACATTTTTCGTAGAAAGTCGATAAGTTACCAACTGGTCAAGAGTTTACTTCTTCTCTGAAATCCGATATTCGGATTGAGGTTACTTTTCCTCAGGTGGCAGCACCGTTACGAAAGAAGTCTAAAATTCATAATCGAATAACCGATTCTAGATCAATCAATGTCTACTGCATTTATTTCCTCCTATTTTATGTTACAGAATAATGGTGTAATGTGGAATTTACCGCAATGGCTTCCAACATTTCGATTACGTCCAAAACGAAACAAGGTACGTCTCTCGATTCGAATCAAACAAGTTTACAACTCTGTTTCGAATACAAAGAAGCAATTTATGCTAAATATCGTTAAACGTGTGTGCAGAATCTTCAGCGGAGGTAACTCGAGTCATCAAAAGGGAGGGAGTCGCGATCGAGTCATCGGGCAAGGTGAGTTTAAAAGCAATTGTTTCCTTCGTATGAAGTGTACATTTACTCGAGCGATATACGATTCGCGAGATCGATTTACAGCGCTCGTTACCGAGGCCTGGTCGTACAAAGGATGATGCATCGAACGTTTTCGAGTAATTTGCTAAACGGTAACTAACAACACGTTATACCCGTTCACGTTAAATACGTTACGTCACGATACCGCCATCTAAATTAAACTAAAACCAAGGCGCAACCACGAAGGTAGATAGAATATCTGGTTCGATGCCAAACACTGAAGACAACCAAGAACTCGCCGCCATTCCAACTACTCCCGCAATGCACGAACACGTCTCTCATTCTTCTTCAGGATCCCCCTTCGCCCTCTCCCCCTGCCCGTACCCGACGACTGTCTCGCCCCTTGATTCACTCGGGCAAATTCTTTCTGGTTTCTTCTTTTTTTTTTTTTTTATTTTTCTTTCTATTTCTCTCTTTTTTCCCCCGTTCCCGTGCACGCTTCACCGCCCGACATGATTTATAGGAAACGCATTCTGTCGCTGTTTCACGCTTCCTGGAAGGACGGTTCGCGCGCAGGCATCCGTCGTGGACCGTGCCGTGCATGCCACCCGATCCCGACACGTCTCGTTTTCATCCTTAATTAGGCCTTAATTAATTGCGAGGCATTCGAGACTCTTGGACGAGCCTCCTGGAAGAATACTAGCCAGACTGAGAGGATACTATTTATCTGTACCGGTAATTATGGCGTTGAATTAACTACGGAATACAACGTGGAACTATAGCAAACGCCAACAACGAATTAATTTTCTATAAACTAATTTTATAGGGACGCTTTCTCGAGAACAATGAGGATGATTGATAGTTTGGTCAGGTTTCGAGCTGGATTAGAAGAAAGAACAGAAACACAAGAGTTTCGTTATGGAGGTAACAAGAGAGATTCGACTTATTTAAGAACACTGTTCCCAAACGGCTCGGCTGTTCAGCTTCCATGACAGGATCTAAGAATCGAGCGTTGTCTGGTCCGCGTTCGGTGTCAACAATCTCTGAATGATTCGTGCCTCGCGAACAAAATGTCGAATATTTACTAATACTTCTGGCACATGACGGGGAGCAACGCTTGGATACATTGTATTCAGAGCAAACATCCCGCTGTTTTCGCTTGTCACACAACAACGCTACGTGCCAGAACGTACGGCATTAATTTAGACCTCGTACAGCTGCCGTTTATAAGCGCTTTATCGATGCACCTCTCATCGCGTACTCTACCATTATAGGAAACTCGGTCCATGGAGTTATTAGGAAATTGTACTACTAACAGAGATACAAAAGTGGGAGGTATAAAAACTCGACTAACCCTGTTCTAGAGCAGGAAACTCGAACTGTCGTCGGGTTTCATTGTCGTTCACGGTTGCCTAACGTGCAGTTTATTAAGCGAAATCGTCCAGATGAACGTAACCGTTCAATTGACATCTATCCAAGGAATCTAACGGCAGCCGGACGCGTTTAGAATTGGCTTTCAGTTAACCATAAATCAGCCGTTAAAACGGTGCTTTGTTCGGGCCCGTACCAAATAAAATCTTGCGGATAGCGTTTCGCTTCTGTCGCAACCGATTTCAAGGTTTCCTCTTAATTTATATTTCACCCGGACGACGTATATTTCTATCGCGCGGCTTCTTTTAATCCCGCGAGATTAATTTATCATCGGATGTCGTCTGCGAGCGCGGTAGGCATCGAACGATTTACGAGGATATCGTCGCGACGGATCGTTATCGACAACGATGACTCGATACAGACGGCGTGAATCACGCGAGCGGCGTTGACACTCGAGATCTCGTCCAGCGAGACTCAGTCTCTGGCAGACCGTCAAAATCATAGATTTGCTCGAAAGCATCAATGTGCCAATGGCGGACGTGGCGCTTCCAATTCGAGACCGGAAACTCAACGTCCGTTATTTATTTATTCTGGCAGTCTTTCCCTGTTTTCTATGTTTCTAAAGTTGTAACGGGTGTACAAGTCATTGTTGTCTCCTCGGGGGAATTTTTGAGATGGTGGTTGAGAGTATTCTGATTCTATTTTTTAAATATTTTCTATATTTATGGCGTTAAGTAGGGGTTTGTTTTTCAGAGCTAGGCCTTCAGGGGCCGGATACAATTTAATTCATTTCTATAGAAACATTTGTAAACTCTTTCTGAAAGTTGTAACATGTATTATAATATTTTATATTTCTTGCTACTGTTAGGTACCAGGAAGTGCGTGATGATTGCTACCACTTTTGGTCAAGATGTGGCTGCTGAAGGACTGTGCTGGATGTATTTATGTATCTGAATTTTGGAGGATATCTGAGGATTGAACCTAGTGATTAACCCTAATCCTGGACCTTGGAGGTAAATTCCCTTATCATTAATTCCCTTATCCCTTATCATTAATGACAAGAATGACTATTGGTCATCCAACTTCGAGTAAAGGATACTTTCAGAAACTAGTCTTCTTTCTTGCTCTCAAATTGTTGTATATGGACCCTATAAGAGGAGTCGCAAAGAACACTTAACCATAAATGGTGTTTAGTCCAGTGAGGGGCCCGGGTACGAATCTCGGCAATCAAGGTACGCTTTTTCTCCAAGATTTCCTGCGTATACAACAAATGGACCAGGAAAGGGTCAACGTTCCTTGGATCATAATTTCGTTTTATCGCGTTTCTTCTAACGATCGGGCGTATATCAGTATCAGCCTTGAGGAGAGTCGTGCGATGCTTATTGTCTCGTTCTAAGTTCAAGCACCGCTGTAAATCACCGGGGACATGCGTGGTACGAAACCAGTGATTATCTTCTGCCCACAACGCCCCTCGGGCCTCTAATTAATCGGGGTTAATTCTTCCAACACGATCGAGCCAATCTCTCTTCTATCTTCTTTCTCTTTCACGACAAGTAATTACTGTGTTGTATTTGTAGGATGTCTGTCAGTGATACGATCACTCTGAAGTCCAGATATCGAAAGGATTATTGAACGAGGCTTTGTTTACGATCGTTGAACCGAAGAATTGAAAGAAGACAAGAATTTTCGGACGAACGACTAGCACGCGTTCCTGAAAAATGGTAACAGATGTCTTATTTATCTCCCGCAAATTGCGATAGTGACACGTTGTACCCGACTGATTTATCACGGCATATATCACTCGGACCGTTCGATGCACACCGGAATAAATAAACTCGGTTATTCGCGGCATTTGTTAAAGTATAACTATCTTGTTTAAACGTCGCGTACGAAACACTGCAAGTATCTTGTCCTTAAAAACTGAATGATACATGTACCTTGCAAGGTTTTCTTTTTATACAACTGGTACAATCGTTAACACATTTACAGAATTAATATGGCGCCTAAAGTGGTAACAATTCAGTAGATATAGTAAAGATTGTTATTGTAAAACGCGACGTATTCGAGTAACGCAACCAATGACCGTCAAATGATCGAGGTGTACCACTTGCGACGAAGGTCCGTCTTCTTTCAACGCCGCGTTTACCGCTTAGAGGCTGGCTGTGTTCGATAATTTTAGAGGATCGAATCCATATTTCATATCGTAGCGTAAGTAGGTCGAGAATAGTCTCTGTCACGGCGTAGCTGACGCGATTCGGGAAGCCGCGCGATTTATATCAAATAATGACGCAACTGGATCCTAAAGAAAGAAAATTGAGCCTGAGGTAGGCGTTCGTGGCAACAATCGATTCGCCTGAAATAGCGGCCGGTCATCAACGTTGCTCTTTTTCCTGATTGTTTGTTAAATAAGCATTAAAGTTAGCTTACCTACAGTCATCGCAGGCCCGATCGCGAGTTCGTTGATTTCTGCCTTGGCTATTTCTGCTCTACCACTAGGTTCAATAATCTTTTACGCGTACCAACAAATTTCTTCGATTGACCCTTGTGAGAATAAACCGGAAGTCGATTAAATATCAAAATTCCACTTGGAACCTCCGCATCGTTATTGTTTGCTCAGGTTCTAAGTGGCTCAAACGCCATGTTGGTCCCTGGTGACTGACGCTTCAAATTTTATATAATTAAATAATTAATAATAAGAAAGATAAAATAGACCGTGGATATTGCTAGTATTAGACTAATAGTGCAAACTGGTAATTCGAATGGTTACATTTGAAAGTGGATCGATAGAAGCCTTAATAATTGGAACTGAAGTGTGTCTAACCACACGCGTCTGTTTTCACTGTGCCAGTCAAGACGCACTTAATTTTTAATTATCAACGATTCTATCGATTCATTTTCAAAATTAATCATTCGGGTTAATATCTTGCGTTATTAGCCTAATACAAGCGATATCTAATCTACTGATTGTTTTACCTTTTCTTGTACTAATTATAGGTACAATTACGTCTGCATCGCGTTTATTACTCCGGCCTTCGATGCCAGTGTTAGGGTAAGGGTACCGCAGGATGCGTCACGAGCGGGACACGATATTGCAGGGCAAGGGGTTAACCTATAGCGGTATTTCCCGCCTGAAATTCAAACTCGTCGAATCGTCGGGACAAATCGTGTCCGTCGTGTACACCCTCGCCACGCGACACATACAACTCCGGGAACCGTGTACTCCGTTCTAAAGATGTATTGGAGAAGTGTAAGAAGGGTAGCTATTTCTGTTCGTGGGGAGTCGAGAGAGACTCGTCGCGCGAACGGCTCTTAGCCACTTCGTGCATCGGCTAGTCTGGCGTTCGCCGCGTATCGCAATACGCTTTTCCCACAGAACAGAGAGTCAGCTTCGTGTCACGAGCGGGCATGTCACGCGACCATCGCCTCATCTCCTCGCAGTGATCGTCGCCGTACGATCATGCTCGTCGAGGAATTTCCCTGACCGTCGTCGCACCTTCGTCCCGAGGGAACACAGCTTTTTTCGATGAGCGAGTTATTTTCGACGCCCTCCCGAGGTGTGCAAAGTGTGAAGTTTCTTGATACGAGAATGCAGTGCTAGGCAACCGGAAATCGACAGTGAAAGTGAAGTGGAATCGATTGTTCGTGTTAATATCGAAAACGAGGATAATCTAAATTTACGATGACGCGAGCGAGACACCGAGGCTCCTCGGGGTTGTGAAGCGGGGCTGGATATAACCGGCCGGGATCGAAGAACGTCGTAAATAATCGCGCGGCACGGAAACGAGGGAGCGAGCGGTCGTTTGACAATCACGAGTCGAATACTATGTCAAGCGAGCATTTGTCACTGGCTCGTAGCCCCATGCCAATCTCTTGAACGGCGTCCCGGGTTAACGGGCGGCCAAGAATCCCCTCGCGCTGAGCGAAAAGTCGAGGCGGGGTTACTTTGGGTGTCGTCTCGAGCGAGGGCGAGAAGACGAAGAGGAAAAAAAAGGAGGAAAGAAAAACGAGACACTTTTCTACGACGAGGAAATCACCGAATTGGCCGTGTACCAGGGGACGAAACGAAGAAGAGCTCCCGCGGAATCCTCGAAGGCATCCGCGCACGTAAAAATAAACCGTGCGTTGTCGAGGCGGCGCGAGCCGGTCGCGAGGAAACTTTTTAACGAGCGCCCCGATGAAAACGACGTGGAACCGTTCGCCGGAGAAATTAACGGTATAAATAAGCGCGCGAGCGCGGGGTCAAGAGACGTGCTCTCCTCGCGGCGAGCAATCGGGACAAAGCTCGAAACCTCTTTTCTTTCTTTCTATTTTGAGCTAAGGATAAAATAGTCGGAGGATCTCGAAAGATTTACGAGGGATCACCGCTTCTGGGCGGAAGAGCGTCGATGAAGCTCATCGTTCGAGCCACGTGGACGAATTATGGCGAGAGGAGAACAATACGCGGTGAATCACTCGTCGACAGCGCGCGAATCCCAAGCCAAAAGGAAGTCGCGCTCGACTGAGCGAAAACAGGTCGTCTCCGTCGCGGCAAGGATGCCAAGCCCTCGACCATAAGCTCGACAACGCGACGACATTGAAACTCGAACAAGTATACAACGATGTCCTTCTGCAGGATAACAGGAAGGAGCAGGGGCCTGCCCAAACCGAACTACTTCCCTCTGCTGCCGCCGATCAGCCCGGCCGACGCGAAGCGCTTCTGCCGCATCACCGGCAAGTCCTACGGCCTGCCCACTCATCATTACATTCCAGTCCTGTTGGGTGTGCACACCCACGACAAGTCCAAATGCAGGATCACGAACGCCTCCGGCCTTGGGCCGCATCACTACACAGCAGGCTTCGTCCTTGGCGAGAAGAAGAAGCACGTGATCCTCAAAGACTACCGTTATGTGTTCCCGGTGCTGGAGGGCGAGGGCGAGCAGCAGAAGGCCCTCAGGGAGCTGATGCACGCGAAGCAGCCCCCGGTCGAGGAACAGGACGCCAGGTTCGTGTACACCGTGGAGGAACGTCGCTGCAGCCTCGTGTTCCCCTCCAGGCTGGAGGCAGCCGTCAGGGACGGGGACGTGAAGGACGTGATGTTATCCAGGGACTGCGACACGGTGCTGTTCAGGCTGAAGCAGGGCAAAAACGTGTCGGTGGACTTCAAGAACCTGGAGGACTTTGAGAATCTCTATGACGGCCTGGGGCCGCGGGAAGAGGTGCTTAAGGAGAGGGAGAGGCAGGAGGCGGAGTCCAGGCGGAGGAAGAGGAAACGACAGGCGGGACTGAGCTACGCGAAGAGGATTTTTGAGGAGAAGGAGAGGGTCGCGGAGGAAGAGGAGCTGAGGGAGACGAAACAGCTGAGGCTGAGGAACGTGAAGGAGGAGGCGAGGGAGGAGAGGATGGAGACCTGGAGGCACGTGAACCTGGAACAGGCCAGGATCAGGTCCTGCGATCTGATCTCCGTGACCTTGAGTCCTTCGAAGGACTCAACGAATGCTCTGCCAGATACCCTGGACTGGAACTCCTTCCAGGATGCCGTTAAGTCGCCCCTGCAGCTTGTGGTGGACAAACTACCCACCCCCGTGAGGATGGAGCCCCAGATCGTGGAGCAGGGCGTCGCGTCCTCCTGCACCAGTCCCATCTCTGAAAACACCGGGGGATTCGAGGCGATATCCATCGTGAAACCGCTGACGCCGTTGAGGGCGGAGCCCGACGCCGTTCTCCAGTCGGCCATACAGAGTATTCCAGCCAGCGAGCTGAAGGAGGTGTCAAACGTGAACGCGAAGCTCCTGCAGGCCGGCGAGGAGGCGCTGAAACAGCTGCCCAGGCTGGAGGAGATCCCGGAGCTGGTGCAGAATCTGGACAAGGGCAAGGAGGCAACGGTGCACAAAATCAAGGGCCTGAAGCTAGATATTAAGTCCGCGCAGAGGTTCATTACCGGCCAGAGCGTCCAGACACCGAACGGGCTCGTCTTCGTGCCGGGCCAGACGCTGCAGACGCCTCAGGGCCCCGCGTTCGTCCCTGGCCTAACCGTGAACACCCCTGATGGTCCTGTTCTGGTTCCTGGTCAGATCCTGAGCGCCAAAGAGCAGGACGGCAAAGAAGGCCCTCCCATGTTCGTAGCCGGGCAGACCTTGTCCACGGAGGAGGGCCATCGCTTCCTTCAGGGCCAGACTTTCCACACCAACGAGGGGGCCAGGTTCGTCCAAGGTCAAACTGTGCTCACCGAAGAGGGACCTAAGTTTGTTGCTGGCCAAGTGAAGAAGAATGGAATCTTCGTCCCTGGCCAGACCATCCTCACTCCTGATGGACCCAGGTTTATGCCTGGCCAGACCATCACCGACCACCGTGGAGAGCAAGTGTTCGTCCCTGGACAAAGCGTCCAAATAGGGGAGTCCTGGAAGTTCGTTCCAGGACAGTGCTTGGAGACTCCTACAGGAGAGTCCAGGTTTGTCCCTGGACAAACGGTACCCACCAGCCGTGGACCACAGTTCGTCCCGGGTCAATACGTGACCACCACCTCCGGGAAGAGTCGTTTCGTGCCCGGAATCGTGAAGGATGAGGAGTTCGTGCCGGGCATGACCCTGGCCACCCCCAAGGGTCAGAAGTTCGTAGAAGGTCAAATGCTGCGAACGCCGGAGGGCGAGAGGTTCCTGCCAGGTCGAACGACGATCGTGGACGAGAGCCTCCGGTTCGCCGCGGCCAGCAAGTTTGACGAGGTGGTGTTCCAGGACGCGGGCCCCGTGGGCATACCCGTGGATCCTAAAACGGCGAACGTGTCGGTGCAGCAGAGCGAGATCTTCGGCCACATGGTCCAGACGGAAAGAGGCGTGGAGTTCTACCCGGAGAACGTTACGAAGTTGCCTGAAGGGAAGAGAATCGTGCCGGGCCAGCTGGTGCGTGGGGGTAAGGACGGATCCCGGTTCGTGCCGGGCGTAATGACCGACGACGGCTTCCTGCCTGGTCAGATAGTGATGACGGAGAAAGGGGAGCAGTTCGTGCCGGGCCAGGTGATCGACACCAGCAGCGGGCCCAAATTCGTGCCTGGGCAAATGGTGGATACCCGAACGGGCACCAAGTTCGTTCCTGGGCAGACGGTGGAGACGGCTGAGGGGCCGCGCTTCGTGCCTGGCCAGATCGTCGAGACCAAGGTGGGGCCCACCTTCATCCCCGGTCAGGTGATCTCCACGGAAGACGAAGGGTCCAGGTTCGTGCCTGGCCAGGTGGTGGACACTCCTGATGGTCCCAGATTCGTCCCAGGACGCGTGGTGGAGTCTGGCGAGCTAGGCGTGACCTTCGTGCCGGGCCAGATCGTGCAGACGGAGGAGGGCCCGCGTTTCGTCGCCCCAGACCTAACAGACACCCCCGAAGGGGAGGTGGAGTTCTCTGTTCAGGGATTCGAGGTCACCCCTGAGGAGTTGCGACTGCTGAGGCCCCAGCACCTGCATTATAATCCTCACGTACAGCACCAGGGCGAGGCGAGCATAGACGCGAGGATGCTGCGACAGCTGTCGGAAGCTGGGCTGTCCGTGGGCAGGAAAGTGACCACGGACCTGCCCGCCGTGGACGTCGACGTGGACCCAAAGGCGGTGGCACTGGAGCAGGCGCTCGTAATGGCGGAGAAACTGGGTATGCACGGCGCAACGGCGGTGAAGATGGCTCAAATTGTCTCCACCGTTGCTCAACTGGCCAGGAACATTGCCGTTCAGCAGGAACAACAACTTGAAGAGCATTATCTGGAAGCTAAATTTGTAAGCGGCAGAAAGTCCCCTGTTATTGTGAACGAGGATAGGAACGAGGATGAACGAGAGGAGTACCAGAGCGACTACTGGCTGAAGGATGCTATAAAGACTGCAATGTCCAGCGCTGTCCTGGCGCTCACCACTCAATCCCTGGACGACAGTGGTGAGTCCAAACAGGACTTCGTGTACTCCTGCATCAGCGAAGCTTTCAACGTCCTCCTGCGACAAAAGAACAGCAGCGTGGAGGAATCTGTGGAGGAGATCCTGCAAATACTCCTGGTGCCCCAAAACAGAAGCAGCTTGTGCCAGACCGCTCTGCTAGAGCTGTTAGATGCTAAAAACAACAAGGTAGACATCCTAAAGTCCACCGTCACCGGTCAATCCCTGAAAGAAGAAGTAGTGCTAGACAGATTGTCTATGGTCCTCGAAGAGGAACACGGCACGGACCTAGTAGGGCCAGCATTCAGAACTGTCTCCAGAAACGACCCAGACCTGGTCTCCCGAGTGCTTCAGAAGGTCTCTGAGGATGTGTCTGCGATCGCCACCGAGAAGGAGGCGGTGGAAACTGTCCACAAGGCCATCGTGGAGGCGGTCAGAGAGTCCAGCGAGATCCGTGTGCAGGAGTTGCTGAACGACCAAGGCGAGAACATCCGGGAGCTGCTGCTGCAGGCCGTGGGCCTGGCCAGGGCCCTGGGCATGTCCGACACCGCGAACAGTCTGCTGACGGTGATCAGCGACGAGAGGTCTACGCGCGCCCTGGCCAGCGACCGAGTGACCTTGGACGTGCTGAGGAGGCTGACGGTGATGAGGCAGCTGGCGGAGGAGAGGCCGCCCTTCATGAGCGCCCTGACCCAGCTGTGCAGCGACCCAGAGCTGGCCAGGACCGACCCCAGGCTCAGGACCCTCGTCAGAGAGAGCGCCGCGTTGATGATTGTCCCCGAAGAAGGCCCCCTGCAGTCCTCTGCCGATGTGCCTACTGCTCTGCTCCACGCGGACAACAGCCTAGCCATGGAAGAATTCCTTCTAAGAAGAAGCCACAGAGCCTCGAGCATCTTCATGATCCTGAAGCAAGGTATACAGGCAGTCGTCCCCAGGGAAGCCTCCAGGTCGGTGCTGACCGGCGAGGTGGCCTACACCGTCCTCGACGAGGACGGCATCCATCGCTTCGAGCCTCTTCACGTGTTCACCGCGCTCAGGCTCAATCGTCCCACCGCCCATCGCTTCTCCATGTACTGCTGCCCCGTCGCCAAAGAGGAGGACGCGGACATAGAGGTGCTGTCCTCGTTCACGGGGACCACCTCCATCGCCAGCAGCCTGGACGGCTCAGGGGCGAGACAAGAGAGCAACGGCGTCGTCCTGTCCAAGTCGGATCGATCCTTCGGCTGCAACGGCAGCAGGGAGAACACGCCGAGTCTCAGGCGGCTCAGCAACTTCCATCAAGACAATAGCTGTGAGCGGGTAACGTAACATGAGGGATATGGATCTTTGTCAATGATAATTAAACGATGCTTCTCGTAGTTCCTGAAGACGTGTTTATTCATGGGTATACGATCTTGGTTCTTCACCCCTTGCCCTACAATTTCAGATGTGACCTCTCCTCTTTAAATTTTGATTAGAACTTGATTTCAGGTTCAATTGCAATTGATAAAATATTAACTTTATTCTAGACAAGAAGGACTTTGAAATTCTTCATTGTAAATGGAACTGTTGTAACTGCGACCTTCTAACGCGCCTCTGTCTGTTACAGAAATCACTGGACAATTATATCGTGGTGAAGGAGTACAGAGGCGATGGTTTCTCCGTGAACGTCGGCGACATCGTCGAGGCCCTCGAATACGCTGATCCAGCAAAGTAAGCAGCGTCCAGAAACAGATATCAACGATTGTCGAGCGATACGCTCGCGTTCGAGATCTATTTCCGTGTGCGCAACGTGTTCCCGGCCGAAAATAATCACCGCTTCGCGCCGTATATAGTCTAACGCGTGCTGTGCACGAATGAAGGATGCCGATCTGTCACTTTTAGCGCTTCCATTAACGTAACAACGTAACGAACGAGGACGATGTAGCATTAACCGTAACGGCTGATCGTTTGCAAGACGCATGTGTTTAGCGAGAAAGCATCTTTGCAAGCGAGCTATGGCGACGCCGCGATAACAATTCAGGGTTTAACAAAAGTTAGTCGCTTTAGAATAGGAAATAGCAAGGCATGTACGTCCAGCGAATTAGGTTATGTTTAATGTAAATCGGTCATCCGATACGCAACGAGCAAAATCGAGGGGTCTCATCGTAAAAACGTTCGGCCGCGAGCGTACAACGACGCTGTAAAAATGTAACGCGTAGCGTATTAATAGAGAGCGGAGTTTGTACGATTGAAAGCGGCGCGGCCAGTCTGTGTGTCGAATCGTGAACGATCGTTTCGGCGAAGGCATTCCCTTTGCTTATTTTCGCAACGGTATTTTTACGCAAGCAACGTTTTCGCCGGCTCGTTTATAAAACGCGTCGAGCGGAAAGTTTCGCCGGATTCCGACGCGAGCTCCTCGAATCGCGAACTGGCCTGCCGACCCTCGATCGCCCGCGTCGTTGAACCCGCGGCCGATCTTTCCTTCGAAGAAACAACGCGGCTCGATCGCCTTCAACTGTTGTCGCGCGCTATAAATACCGCGGTGCAAATCGAATAACAAAGAAAGTCGCGTAACGCTGCGCCGATCTAAAAACAGGCTGAATCCGCTGCAACGCGAACCCCCCCCCGTTCCATTTAACCGAACCACCTCGCTAACTCGCTTCGATTAGCGGCGAATGATGTTTAGTCTGCATGAGGGCTGGATAACGCGTCGCTGACAGGGGAGCGGCTCGCTCCACCGCCGTCTCTATTTCCGTCGTTGTCCACCGTGTTGTAGGAAGATCAAGCTGGATCCCGAACTGGAGATCGGCGAGATCGGCGAGACGCTGGACAATTCGGCCGCCTGGCACAAACTGTCGGTTCGGCCGCGACGGAAGTACGCGGACTCCCGCGCGAGAAGCCTTCCGAGATCAAGCTCAGACGGCAGCTTCCAGAGGTAACGTATGGTCTCCCCGCGTCTAAGGCTATGGTTAAGATTAGAGTGCTTTATTTCACAAGACTACTAGCAAAGCCAGTGTTCAAGAAATTTTCTAAGATAACTACAATCAAGAGGATTTTCCAAGGACGCATCACCATCAAGCCTCAAGGTTATCCCAATGGCTAAGAAGATACAGTCCCAGCTGCGTACGATAAACCCTGTGTGTCCTCAAGCCTTAGCGATCAGATCCCAATATCAGACTACCATCTTCTTGTAGATCAAGAAGATCGATCGACGACGTGATCGATCCGTGAAAATGGTAGCGGACAACTAAATCCGTGGAACGAAATATAGCAACGACAGGTGCCTGGGGTAGCCTGGAAACGTGTCGTTAACGACGAAGCCAACGACCTCGTCGCAGGATTACCCCGGAAACGATCGTTCGAGCGGTTACGATGTCGTCAGGATTGTACTACTGCGTTTGATTTCCCACCGTTTATCGCTTACCCGCGCCTTTTACGAGGCCGTCGCGAGCTCGCGTTCCGTCGACAGTCAACGCTCGTCGAGTTTGGCCCGATGTTACGGCTCGATCGATTCGTAGCGAAACGAACCGCGATTATTTACGACGACGTTAATGAAGATCGAGCGTTTATAAGTGTCACGCCGGCAATAATGTTTTCGGTTAGCGCGATTGGCCCTCGGCCAGGATGCAAGTCGATAATAATATGAATTATGATTCGCGGAAAATTGCTACGCCTGCCTGTCGTTGGGTCGATGAATTATAATAAAGGTTGGGGTTGTAGGATTAGTTAGGGTTATAGTTAGACTATTTTCTATTTTTATCGCAATCAGTGATTCAGTTGTTCAGTTGTTCAATTGTTCAGCTGTCAACTTGCGTGACTTAACACTTTGACTGCCGTGTCACAATATTCCTGTCAGATATTTGAAATGATGAAAAATAGAAGTAGCAAACTATTGTGGAAACGGAGCATAAAGTTTGTCAAAAACAAAATTATTATCGAATGAAACTTTTAGTAGCTGCAGCGTGGCAGTCAAAGTGTTAATATAAATAATTATTTAAGACATTGCATGCAGGTAGTAGAGGGTGTCTTTTTTGAATTTCGTGGGTGTAAATGAAAAGTGCGTAAAAGTATGCGTGCAACGTGTTAATTGCAACATTTTATATACACAGCTCGGTTTACGGTCTTACGTACGTTCTGGAAAAATTGGCCGTAAAGCGAAAAGCCGTATAACGAATCAATTATTCTGATACAAACACATACAAATTGAATTGGATCTGTTCCAATTGTTTAGAAAATACTACCTCTGTCCCATTATTCTGGGACAAATTAAACCGCTACTATTATTACGAGACAGGGGTGGCAATATAGTTTTTAGCTCGTAAAGCATTTTACTGAAGCTCGTTGACGCCGGTTTCTCCGACGATTTAAAAACACGCGAATCCCCTCGTTGAACTTGCAATTGAAAATAAGCATCGCTTGCATAATATAATGAATGGTGTTTTTCTGCTGGTTCCGAGGAAGGCGAAATATCAGCCAGTTCTGAAAATAAGTTTCGGTTGAAGGTGAGGTTCAAGCTGAAACTTTGATTCGTCGCTTTGGCAACGGCCACGTTCAATGAATTTAGAATTATTTATTGTACTCGCGTACGAATCGTATCTCGAAGCAAATTGATTGTTTAGTGCGAGCATAAACATCAAAGCGATTCAGCGTACCAGTAAATCATAGATAAAGCGCGTTGAAAAAAATGTTATGTCGATGGAAGTCGAAGATAAGCTAATTAGAAGTTCGGTAGAGACGTACACCGGCATGTTGTATTATAAAGAATAGATGAATATAGAAACGCGTGGGCGGTGGATAGTTATATTTAAGTTAAGTGACTAAGACAACGGGTGCCTCTGTGCCCCGTGTGCTCGTGGTTCATTCAGCAGAACGCAAAATTTGTTGGCCTGGCTCGTCAGGCCTTGAATCCGTCAGTACCATTTAAAGAAGACTAGAACGCGACCGCTCTAAATTTGCGACGATAATCGGTCCAGACTTCTGAACGTTAATTGGAGGAGTCGTACATTAACAAGCTCGATAGCAAAACGGTAGCCAGCGATGTAATTAGTTATTAAATATCGAATCTCTGATTGTTACAATAGTTAGGGATAAATTCCTTAGGATACACGTTCCCGGAAATTTAGAATCATTTGGGAAGTACAGAAGGTTTAATCTCGACGTTTTATTATATTTCCACAGAGTCTACGTTCGTACAGCAGACTCGAGAGAAGGATGGCTGCCCATGTCCATCTTGATGCAGACGGCCCTCAGCGAGGAGACGGCGGTCGGGCATGGACCGGAGGACTCGCGATACCGAAGAGAGTAAGTGTCATCCTTGAAATCTTTCAAAGACACCCACCACTCCCTGGGGGAGGGTTAGGTTTCTAATCTTGCCATTAAAACCTCCACGGCGCCCTTGCGTCCACTCGCGTGCTGTACCCTTACCCAAAATCCAATTGTATTAAAAGTTGATAACATTTGAAAGCGAAAATATGGCAAGGGGTTGATCGTCCCAAGACTCCTTCGACTGAACGTTCATCTTTTCAGGGCGGTGGTGAAAGAATTGGTGGAGACCGAAGAGGAGTTCGGCAGGGACCTTCAGCTGGTCGTCGAACGTTACTTGAAACCGCTCGATAATCCGGATGTTCCTCGGGTAGTGCGCGACAACAAGGACATCATCTTCACGAACCTGAAGCAGATCGCTGACTTTCACAATACGTACGTATGCTCGCCGAGCGACACATTCCATTCGGTACAGGAACATACGAGCCACCGTTTATACCCAGAACACCGGAAATAGTTATTTTGTTCATTTTATTTATATCGAAGATGAAAAAGAAACACACGAACAATACACGACACGTGTAGAACACTGTGTGAACAGCGTAAGTGTAGGAGTATTTTGTGTGACGATATGCACCACGTGACTAATTACGATCTTGCACCGGAAGTGTTGCTTTTTCAATAATTCGTAGCATCCCCTTTTGTCGTATGAGCACGCTTTCGTGCTGATGTCGTCATTACGAGCTCGTTCTTCTGATAAATCAGATTATTAATATTTTTCTAAGCAGAAGAACGATCTCGATGGCTGATCATAGCGTCTCCCTCATTGAAGAGTATCTCCATGTCGCCCCCTTCTGTTATCCCAGTTGGTAGATCAAGTATATTTCGATTCATCCGTAGTCTCATCCAAGTGTTAATTAATAATCGTACGAGCAGCTCGATGTAACTTGTTTCAATTTAATCAGCCGAAGAAGAGTCATAATGGCGTAACAAAACGTTCTCGTTTCACCCTGAGTGTCGCATCGAACCAACCAACAAAGGATATCCAGATCCCCCCGGCACGTAGGCATGGTGTGTTATTAACGTGAAAATTAATCAGAACCTTACTTAGATCGTTCGGCAGGGTGTTAATCGAGGGTGTCAAGTACTACGCCGATCAGCCACGTATGCTGGGCAAAACTTTCCTGCGATTGGTGAGCCCTGTTACGTTTCATCATCAATCTATAACAAGGATATCGTGCCTAAATTGTGTATCCTTGCAGGAAAGAGATTTCGACAAGCATGTGGCCTACTGCAGGGACGAACCAGCCGCTCAGGAGTTCCTCCAGATGAACGACGTGGTGCGAGAATTCTTTGAGGTCAGTTGTTTCATCAAAGCATCACAATCAACTCTGTTGATAAATGTCTAATTCTAACCTACCAATCTTGTCTGAGCTAACTGTTTTTTTTAACGTGGAGGAAATGTATTAAAGATACCCGCCACCCCACAGGGGGTGAGGCAGGGTGTGAACGAAAGGAATCATGGAACCCCTAAAGATATCAAAGACGAACAACTACCCTGAACCATTGAAAACGATCACAACAATCTCCGACTAACTCTTTTGCCCAATTCGCCGACGACTGAGCTAACGCTAATTCTAACTTATAAAGCATGGAACTTTCAAGTGATATCATTCTTCTTTGGAAAAGCTATTATGATGAAATCTGGACCATGAAGCCGATGTTGGCCGACTACAAATGATTTTCCACGCTCTAGTAAAGTGCAGTTGCAAAAAGGTCGAATGTTAGGCAGAAGAATGTCGGTTTGGCAGGATGGTAAGAAAGATTTCTGTCCGTGGTCTTCATAGTTTACCGTCTCGACGCTGGCGTCTGTAATAATGCGGCTAGGGTTAGCACCAAAGCGTACCATACGTCTCTAATAATTTCTCAAACGCATTCTATATATAGTTTTGCGTGTTTTAACGACAGTTTAAGAACGCTCATCGCGTATATATTATCTGTATACACTTTTATCACCGTCCGTTTCGGACCTTTATTTATACTCTCGGTCCACTTTTACACACGGACATTTTGTAACATTCCTCGAGGTTCCAGGGTGTTCCATGACAGAATTCTCCTACGTCTACGTGAATCAAAGGAGATATCGTGATTACGTAAGAGGCGGGGGTAAACGGGCGTCTGTCCAGGCCCCGAAATAGCTCGGTTTATTCTTAACGGAACGGAACGGAACATCACTCGCTCGTGTCGCTTGCGCACGATAGTCTCGCGCGCCGCGAAAAGAGAAGAAGGAAAGCGGCCGCGTTATCGGACGACGACGCGACGTCACCGTCGCTGTCATTACACGATGACAGAACTTTGGCGTAATCTCTGCACCGGGAAAAAACGAAGCCCGCGAACGAGCTACAGCTGTACGGATTTGTCTCGCTCGACAAATTATAATTTTCTTAATAATCATTGAGTATTGTAATCTCAGTTTTTATTCGGAATCTTATGATTTTATTTGAGGTTCTCTTTTTTAAGGTCAACCCGACTGCGTGGCGAGCATCTGCAAGGAACTCGAGGAATCTGCAGACTCGAAAACCGGATTTATCATAGCGACAGATGTATTTCCGTCTGGCAAATCAGTCCATGTCAATTCTTCACTTCAGCCTTCACAGTCTCGTAACTTGACTCAGATTCTTTTAGAATCTTCTTCGATTTTTTGATCGTCTAAAATAGCAGGAGAATTGTAAACGACTTAGCTCGGCCACACTCGCCCACGGAGGCGCTGAGACTCGTTTGGCACAGTTGTTTAAGACTAATTTGCAACGATAGGTCCATCCAGATTCTTATTAGAAAGTTTCAATGAATCGAAGGAACGTGGGCGGCTAGATTATGTTTTGTTATTTCGTATATGCCCGATTTTTTCTCATGATTCGCCCCGTTATTTCTGGAACTTGACTGAAATTGACCACCGCTCGTCACGTATCGTCATTTAATGACCCGGAATTAAAATTAGATTCGCACGATACCGCGATGCCGCAACGTGTCCGGTTTCAAAGCCAAGCGCATTAGATGCATTAGAGTTTCTCGCAACCTTGTCAGCCCTGTCCGCGCTTCCTTCGATTCTTCTTTACTTCGTGGCTTCGTTAAAGCAGAATTGATGTACCCTCTTTGTACACAAATGTCACTGTACTTCTGGTTGATGTTAATTCATATTCTGGACTTATGTTTTCAAGAAGGGTGCAACTCATCAAAGTTGCCTTGAAGCGTCGTTAAGTGGGATAAGAGAGCCAGTAGTTGGCACTGGTCCGGTTATGGGCACTTTTTTTATGTTCACAACAAAGTTCAAGTTAAATAATTTGTCCAGAAAGCAGCTGTGCAATATTTGATTGCAAATAGCCAATAACGGGGGACACTTTGGTCCACTATCGGGTCGGTTACTGGCATTTTCCGTTCTCCTGGTTTCTGGAAGAAGATCAGGGCAGCCTTTGTGGCTGGGCAAAAGTTGCCCGCGATACGGAGGCCGTTCGTGCGTTGTTTTTGCGCGTGGTCAGTCCACGAGTTCGTCCGGCGTCTAAGTATAGCCGTGGCCGTATTGGTCTCTCGGCGGGTGTTTTTCGGTAACCACCGACTCCGCGGATCCCCCGTCGACCAAGAGAATCGACGGAAGAGCGGAGACCTGGTCCAGTCTGTGACCAGCCACCGGTGTCCTCTTCGAAACCAACGACTCGAAACACGAACCGTGTTTACCTCCCTTGACCTCCGTTAAGGTGCGTCGGCCCTTCCGTCTCCTTCGTTGCCCCTTTTTTTATTCTCCTCCTATAAGAGCATCAAACGTTGTTCATAAGTGCATGGAAACCGAAAGCAATTTTCTGGCAATTTGTTCATTTTCTTGAACTTTGACCTTTGTAAATTGTAAGGATAGGTAGTTTGTTCAGTGGATGACAGTGTAACAGCAGGTGATGAGATTGTTTTGTTGGATTTTTGAGATGGATCGATGGAATCCAGTGGCGTCCAAAAATAAGCGACTCTTCATCCTGGTGTCGAATTACGGCGGCAGACAATTCGAAGCTTCATCGATATCAATTCCTCGTTGCTAATTTTGTAGGAACGCCAAAGTGTGCTAAGTTTAACGCTAGGTTTACGGACATTGCTGCTCCTTTAAAGAAACTACTTGTTTTATTTAAAAACAATATACTTACAATTAGACTCTAACTTGTTAATTAGATTATGCGATGTTACATGCTTGTATAAAATTGATAATATTTAATATTATACAAGCTTTGTAAGTCTTAACTTAATTTAATTTTGAAGTAATCTGTAAAATTTATATGTCGATTATTTTGTTGTGAAATTTGTACGGTAACAACGGTTGTTTAAGCAACAAAAGTGTTGAAAGATTGTTGGAAAAACGGTGTACATGTTGTGATATTGTTTTCAGGAGCTGAGCCAGACTCTCCGTGACGACAAAAGTCTATCGGAACACTTGAAGCTTCCGATACAACGCATAAACGACTACCAGCTCCTGCTCAAGGTAACCACCGCAGCCCAGAAAGTCAGGCGGAAAAATTGAATCGAGGATGTTGTTCAAGGGTGTTTCGACAGAAATACAGCATGCCCAGTATATCTTTTGAAAGCATTCCAGCGGTTGTGCATAAACCATCCGTATAACTAACCCGTTGTGCAAAGTGGTCGCTGAAACTTGAGAGGACTCCTCCGCGTCACGCTTTTACGCTTCGCGGTCCGCGTGCACTTTTGTGTTTCACTAACCATAAGCTTAGTCGTGAACTGTTAACACGTTCCTTGGTTACGTGGGTCGTAAGTGGCCCTTGACTGCGGTCCTTGACATATGATATTGACATCTTGACTGCCAAGTCACCCATGACACTTGAATTTCCATTAGAAACCATCGCCTATTATAGTATATGTATATTAGAAATTAGAATATAAAATTGATCAAAAATAAAATTACTATCGAATGGAATTTTTAGTAGCTGAGACATCACAAGTGTTAAACAAGAATACAAGTATTCCATGACTTTGAAATAATTTTCTTATAAAGTTACTTTTATTTTAATATTTGCTTGAGGCATGGAACGTGTTAATAGTTTGATCGTAAAAGCGAGTATACACTTACCAGTCATTGTATTCGTTGATCTGCAATTTTACAAGCAACGTAAATTAAATTTAAGAATGTTTCTTGGACAATTACATTGACCATTAAGCGTACACTTACATATTTGAGGAGGCTATGCGATTTACGCCTGATGCGTTGACGGCGAACTAGGCCAAATGACGATGACGTAAAAAGCCGTCGAATACCAGCCATCAAAATAGCAACAACTCGTGAAATATCGAAGGTTTTCGACGTACGGCCTCGTGTTTCTTTTACCGTAAAAAATACGAATTTTCATTCAACAAGTTTTGCTATTTGATTAATTAATTCGCTATTACAACTTTAACTATTATTATGGGACAGTGTTATATTTTTTACGAGATATTAGTGCTATTGGCGAGACACGACGACCTGTAGAATGCGCATGTGACCTATATCCATGCCTGAATTTCATTCTGTCAGACAAAAATAACCACGGCGCTAAAATACTTCCCCTGTTCGCCTTGAAAACGCCTTCCTAACAATCAATCATTTCCGATCTGGTTTTTTAACGATCCCTCGTTAACAAGTATTTTCAACCGTACAGAAAAAAAAGAAAGAAAATATGAAATGTTTAAACAAACGGATTGTGTAAAATATTCACAGAGTATCAGTTTAATATCCATTGCAAATAACGACAGCGCTGTTGAGTGCATAATCCCATTTTATTGGCTGAACATTATGCGTGTCTTAGATCAGGGATTAAGGTGGTCAAATTCTGGGCCGCTTGCCCGAAGATGAAAGCGGGCGAGAATCGTCGAAAGCCAAACCTCGTGGAACGATTGTTCGAACTTTTAAAAACAAGACCGTGAGGTCTTTGAATGAGTGAATTTCATTTGTCAAATGTTCAACTTTTTACCAAATGTTTAACCCGACTACTCAAAAATAATTACGATGTAGATAAGATAATTATTATACAGCCAAACAAGCCACATCTTGGACGATCCTGAAACGACCACGAAGAATGTCGATGCGAATGGCGACTCGTTTTATCCAGAATCCGATCCGTACGGCACAGTTTCGTCCCCTTGAGATGGCACACGACCGTAGATATACATGTAGATCAAGGGAAAGCAAAAAGTTCGTCTTGGTGTAGCTGCAACGGCGCGACGGAGCGTCACGTCGTTGTGTGCGAACGAGTGGGCGCCGTACGGATTTAGCGAGCTAAAAACGGGTCGTGTTCGCGCCGCGTTATCCTTTCCTTGCCCCCTTGTCATAGAACCGTGGCGTGAAATCGACGGAGGCTAAAAAAGACGAAAAATCGCTATCGTGCTTGACCCTTAACCCCTTATACTCGAGACATGCAATTTTATTAAGACTGTACACGGTTTTGTAGGAGCTGGTGAAGTATTCGACCCGACTAGGCGAAAACTGCGACGACCTCCAAAAGGCTTTGGAGTTGATGCTAGGTATCCCTCACAGAGCGACGGACAACAAGTTCATCAGCAATATCGAAGGTTACAAAGGGAACATTCATAAGCTTGGAAGATTGCTTACGCACGTAAGTAGTATGCCATTTGTTAGTTTAATTTACAAGAGAACAATAAAGATTATAACGAAGAAAATCTTACAGGAGTGGTACACAGTGATCGACAAGGACGGCAAGAGCAAGGAAAGGTACCTATTCCTCTTCAAGGCTCGCATACTCGTCTGCAAGGTCAGACGAATATCGGAAGACAGATCAGTTTTCGTCCTAAAGGATATCATTCGAGTACGTTAACACTAGATCCTCTATTTTCGTTTCTAATTACACGTGTTCTTGATTTATTGAAAATTGGAACTTTTCAGCTACCCGAGGTAGAGGTTAAGGACCATCCAAACGACATACGGTCCTTCGAGCTTCACAGCGCGACAAACCCCGCGTATCCTATTACCCTGGTAGCGCACAAGGACCCCGTGAAGGCCTACTGGCTGAAGGAGATCCGACAGTACGCGAGCGATGTGGTAGCGCTCGCTGAGCACGCCGCGGACGATTTACAGTTGACGGAGGTGCCAGAGACGAAGGAGGAGATAAAAGCGAATCCAGGTCCTCAGAAGGTCGAAGGAAACCCAGGACCTAAAGCGGAAGGCAATCCAGGACCAAAGAAGGTGCAAGGGAACCCAGGACCGAATCCTGAGGAGAAGGCGGTCGAAAAGAAGAGGGAAGGAAACCCGGCGAATCCGGGCAACCCTGACGCCAAGAAGGCCAAAGTCGAGGAAGAGAGCGCAGACATGTCGCGAAGATACTCTTCGAGCCGATACAGCTCTTCAGCGAAAGTCGTTGAAGGTAGAGGATAGTTGAACGATAGTTGAACGATAGTTGAACGATAGTTGACCTCTTCAGTTATTGCTCAATACTGATGTTTGTGATTGATCACAGAGTATTCGGCGATATCGAGCAGCCACAGCGCGTACGTGGAGTCCAGCAGCGCTGTGAGGATGGAGTCCACCTCCAGCACCAGCTCTTATCAGGCTGGTGCCACCTCTGCCACCTCCGTGGAGACCAGGAACGCAGGAAAGATCACCCAAGGTGGCAGCGGTATAGGGAAGCCTACGTTTGTCAAGACTCTAGAGGGCAGCAGTGTTGAACGTAAGCGTTCGAGTACAAAAGCATTAATTAATTGTAAAATATTAAGAATAATAATCACAGGGTTAGATTTAGGATTAGGGTTGTTAACATTTGATACGTTAGATTCGTAACGACGATACTATTAAAAAGGAAAAGCTGTGCGAGCCGGTGACATAAGATACATTTTTACTGTTCTAGCGATACCAGAAAATAACTTGGAATTGATACACGCCGTAGGTAAAGTGACACGAAATTACTTTCTGATCATCCGCTGTTCCACGCACATTTCTGTCAGTCTTCTATAGTACTGTATCATCGAAACACTTCTGTCTACGTTCTTCTGTTTTATACATTCTTAGCCGGCTGAGTAAAGCGCTTCTACACGTACCGCTAAACGGTTGATCAAGCTTATAATCGCTAATCCTAGGTGTTGTCTGTACACGATCACAAATCATTTCACACTCGCACACACTATTACTTGCTTCGTTGTTCTCTATTTCTGTATTCTTTCTCCAAGTAGCTGTACTCTTCCTGCGATTGATCTTGTCTTTTTTTTTAGTACATATTAGCTGCCCCTTTTAGGAACACATCAAAAGATACTTGAATTTTTTATCTTTTAGAAGAATACCAGACACGTATTACTTCAGATGTTACAATTATTGGTACCCCTTTTTTTATTCTTCTTTGTAAGAAGATACTTTTGTACATAGAATTTTGAACCCTCTTTATCGACTGATGATAAATGAGTATCCCCTGAATTATTTTATTGTTGTTTCTGAATATTAATTGTTCACTATTGGTTCATTTAGCCGGGGAAATGGCCGTGTTCGAGTGCACCCTGCTGCAAACCGACTCGACCACGAGGGTGCAGTGGTTGAAGGACAACAAACCTCTGGAAGACAGACTGGCGGACAGAGTGACGGCTTCAGCGACAGGGAAGACCTTCAGACTTCAGCTTCAGAACGTGCTCGAGTCAGATTCCGGTATTTACATCGCCAGGGCCATGAATAGCGAAGGCCAGGCTACTTGCACCGCCCAACTGATCGTGCAGACACGTACGCGTCTTAATTTTGATTATATCTCAAAGGATTCGATGCTGAAGCTAAGTTCTTGATGAAATTTCTTTAGTCACTCCCGAGGAGAAGAAGGCAAGGGCAGAAGCGAACGCGCCCATCTTCCTGGTGCGGCTGAAGGACACTGAACTCCTGGAGAACACCTATCTACGCTTCATGGTTAAAGTGAAAGGGGATCCCAATCCTGACATGAAATTGTAAGCTGTTGATTAGTGAAAAAGAATAAGATTCTACAAGCACAGATATTTCTGGAATTGCTGAAATTGTTTCAGCTACAAGGACGACGTGCTGATCGACGCGAACCACCCTCGAATAAAGATCATCAGCGAGCAGGCGGACAAAGGCTTCTACGAGCTGGTGATATCAGACGTGCAGAAGCAGGACGCCGGCAAATACTCTTGCACCGCGAAGAACAAGTTCGGTGAAGCTTCCTGCGAGGCTACGGTGACCGTGTCCGACGACAAGATGCTCTACCTCCCGGAGGGCTTCCTGGAGCCGGGCATGGAGCCTCAGTTCACGTGGCTGCGCGATGGAAAGCCGTTCGACCCCGAAGAACGATTCAAGGTGCTGTTCCAGGACAACGAGGACACTTTAGCCCTGGTGTTCCAACACGTGAAACCCGAGGACGCTGGTCTGTACACCTGCGTCGCTCAGACAAGCACAGGTAAGTGTCTACGATGAAGAGTAAGCCATTTGAGCAACGTAAGGTCTTAAAAATCCGATCCACAGGCAACATCAGCTGCAGCGCCGAGCTGACGGTCCAGGGAGCGGTGAACCAGCTGCTGAGGGATCCTGAGAAGCCCAAGTTAGGCTCTGAATCGAAGCACTCGGAGGCGAGCATCGGTGGATCGGCGATGCTGGAGCTGCAGATCAGAGGCTACCCGAAACCAGACATCAAGTGGACCAAGGACGGCCAGGAGATCGTGGCCGGCGGCAGGTACAAGTACCTGTGGGAGGACGAGGAGTCGATGTCCCTGGTGATCAAGAAAGTCACCGCCAAGGACGCGGGCGTGTACACGGTCAGGGCGAAGAACGAGCTGGGCGAGGACACCACCCAGATAGAGCTGATCGTGAAATCCGCGCCGAAGATCATCAAGAAGCAGACAGACCTGACGGGCATCGTCGAGCAAACGATCACGATGACCGTGCAGATCGAGGCCACGCCCGCGCCAGAGGTCAAGTGGTACAAGGACGGCCAGGAGATCAAGGAAGACGATCGTATAAGCATCGTCAAAGAAGAGAACGACATCTACAAGCTGATAATAAAGAACTCTCGATTGGACGATGCAGGGTCGTTCTCGATAGTCGCCCGCAACGAGGTCAATCAGACCACTGAGATATGGAAGCTCAAGGTCATAAGTCCGCCTAAGATCAGAAAGAAGCTCGGCGAACCGCAGATCCTCAACGAGGGTGACACTCTTACATTATTCGTGGAAGTTGAGTCCCAGGTACCACCCAGCATCAAATGGTACAAGGACGGGCAGCTCCTTAGCCAGGACAGTCGCACCAAGATGATTCAAGAAGGTAACAGGTTCATCCTGAAAATCAGCGGTACAGTAGGCTTGGATGCTGGCGTGTACAAAGCAGAGGTCGTCTCTGATCACGGCGTGGACTCGGACGAGACGAAGATTCAGGTAAGTACTTGTTCAAAGGTGCAATTTTATCTTCATATCTTCATCCTGAGAACCGACATCGACTTTACTCGCTCCAACTTCATCAGGTACGCGGTATACCACGCTTTAAGACCAAAATGAACGACATCACCGCGAACGAGGGCACCAAGGACCTTGAGTTCTCAGTAGAAGTGGATGGCTTCCCGAAACCCAGCGTCCACTGGTACATCGGCGACGTGGAGATCACCGAGAAGCGCAAAGAGTTCACTCGCAAGGAGGAGGGCGACTTCTACAAGCTGGTCATCTCTGAAGCAAAGTCAGAACTGAAAGGAACGTACACCTGCAAGGTGAAGAACGAGTACGGCGAGGTGAAGACCAGCTCGTCCTTGACCGTGAACACCAGACCGAAATTGCTGAAGAAACTGACCGACCTGAGGATCAACGAGGGCGACACCTTGAAGCTGGTGTTCGAGGTATCCGGCACGCCCGATCCTGAGGTGAAGTGGTTCAAGGACGGCCAGGAGGTGTCCGCGGACGCCCGTATCAAGATCACCAGGGACAGCAAGCGCAAGGAGAGCTACGACCTGACCGTGACCCTGGTCAAGGGCTCCGACGGCGGCATCTACGAGGTCCGGGCCGAGAACGAGCTCGGCTACGTCACCAGCAAGAGCAAAGTCATTGTGATGAGTAAGGAACTCACTGATTCATAGAATTCTATCTTTACGCTGCTCCATCGATGCTCTCGTTCCCTTTCTACTAAACTCGATTCGTCGTTTTTGCGCTCAGAAGTAAAAGAATCGATGGAGCAGCACTCCACACGCGCGATTTAACGGGACACTCGCCACGCAGAATAGTAAGTAATCGAAGGTACGGTTTCCTGTTACGATTTTCTTGTTCGTCGTTCTTCACTTGTGACCCGTCGCGAGACCGTCTGACCCGTCTCTCTTTGGACGCGAACAAACCGACGTGAATTTACTCGTGTCCCCACAGTGTCCATATTTGTCTTTGTGTCGAGCGTTCTTAACGTGGTTATTTGTTCAATTGTCTAACTTGTTCGTACACCCCCTTCGCCCACATGTCTCCCTGGTACCATCGTTCCCAAAATGTGTGCATTCTGTAGCGAAAACGGAGGAGAGCGTGGAGGAAAAGCTGAAGAAGGAGACCGTGGAGAAGGTGAAGGTAGACGAGGAGGAGAGCGAAGCGCGAAAGGTCAAGGAGAAGGTGGTCGAGGAGAAGAAGCAACGGGCCGAGGAATCGGGACCGGAAGGTAATCACGGGACTCTGAACGATTCTCGATATTGAAACAGAGTGAGCTGTTTAGAGAAATTAAATGCTTGAGAACTGTAAATCGATGACCTACGATGTCGCAAGACTTTTGGTAAGAATTTTTCGAAAACGTGCCGCGTTTTTAGGCACGGTTCTCGCTTTTTACGATTTTTCGTCCGGAAACCATTTGTGTGTTGGGCGCAAACTCACATTACGTACACACGTAGACAGCACGTATACGCTTTTTCAGGATATTCCTTGAGTCGAGCGAACTCTTTTTTTATTACTGTAATACGCCAATATTTTTTAACATTGTAACAAAATGGCAAGAGCCTTGCCAGTAGCTGATAGCGTTAAGGGATGGCTAAGTAGAGGGTAGACATTAGCACAAACAACATGTCTGATAAATTCAGGTCGAGTGAAACTGGAGGCACAAACGGTCCAAGTAACGCGGGGCCAAGGTGACACTATCACGATCTCCGTGGCCTCCACGACGACCCACGAAGCAATACTCTCAGGTAAATGTCGTGAGTCACTCAAACAATACTTACATCACGTAACCGTGTCCTCGCGGGCGCGGATTCTGTGACCTAACCTGGTGGCGTCACAGAATCCGTCAGCGAGGACCAATAACGCCACAATGAACAAAGCTTTCACGAACCTCACACGTAGTAAAAGCAGTTTACGCGAGTGGCAACAGCGACCGACGAGCCCGCTCGTCTAGTTAGTTAATTAACAGCCGAGAAATGCTGTCCGTGACCAGCCAGAGCGTTCGCAGGTCCCGACGAGAGGCACACGATCAGCAAGATGACCGCGACGAAGGTCGAGTGCCAGGAGATCAACACGGACGGTCCAGGCGTCGAAGAGATCGCCTCCTACACTTACAGCGTGCAAGAAGAGGAATCGGTGCAGAAGCCTCAGAACGGAGTGCTGATCGAGGAGTTCTCGGAGGCTAGCGAGGACAACAACAGGTCCAGACTGCAGATACATCGAGGCGTGTCCATCGTGTCCGTCTCTGACGACGAGTCGACATTCAAGGCCATCTCAAGGGACATCAGCACCGAGAACATGCAGTGTGCAGATTTGTCTGAGGATACGAAGCTGATGAACGGGTCCTGCGAGGAGATCTCCCCTTCCGTGGAGAGGATGGAGGAGGCAAGAATTAATAGAGGGTCGTTGATCACCGAGACCATCGTTGAGGAACGATCCCTGGAGGAGACACCCTTGAAGCCACCTCTGAACGCCCTCCTCGAGGAGAACGGTATCGTTAAACAGAAGAAGATCGAGAGGAAACCCTCCGTGGATCTTCCGGATCAACCACAGACTCCCACGATCGAAGAATGCAAATCGATAAAACAGAAGGCGGAACGCACTAACTCGATCGAAAGCAACGCTGAAGAGCGTCGTAAATCTGTACCGAACGGACTGTCCAGACAGAGTTCGAAAATCGAACGGCTGGACTCCGTGGAATCGAAACGAACGAAGTCGTTGTCGAGGGAGAACTCGCTGAAGGCGGCTCTCAGCGGCGAAGAGGAGGTCGACGAACAGCTGGAGGCTCTTCTGGATCGCGTTAAACGGCAACGCAGCGTGCTCGATGATATCCTTGAAAAAGAATCGACCAGAGACTCAGGTATGGCCGGATTGATCCAGCGGATACGTTCGAACGGATCTGTTTCTTGCAGGATCGGATCGTCGTACTTTGTTACATTTATTTTACAAGCATTTTTGCAACCCCAATTTGCAGCGCTCCTTTTATGTTAACCCATTCGAGGCCTTATGTTATTCGTATTGTTGTTATCTGTTGTTTGTTAATATTTCACGTGAGCGTTCAACAATTTTTAATATAATTTATTTATACACAACCCGGATCTGCAGATTTGTAGACAACGTCGTTACTCCCTGGACCAAACACTATTTATGTTAACTATTCTTCCATGACTCCTCTTATGGGGGAGTTATGGAAGTCTTGATTTTACAATATATTTATTCAATTTTGTTGACGCTTATATGTATTACTCAGTCATTCAATGCTTGTACTAAAACCGTGTTCGGTCGAACCTGGTCATGGAAATCGTCAATTTCAGTGAGGTAAGCGAACGTAGGAAATGTTGTACGATCTTTAACTACCTCTGCGATAAAAGTTCATTGAACTAAAAATTTCATTAAATTCAAATTAAAGTTCGACCCTTTGCGGTCGATTGACGTAAAGGACGAGGGTTAGAAAGATCGTCCAGCATTTAAACAGAAGACTATTACAATAATTAACACTGCGATGCATTAGATGCATGGCACAAGAAGCAACTCATAGACGTAATTGGCTACCCAACATCTTCAAGTACCTCGAACGCTGTAATAATCCCGATTTTCACGCTTTTCGCCCAGCTCCTCCTCACATCATCAGCTCGACCCTCACCGATAAAACGATCTACGAGACCCAGTCGATTGTCTTCGAGATCCACGCGACGAGCCTCCCGAGAGCCGACGGCAAATGGTTCAAGGACGCGAAACCGCTGAGGAGCGGTGAACGTATCAGGATCACCAGCTCCGGGGAGAAGTTCACGCTGGAGCTGAGCAAAGCGATCCTCGAAGACGAGGGCGTCTACTCGTGCGTGTTCACCAACAAACTCGGCGGGGCCAGCTCCGAGGGTTACCTGACCGTCGGCACCGTAGACGAACTGCGACGACCCAAGTTCATCGAGCCCCTGAACGACGTGGACGTGGCCAAAGGTGACAATGGAGAGTTCAAGGCCACGTTCACCGCCGATCCTGTCCCGGAAATGACATGGTACGAGAGTTGTTGTTATTAATACTTGAGAGCTTTTGCAATTGTAATTGTTTATAAAATATTGAGTGTAAATGAATTGTTCTTGCTTCCTGTTGGATACCAAGGGTACGTATTCGGTACCAGGTAACTTCCAAAGAAACTGAAGACAATATTTCTTGGCAGGTACTTCAAGGGTGAAGAAATCGCAGTTGATGACAGCCGACTGAAGTTTAACGTCCAGAACAAACCAGCAGCAGATAAATTGACGGAAACGTCGGTCGCGTTGAAGGTCCCTAAGTGCTCCAAAGAAGACACCGGGGAGTACACGCTGAAGTTGAAGAACAAATACGGCGAGGCTGAAGCTAGCGTTAGTATTTAGCGTGTCATTTGGCGGGGATGTTAGAGTTAGAGTTAAGGAAGAATATCACACAGTGAGTGAGACCGCCACAGTAATAGTCTCTTTTTGAAACCAGGCTTTCCTGAATCTCCTGCTGCGTCCCGAGATCCAAGAACTCAAGGACGCCACAGCATCTGTCGGGGATTCCCTCGAGTGGGTGGCAATTGTGAAAGGAAACCCGAAACCAGACATCACGTGGACGAAGGATGGCCAGGTGCTGGAGAAAGGGGACAGGTTCGATATGGAGGAGGACAGAAGGAACAACAGGTTCAAGCTGGTCATCAAGAGCGTCGAGGTCGAGGATAAGGGAACCTATCAGCTCACGGCTAAGAACTACCTGGGCGAAGCAAGCGCGCAGGCTACGCTTACACCGCATAGTAAATATCTCTTTCAGATTCGATCCTTTGATTTAAAATAGTTTCTAAGATCTTCATTCGCCTCGTAGCCGAAACACCGACGTTCTCGAAGACCCTGTCCAACATGGACGTGAAGGATCGTGACGATCTTGAGCTGAAGATTCGCGTAACGGGTATTCCAAAGCCCAAGGTCGTCTGGCTGAAGGACGGCGAGGTGATCAAGGAAGACAGTCGTCACAAGATATCCACTCACGTGGACGGAATAGTGGACAGCACCTACTCGATCACCACTTTCTCCCAGGAAGACGCTGGCCAAATCAAGTGCCAGGCAACGAACGTGGCCGGAAGCGCGCAGACCGGTTGCGAGCTGAAGATGCAGCTGATCTCGCCAACGTTCGACCAAGGTCTGCCCAAATCGGCCGAGGTGGACGAAGGGGACACGCTGGTGCTCAAGGCGAAGATCGACGGCAGCCCCATGCCACAGGTAGCCTGGTTCAAGGACGGCGAGAAGATCGTACCTGATGACCACGTGAAGATCGAGACGCTTCCGGACGGCCTCACCAAACTGACCATCGATCGCGTCAATCCGACCGACTGCGGTGCTTACAAGCTTGTAATAAGCAATTCTACCGGCGATCACACTTCGTTGTGCGCCGTGGCGGTCAAACGTGAGTACAGTTTTCTTCATAAAATAGCACAGTATATACATGATAAATATAATTTTAGCCGAAAGAAGAAGACCATCCTTCACCAAACCACTGGAGGACACCAAGGCCACCGTTGGACAGCCGCTGAAGCTCGAGGCCCAAGTGGTCGCCTTCCCGAATCCTCAGGTACAGTGGTTCAAGGACGGAATCCCGCTGCGTCAGGCCAAGGAGATATACTTCATGAACGAGCCGAACGGTATGATCGGTCTGAGGATCGACAACGTGAAGCCGGAACACGCGGGCACCTACTCGTTGGCCGTCTCGAACTCGCTTGGTGAGATCACTGGCTCAGCGAAGGTCGAAGTCGAGGAGAAAGAGAAGCGGCCAGAATTCGTGGCTACTCTTCAGCCACTGACCGTGGTTGAAGGCTTCCCGGCAAAGATGGAAGTCAAAGTCCTGGGAAAACCTGCACCGCAGCTTCAATGGTTCAAGAACGGAGAGGAGGTTCGTTTGGAGAGGATGTTTCAGTTGTTTATTGAATAACTGTTTCCCTAAAATCATTATTCGTGCTTGTAGATCATACCAGACGGCCAGCGTATCAAGGTCGTCAACCTGCCGGACGGAACTCAGGCACTGATAATCGACAAGGTCACTCCAGAGGACGCAGGAGAGTATCAGGTAATAGCGGGCAACACTGAAGGCACATCCTCCTGCAAGGGCACCGTCAGCGTCGTCGGCAAGCTCCAAGCGGACGTACCCGAAGAGAAACCCGCCTTCGTTAATCCCATGCGAGACGTGTACGTCGAAGAGGGTCAACCTCTGAACCTGTCCGCCTCGTTCATCGGCAATCCCATACCGGAAGTACAATGGACCAAAGATGGAACGCCTGTGAGTCCTTCCGATCGCCTGACCGTAACCTGCGACGGGAAGAAGACCGAGCTGGAGATCAATCCTTGCGAGGCCAAGGATGCCGGCGTCTACGAGTGTCGTATATCGAATCCGCTTGGCGATGATACCACTAAATCCACTGCCAACGTTAGGAAGATCTTCCAGGCGCCCAACTTCACGCAGAAGTTCACGGACCTTCAGCAGCTGCCCACGATGGACGCCAAGTTCCCAGCCCGGGTCTCTGGCGTTCCCCAACCGGACATCTCCTGGTACTTTAACGACAAACCGATCCTGCTGGATGATGACAAGTACAAGATCAAACGAGACGGCGATGCCTGCTGCTTGTACGTGAAGGACTGCACCTACGACGACTCCGGTAACTACAAGTGCAGGGCGGTGAACAAAGGTGGCGAGGCCGAGTGCGTGGCCAACTTGACCGTAGTCGATAAGATGTAAGATGGATATGTTTATTAGACGCTGCCAATTTTAAAGAGACGTTTAAACGTGTTTGTACGTCCTTTTCAGAGGAAAGATGCAGAAGGTCGAGCCACCGTCGTTCTTGAAGAGGATCGGGGACTGCGAAGTGTACAGGGGGATGCCAGCTAAGTTTACAGCGTGTATTACAGGCAATCCAGAGCCTGACTTCGAGTGGTACCGTAATGGCGATAGAATATGGCAGACTGATAGGATCAGAACCGAACAGGAAGGTAGTCTGTTGCGTTTGACGATAGCTAATGTAGACGAGTTGGACGCGGGCAAGTACACCTTGCGGATAGTGAATCCTCACGGCGAGGATTCTTGCAGCGCGGAGTTGATTTACGAATGTAAGTACATTAATGATTTAATTAGGAATGTGCACAATATGAAGCTTCCTTGATACAATTTTTGTTGACACCTCCAACAGCCCTGGAACCTCGCGCTAAGAAAGCACTGGGAGACCAGTACGCGGATTTTGACAAGTACCGGAAAAGCGGCGTCCCGTTGCCCCTGGCCGACCGCCCTATCATCAGCAGGATGATGGACCGTCACCTGACGCTCTCCTGGAAGCCGTCCATACCCATCGGTCCCCGTATCCCAGTCACCTACCAAGTAGAGATGTGCGAATTACCTGACGGCGACTGGTTCACGGCCCGCACCGGAATTCGCAGCTGCGTCTGCGACATCCGCAACCTGGAGCCCTTCAGGGACTACAAGTTCCGCATCCGCGTGGAGAACAAATACGGGATCAGCGAGCCGTCCCCGTTCGCGCAGACGTACCGCGCCAAACTGGAGCCCGATCCACCTAAATTCTTCCCTTACCTTCCACCTGGCATCGACTTCCGTCCCGAGACGAGTCCCTACTTCCCCAAGGACTTCGACATCGAGAGACCACCGCACGACAACTACGCCCAGGCGCCCAGGTTCCTTCGCCAGGAACACGACACCCAGTACGGCGTGAAGAATCACAACTGCAGCCTGTTCTGGTTCGTCTACGGCTACCCGAAGCCGAAGATGACCTACTACTTCAACGACCAGCTGATTGAGTCAGGCGGCAGGTACGATCAGAGCTACACGAGGAACGGGCAGGCCACGTTGTTCATCAACCGGATGCTGGAACGAGACGAAGGGATGTACGAGGCCGTGGCGACCAACGAGCACGGCGAGGCTAGGCAGAGGGTGCGTCTGCAGATCGCGGAGTACCCGGCGTTCATTCAGAGACCGGAGGAGACCATCGTGATGGTTAGGAGAACCGGACAACTAGTTGCTCGGGTCACCGGGGTACCATATCCGGAGATCAAATGGTACAAGGACTGGAAACCTCTGACGACCACTTCGAGACTAAGGGTGCGTTTCTTATTAACCCATTTATTTTGAACAGATCGTATAATATAATTTGTATCCTCTTCTAGATCGAATTCAACGAGCCAGACACCTCGGTTCTCGTCATCAGCGACGTCATATTGAAGGACGAGGGTCTCTACTCCGTGAGCGCGAGGAACGTAGCCGGCTCGATCTCCTGCTCGGTGATGCTCCACGTGGAGGAGAACGAGCACGAGTACAGCTACAGGACGTACAAGCGAAAGAGCGACATCCAAGCGCGCCACGACAAACCCTACCAGGACTTCTACGACCTGGGCGACGAACTGGGTCGTGGCACCCAGGGCGTGACCTATCACGCGGTAGAGAGGTGCAGCGGAAAGAACTACGCCGCCAAAGTGATGCACGGAAAGGGAGAACTCAAGCCGTACATGTACAACGAGATAGACGTGATGAACAACTTGCATCACAGGAAGCTGCTGCGGCTGCACGACGCCTACGAGACCGACCACTCCGTTACGCTCGTCATGGAACTGTATCCTTTGATATCCTGTGAATTTTAAACAAGCTTGTATCTCTTGAAATGTTTCTTAACCGAATAACAGAGCCGCCGGTGGAGAACTGGTAGACACCTTGACGAAACAGGCGTTCTACACCGAGTCAGAGATCGCTGGGTACATCCGTCAACTGTTGTGGGGACTGGAATACATGCATTCTAATAGCTACGCTCACCTGGGCCTGACGGTACATTCTTGTTCCTGTCGCAAGGTCCACAATTGTTCGGTTTTCTAACTCTAACACATTTCTTATAGCTTGGAGACCTGCTCATCTCCCACACGGGTGGCGACGACTTGAAGATCTGCGACTTTGGCCTTGCCAGAAGGATCTCCCAGTCTAGACTAATGACCTTAGCGTACGGCATGCCCGAGTACGTGGCGCCAGAGGTGACCAACAACGAGGGAGTGGCCTTCAGCGCGGACATGTGGTCCGTCGGTATCATCACGTACATCCTGCTGTCCGGAATCTCGCCCTTCAGAGGCATCAACGACAAGGAGACCCTGATGAAGATCAGGGAAGGAAAGTGGGACTTCGATGACCGTTGGAAGAACATTTCAGAGGACGCGAAGGATTTCATTCGTTCGTTGCTGATGTATAATGCAGAAAGGAGGATGGACGTGAAAACTGCACTTGCTCATTCTTGGTTGAACTACGCCGACAGATCACCCACAGATCTGTACAAGATCCCGTCGGAGAACTTGAAGAACTACTACAAATTGTATCGGTTAGTATTGTAAGCGACTGTTATAGGAAATCGTGGAAGATAGAGGATAACGTTAACTGGGGTTAGAGTTAGGATTAGGGCCTGTGAAGGTCCCGTTCCTACACTATTGACATTGCAAGAAAGTTTTAATAACATTGACACGTTGTTTTAGTGACTGGTACAACAACGCATCCTGCCGCACCTGGTTCCGCAGACGCAAGCTGAACACAGCTCTGGACCACCCATCGCGAATGGTCTATCCACCCGGCCACAAGTACACTCCTGAGCCGAGCGACGACAGGACGTACAGTCCCTTGAAGAAACCCTTGCCTAAAACCTGGGAGAGCCAGATACCCTCGAGGGAACCGATCGACACCGAAATTGGAATTATTAAAAGCGAAAGCCAGTAAGTAACCTAACTAACATAAATCTTTGTATAATTGAAGCAGACGATGACTAGAAGCGTGATCCTTTAGCTATCAGAATGGACCGGACACCTACCTCCTGCAGCTTCGCGATACCGATTTCCCTGTACGTTTGAGGGAGTACATGAAGGTCGCCTGTAACCGCAGCCCTGGATTCTCCCGTTCCATCGCCGACGAGAACTTTGACTGGAGGGTAATCCATTTATCTTCAAACACTTCGTCTCCAAATTTTGTCCCAGGGTACGATTTTATGTGTACACTTTTTAGACACCCATTATACGCGAGCGACGTCGCTTCACGGACGTGATGGACGAGGAAATCGACGACGAGAGGCGGGCAAGGATCAACAGATACGGATCGCCGGATGTATACACTCTGAGACGTTTGAAGCACGAACTGGGGACCCGACTCGACAGCTACGCGGAGGCTGAGGCGATGTTGGAGTCAAAGAAGGAAGGACACTTGCCCTTCTTCCGCGAGAAACCGCAACTCAGACCCATAGAGGAAGGCAAACCGGCTCAGCTGGTGTGTCTCGCGGTCGGAAACCCCAAACCGCTGATTCAGTGGTACAAGAACGACATAATGATCCAAGAAACCAACAGGATAAAGGTTACGGAAGATAAAGACGGTAGATCTATTCTCAGCTTCAATCCAACCAAGGAACACGACGTAGGCAGCTACAAAGTTGTCGCAAGAAACACCTTGGGACAGACCGTAGTTAGAACCAGGATGGTCCAAGCGGTTGTTCCTTCCGGTCCCGATTCCCCTGAGGTACTATCATTGACGCCATCATTAACAAGCTCCTTAAAGAGCTTTCTAAACTCACTTTTGCGTTTCAGGTTGCAGACGTCTCCGACACCGAGATACTCCTACGATGGAAGCAGCCCAAGCACGACGGCAACTCCCCGGTGCTGTGCTACCACCTACAATATAGAGAAGGCGACGCGATCGAGTGGATCGACGTGGCCTTCAACATCGACCACGAGTTCTATCTGATGAGAGACCTGAAACCGGACACGAGCTACAACTTCCGTCTCGCGGCGCGGAATCGTATCGGCTGGAGCGAGAAGGGTATCCCCTCGAAGCTGATCAAGACCAGACCAACTGGTTGCCCCAAGGTTCAGATAACGCGCGCGATGAGACATCTTCAAGAGTTGACAGACTCCGGACAGGAGATAGTTCCCGAAGAGGACAAGCCGCACATGGACTACTCCGTCGAGGAGCATCCCATCGAGTGGTCCACGGACACGAATCTGTCCAGCAAGTACAGCTTCATCTCCGAGATATCGAGGGGTCAGTTCTCGGTGGTGGCGAAGGGCGTTGACAAAGCCTCGGACCGCGTGATAGTCGCAAAGATCCTGGAGCTGAACGCGGACACGGAGAAGCAAGTGAACAGAGAATTTGAAGCGCTCCGTTCGCTGAGACACGAGAGGATAGCGATGCTGGAGGCCGCGTACAAGGCGCCGGGCTCCCCCGTTGCGGTCTTCGTCCTGGAGAAGCTCCAGGGCGCCGACGTCCTCACGTACTTCTCCAGCAGACACGAGTACACCGAGAACTGCGTGGCCTCCGTCATCACGCAAATCCTGGACGGTCTGCAGTACCTCCATTGGCGAGGATACAGCCACCTCGACATCCAGCCCGACAACGTGGTGATGTCCACCGTCAGATCGGTCCAGGTGAAGCTGGTCGACATGGGTTCGGCCCGGTTCGTCAGCAAACTGGGCACCCCGGTGCCCAAAGCCGGCCACCCTGAATACAGAGCACCAGAGGTGTACAATGAGGAGCCCGCTCACCCTCAAACGGACGTGTGGATGGTCGGCGTGCTGATGTACGTCCTCCTGTCCGGCGTTTCGCCGTTCCGCGGCAAGGACCCCGACGAGACCAGACAAAACATCCTCTTCGTGAGGTACAGATTCGAACATCTGTTCAAGGAATTGAGTCAAGAAGCCACCAGGTTCCTTATGCTGGTCTTCAAGAGGGCACCAAAGTTAGTAACAATAGTACGGTAATGTTATGCTGTTTCATCGAATTTACCATTTCTTTTTGTTTTCAGTAAAAGACCACTGGTGGAGGAGTGCCACGAGCACAGGTGGCTGCAGCCATCGGACTTCATGACCAAGAAACGAGAACGGGCCGTGTTCTTAGGCAACAGACTGAAAGAATACAACGAAGAGTACCACGAAGAGAAATCGAAGATGGCATCACAGAATCAGAGTTTGACGAGTGAAAGCCTGTTAGGTTCCACGCAAAAACTTATTAGATCGACTAGCATACAAGAAGAACTGCTCACCACGTTCTAACGACCATAAGCTACGATTAAGCGATTTTCCAATTTTCTCTACCTTACGTGACCGTCAAATTTCACGCACGTATCTAGTCAGTCACTTGGAGAGCAAGGAGAAACCAAAGAAGAGGATACCGAGTCGAAAGAGCTTTCTTTCCTTGTTCTCTGTTTTTTTGTTATTATTTATTTGTTACTTTTAATTATTTTAACGGATACACGTGTCATCTGCTCATACGTTGCTGTAAACATTTACAAATGAAACGATCGATCGGTATTTGAAATGTAACGTAAGACGTGTCGAGAATTTCAACTGAATCTGAGGTACAAACCGAACCCTTTGAAAATTGTACAAAAAGCAATGATTATGTTCTAATAAAATCATCAATAAATACCGAATAATTAAACGAACGTTTAATGACACCGCACTCGTGGATGAAGTTTTATTATTAAATATGTCATTTATTTACAAATTATGATTCATCATCATTACAATGCTCTATAGAGAAGGTAAGTATATTGTACACATGACACATTCTTTGTCCTCGTTCCTCGCACCGTTAATAATGTAAATTTTATCTTAACTAGAATTGAAGTAACACAACGTTCAAAAGCTGTACGTGAATTAAAAAAAAAACAAATACAATCGTTTTAGAATAAGAGGACTAGTAGCAAAAGAAAAATATTAAATAAAGAAAAAGCGTGTTCTTCGATCGATTTTGACGTTCTTTTTTTTTTTGTTAAAATAAAAAGTTAACTTCGTAAATGTACAATTACACTGTCGTAAAATCGTTCATTAATTTAAATCATCTTTTCGCGTACTGCATAACATAATCTTTAACCTTACTTCGGAAAGACTCTTTATCTTTTACAAATAAATCAGCTGCCTCTCTGTTTAAAGGATCATCAAAATTTAAAAGATCCTGGAAGACAAAGAAAAATACAGGTTGTGGAAATCATAAAAACGCTCTATCCCGCTTTAGAAGCTGTTGAAAACATACAGTAAAAAGAGAATTCAAACCCCATACAACATCCTTGAGCTTACGGGTTGGTGCCCAACCCATTCCATCTATACTACTTTGTCTCAATATCGAGAGACACACATCACCATCCTCGCTTATGTTAGGGTGCCATAATTTTGTTAAGCACTTGACTTTTGGAGGCTAAAAAGAGATAGTTTGTTTATACTTTGGATAATACTGTAAGAACAAATGATTCAATATTAATAACAGATATTTACAGCCATATTATAGTCTTCGGGTATATAAATCTGAAAGTAAAATCTGCCTCCAATCCAGTACCCTTCGTCAGGAACAATTAAAAGGATAAATTCGTGTAAACAATGAGGATCATGAAATTTAACTTGACATGTACTTGGAAGGGTATGTTCCATTTCTTGAACCTAAACAATTTGAAGATTTTAATAAAAATTGTCTTAAATTTGTCTTAAAACTTTAAATGTTATTATACCTCTTTGATTAATAATTTATCGCGCACAGAAACGCGTTTATTATAATCTTTGTTCTTTGAGTTTGCTATGTCACCATCCTTCTTCAATTTTCCTCTTAAGGTAATCATATTTTTAAAAACCTAAAACTGTAAAATACATTTGAAATTATTCAAAGTTAATAGAAACATAATCCACTGTAAGAAGAATTATATATTTCGATTGAAATGTTTTGTAATTAAATGATAACCTCAAGCCAGCATGAAACTATAAATAACTAAACATTTTGTGAATTCGAAACGAAAGATTTGTTGATAAATCACTTTGAAATCTACGGTTAAAAATGTTTTTTCGTTAAAGGCTCAAAGATGATGTTGTCAAATACCATTTATGACGTTTATTGGACAATACGAGTTTAAGGTTAGAATCATCGAATACACTTAGTTTCAAAATATTGTATCTTACACTATAAATGTCGTACTACTTCGACGTGTATATTAACTTTTAAATTGTATCTAATCAATATACGTTTCCATAATTCTCATTTCAAGTTTTCCGACTATCAAACATTTAAAAGAAAACGGTAAATATTTAAGCGCAATAAAAGTGTACGTTTCTTACTGCAGATGGCGGTAGCAGTTAAAAACTGAAAAAGTAAGAACGGTTTATTATTGTTGTCAAAGTACTGTATTTGTTTAAACTAAATGTATCATATAAGTTATTATTATTCACTTATAAATATGTACCATCTTACATACAATTTTAAACAATACGTCAAATATTGAGTATGTAAAACACATGCATAATAATTCAACAATTCAAACGATATCAGCGCAAAGAAGAAATTTTATTTACGATGATTTTCAATTATATTCATTGTCATACGGTACGAAAAAAAGACCAGTTTTTATAAAATTTTAAGATCTGCACAATATTTAATAGATGTATCTTTTATATTTACAACTTTTTATACAAAACTTACCGCAATGGTGCACAAATACAATTACTTCTTTTACCCGAATGCGTGCCATATTTGCAAAAAGTTTGGTATTGGAATTACTTTAAAAAGATGCGGAAATTGTACAATGATCTCTTATTGTTCCAAGGAGCACCAAAAACAGCATTGGTTGCAGCACAAAGATTTATGCAATGCGATATGCAACGTTTTAAAAGACAACAAGGTACCAAGCTTTTTAAATAACAAACAGAATCTGAATAGAGAAAGTTGGGCTCGAATGAAAATGAATTTCAAGTTGCTAGTAACAATCAATATTGGTCGTAAGTTAGAGCATTATGAAGATGAAATGTTTAAGTTCATTAGATCGTGTGCTGTTTGCCACGATCAGAATGTAAAAGTTTTAGAGGATTGTTCTAATTGTCCAAATGCCTGTTTCTGTGCAAAGCACAAAAATGACACAGAGCACAAAAAAGTTTGTTACCTGATAAAATTATGTTTTAATCTAGATCTAGCTTTGGCAATGTTCAGAAACCAAATACCTAAAATGAAAGTACCATATTATGCAAATCACATAAGTTTACCACAAAATATGAAAGATTTTATACGTTATTATATTACACCACATAATAATATGCATTTATCAGTTGAAGAAGAGACTGCAATTAACACAGAGTATTTTACAAGGCCTTTAACTTTTCTTTATGCATTCCAAAAATTAAGATGCTCCTTAAAAAAACGTAATATAATCATTCATGTTATTGCAGCTAATTTAATGGACATAAATGGTATAGAATTTTGGGAGATTCTGTTACATTGGTTACCAGACATAGAATTGGTAGAAATTTTATTAATTGGGCCTGAGTTGTCTTCAGGCTCTATGCCAATGAACCTTTGCAAAAATTACCAATGTGGTAATAAACAACTTTTGATTCAAATATATGGTATGCTTTATGATAAATTCACCCAAAGTGATTCATACATTAAGCCAGATATCATTGTGGGATATAATGCAGGAATTCATGAATGTGAAGACTTTAGATCTGATAATGATACATGGAGACAATCTTTGAAATCAATAGCTAAACAAAACTGCCCATTTATTCTAACATCTTACACTTTAACAGAAGCAGAAAAAGAACAAGACAGATTAAATGCTATTTTAGGTAGAAGCATAAAATGTGTATTTTGTGATCAAAATCCATATTCTAGCTTAAGACCGTACAGAGATTTTGAAACTGAAACAGTATACTACCAAAATCAATATTTACTTATCTATAAAAATTTACAGACAGCATAATAATTTCTACTGTAATGATATTTGATATTTTATACAATTTTACACCTAACTTGAAAAGAAATCTACGTTTTTTTTTTATTAAAGGATAAAAAACAAATGGAGCAATTATTTTCATAAGTTAACTATTTTATATTTGATTATAATGTGTGTAAAAGTGTACAATCACTATTTAATAAATGATAAGGAATATTATTACATTTGAATTTACGATAATCATTTTTTGAAAAATTTTCCTGTAAATTTTATCATTGTTCAAGGAATTAATTTTATTTTGATTCGGATTATTATAGGCGGCTTAAACATGAAGATAGCCATTCTACAATCGAATTCACTTACGACGTCATACCGATAAACGCTTTCCTGAAGAACTGTCAAATCTTGTAAAAAGATTACAAACGAATAATTATTTATATCTATAATTCGCCTCTGATATTTATAAGTTCTTTAATGCTTTAATAATAATGGCAGAAATTGAATGGCCTTGGCAATATAGTTTTCCACCCTTTTTCACGTGAGTATCGATAGGTTATATTGAACCTGTATTCAAATTTTTAAATAAGTATAAATTTTTGTTGATATATAAACATTGAATAAAAGTTACAAATATCTTTACAAACGTTAAGATAAAAAATATATAAAATAGCATTGTGTTCCTTTTAGCCTTCAACCCCATACGGACACCAGGGCTAAGCAGCTATCAGCATGGAAAAGCCTAATCTTGGAATATTGCCGTATCACTAAACAATCCATCATAGACATACGTGAAGTGCATTCAAATCCATTGTTTAATAATGCAACAATTAATCGTATCCTTTTACAATCATTCAATGTAATGAAATTGTTGATTAAAAACCAAATTTTCTCCTTAACATAATTAATAGGAAAATTACCATCAGAGGTTGTATTATTAATTTTGGAAGAATTAGCCTCATCAGGGAATGCAAGTCCATTAGATAAAACAAAGCAAAGATGGTTAGTTTATTGGCATACATTGGAAGAATGGGGTGAAATAATTTACAATTGGGCACAAGAGAATGGATTAATCGGATCTGTATGTACTTTGTTTGAATTGACACAAGGAGAGGATACAACAAATCAAGGTACACATCAAGCTGGTATACATATATAAATTGTTATTGTTTTATCAACTATCTTCTTACTTTTAGAATTCCATGGGCTAGATACAGAAGTATTAATCAGAGCACTTAAGACGCTAGAAGCAAATAAAAAGGCTGAATTGATTTTGTTTGATGATAACCAAGGTGTTAAGTTCTTTTAACAAAGAAAGTATTTAAGATGTGTAACTATCAAATTTGATTATCAGCTATACTTCCGTGGTAAAGGAAAGACATTTGATACCTTCTGAGAGAAACGATTAAATAATAAATTCTAAAGGAAATTGAAATGTAAGTAAAGTTTAATTACAAAAAACGATTTAAAAGGTACATTTTTAAATATGTTTACAAACAATCATTTCATAAGATTATATCATTAAAATCCGTGTAATAAATATCGTGTATGTACAGAAGTAAGATATGCCAAAACAATATCGAATATACGCAATATATTCGACGAATGTATGGAATGCTTTAACATCAGTTATGTACTGTTTTAATTTCACATAAAGGAGTAATTGTAATAAAACATTTTCGTGGAGAAAGAAAACAGAAACAATGTATTTTCATGAAACTTGAAACGAATCAAAATTAGTCCTTTTAAAGTACATTAGTGCTCGATCGACTTTCTTTCGTTAAGTATCTAAATGAGTAAGGGTATTTAGTAATTAATTACATTAATCACGCATAGATTACCATATCGAATAAAATTTGAATCCGGTATAAGCATACAATTAGTACAAACTGTTGACTGTATATAAAAAAAGAATTTTACAAACACAATCGGATTGTGCTTATGCGATACAATGGTAAAATTGCAACAATAGAAAACTTGATAAATTACGCCTCCGATTTCCTTACTCTGGCTAGCTCGATCGTTTCCGCTTGTAGATTCGCGTTCGCTTCGAGTTCTTTTCTGCTCATGTGTTCGACGACGTAGGCCCCTAACGCGTCGCATATAACGTTTATGGTTGTGCGGAAGCGGTCCCTGTAAACGTATTCAATGATTCAGAAACGTATTTATTTAACAGATACTGCACGAACAAAAATACTCACAAGAGCCAATCTACCGCAATAATGAGTGTCACGTCCTCGGCAGGTAGACCAACGGTATCCAGTACCATGACCATCGTAACAAGACCAGCTTGTGGAATACCAGCGGCTCCTATACTCGCTGCAGTAGCCGTTATACTATGGAAATACATTAATATACTGCAATTATCAAGATTTATTTATGATTAATAATTCAGGTCGATAGCTACCTAACACCAATAACTTTGCCAAGAGTCAGTGGTACTTTTCTGACTTGGGCTATGAAAATGGCGGCCACAGCCTCGTACAACGCGGTGCCGTCCATGTTGATGGTGGCACCGATCGGGACAACAAATCTTGTAACTCTAGGATCCACGCCTATGTTATCCAAACACTGTATCGTCACTGGCAGTGTAGCTGTGCTATATTCACGAAAATAGATCTTTCATAGAATCTGAAACGTTTTCTGGCATTTTCTGCGTGCACACAAGTTACCTTGAAGAGGTGCCAAACGCGGTGGCTAGAACTTGTCCCATCTTTCCTATCAGCTTGAACGGTAATTCCCTGGTGCAGATGAAGAAGATCACGGAAAGGGTCCCGCAACCGTGGATAATCAGACCTAGTAATACTGTGACAAAGTATAAACCTAATTGGCCTATTATGGCGCTGACGTCCTCGATTTCTAGAAGCTTCGATGTGACAAGGAAAAGCACACCGATGGGAGATATCCTATAAACAAATAAGAGTTTAGAACATTGGTTAAACGAGTGTTCTTTTTTATAGGTTACTTCTTTACCATATGACCCATCTGGTGATTAACATTGTTGCTTCAGACAGAGTGTCAAAGAATGTTAGGAGAGGTTTCCCAGGTTCTCCCATTTTACTGAGCGCTATTCCAAACACAATTCCAAAACAGACCAAACCCAAGGTATTCATTCCATCCCCATACTGATGAGATATGTCCCATTCATATATACTATTCACTAAAAACAAATATCAAATTAACATATACATATATGATTAGATTGATGTAGAATGGTACAAGTAATGACAATTACCTCCTGTTTCATTTTCAGGTCTTACCAATACAGTACGATACTATAACAGAATATCATTAATTAGGATACTGTAAACATAAAACAAGATCATATTACACTCGTACACACCTGAAAAATGCAAGCTTGCACAAGATTCGGTGGAAATACATTTCTGAAAGAGAGATTTTACAAAAAGTTAAGAATCCTTTATATCATACATTCTCTCTGTTCTAATTATCTCAACTGTTTTACCTGACCAGATCTAACAGTGTGTCTGTAGTAGTAACATCTCTAGGTGTCTTTATATCATCCAGTGCGACTAAACTCTGTGCACTGAACTCTCCAGGTCTAATGATCAAGACCAGGATTATACCCAGGATCACAGCAGATATCGTTGTCGCAGAATAATAGTAGATCGATCGGATACCGATTCTTCCTACAAATTAAACGCACCTCAATGGTTTGCAGATTTGTTTGCATAATGTCAGGAAGACGATACGTCATTTTTCAAATGAATGACGGGGAAGAGGCAAATGTTACAGGAAAGAGATGTTTGCTCGGCCGATAAAACGTTTCTGATTCTTCTTAATCGCCGCGTACGCGCACGAGTATATAATTCAAAAAGATAAAAGCCGAACATGCGTTATCGGTATTGTTCGCGTTGTCCTCGTACAACACGCAAGCTAAATTGCACCAGAAAATACTGGTAATCGCTGATCCACCAAACCGAGTATCTTCGCGCAAACAAGTTTGTACGCCCACGCGGCCCGTCGCTTGAGATGAAAACAAAAAGGAAAGGTTCCCCAAATTAATTACCAGATAAGCTAAGATCCAAACCACCGATCGCGCTAACGATACTGGATACAATTAATGGCAATATGAGCGCTTTCAGCATCCTGAGGAAAATATCCCCAGGAAACTGTATGTACATGATCTCGCGTTTGGTCCATGGCTCGGTCCTCGCGTTCCTCAGGATGAAGCCCAGAACGACTCCTGCCACGACGCCCAGCACGGTCAGCATCGTCAGCATGTTCTCCGACATGAAGTGTTTCCATTTTCTCGTCCGCGGCATCGCGACGGATGATTATCCTGAAAGAGAGGAGCATCGTGTGAATTCGACTTGAATGAACGGCGTAATTCGCGGAAAGACGTTGCGAAAACTTTTTACCGACACGCGATAACAGAAAGATACAGAGTACATTTATATACAAATAGTAAGTGATATATACTCGAGCTTTACCGCCCCAATTATTTTATTATCTTTTTATGCCATTCCGTCGAATCGTGGACCGCTTTCACGACTGTAAGAATATAAATGTTTGCAGATGCGGAGGACGGCGATAACGGTCCGCGTGTGGGAGTGAAAGTGCGAATTAACGATCTGTCCCGATGAAAGGGATCACAATGACCCGGGTGCCATTTTGGATCGGCGCAGGTAAACGAACCGATTAGTCGTATTAATAAACAACGGACGATAACGGTCACTGGTCTCGCGGCGAGCTCCCCGGCAATTAAACTCTTTATCTGTTATGAGTCGCGGTCCCATGATATAATCGACATATTTCATTTTTTACTCATCGCGTATCATCGATGATTAGTATGTTTAATTTAAGCTCGTGATTAAACGTTAAATTCTTTTAATTCCGAGAACAACGCGTTCGTTTCAATACAGAATTGAGGAGAGAAAATTGACATTTTAATTATTGAAACAATTGTAAGATATTCTTGGCGCAGAAGTCTCGCGTTGTTACATCGGAATGTAACTACAAAACGTGTTGTTATGTACATAATTACAAGTGCTGGTAGGAAAAACAATCCGCCGCGGAGACTCATTGATTCTGCATAGTAACTAAATCGCCTTACGATACGTAATATAATCAATTGCATAACCTAAACGATATGAAATATTCATAAACGATGATTGCCGGTTTCGAGCATCGTTAGCGACGTCCCTCTGGCACGCCAGCCGCCTGTTTGTTTCAATTAATCCGAAAAGTGCGCGGTGTTAAGCTCGTTTTCATTGGCCAATTCAAACGACATCCGGTCGTGGATGTTCGAATTGTGGAAAAAGCTGGTACCGCGACAATTAAATTGCGGCACATTAAAATTAATTTAAAACAAAAAAAAAAAAAGACAAGAATTGGGCAATGAAATTTGTTCTAACAAGACTGTTCAATTTTTGATAATTAATCGTCGGGGTTAATCAGCAAACAAAAGCATAAATTAACGCGGCGATTTTTTCCTGTATATGCTGTTGTTTACACATGCGCGATGTATCTCGCAGGAACTGGTATTAACCGGTTCGAACTGTCCTGGAAATCTGCCTTTGCGTTTCATCCACCAACAAAATTGCCTCCCGCGGACGCGTTTACTGATTCCTCTGTTTATCCTGTCGCAGCTAATTCACGCGGACGCACGCGTGCCGACGGAGAGGAGAAAAGCGGAGGAGGAAAACGAGAAACACGATCGACGCGTTGAATAAGCGGGAAAGTTGGCCGAAGCGAGATCGAGGGATTACGGACTCGGACACGTGCCGTTCCCGTACGAAATTTTCTACGGACAAATAATTAGCCGATAAGGAACGCGCGGCGTTTGAAAGATATCGAACGAATTCGAGGCATTTGTTCGCTCGGTAACAATGAACTATTGTGCAAACCGGGTGTACATGTGTAAGCCTCGTAGATAAACCCGAACGGTACATAGATAAAAAAATTATGAAATGTCGCTATAAAAAGAGATCGTACGTAGGCGAAACGACGGTCAAGTACAGATCATCGACTATAACCGACCGAAAAATCTGTCATGCCGTGTCGATGCTAAATTGTTTTTTACAAAGCCGTCCTTGAGGCAAAAAAAATCGTTGTTTCTCAACAAATACACATCTCGACGATCGTAATTCCGTGCAAACACTTTAAACCTCTTGCTCGCTCACGTGGAACATCGTAAGCGGGAGATACGGAGCGCGTTAAAATGTTCAACCCTTTTCGCTATCGCCGCCGCGAGTCGATGTATCTATCCGTGCGCGATGAAAAATCTTGACGTAATTATCATCGGGACAAAGAGATGAGTACAATAACGCATATCGTTTATCCTTTGTTCCTTGTTAAGCATAAAAATTTGTTGAATTTTTATCAAAGTAATAAAACTAGTGCAATCTTTTCTTATTTTTCAAAGTCAATGCGTTATTGTACGATCTGTGTTACCGACACTGTTGATTTCGAATTGGAAAATAATCGCACGTTAGAAAAAAAGCACTTACCTGTTAAATTAGATATGTATTTACAATAGACGATCGTTTAGCGCACAACAATGCGATTCCGCCTCGATTGAATCACGTTGCGCGCGTGCTAATTTTGAAATTTGGATGCTGAACACGTTTCGGTGTAGAGAGCGCGAAAAGTCGTTCTTCCCGCGAGCGCGAGCGTCGTACTGTCGGGTGCGCTCGTTTCTCGTGGAGTGCCGGCTAAACCCATGAGAACGTGTAGCCCTTCGTCCGCGTGGATGCAGTACGTGTGTGCGCGTCAGAGAGATTAAGTATACCCCTCTCTCCCTCTCCGGCACCTTTTTTTCGCCAGTATTCTATTTCTTTCTGTGCCCCATCGCGCGTTTTTTTGTCCCCTTTCGCCGAACTCTCGGTACACTTCTCCCACCCCATTCTTACGTACCTTCGCACATGTAGCCGTGGTTCCTTGTAATGACAAGGCGCCTGCGCCGTGCATCCCGTCGTACACGCGGTTTACGAAACCCCCGCGTGTACACGCGGATCGCACACGCATTCAGAACTTGAATGAATGATTATACCATATGCGGCGAACGCTTTGAGTAATCGGCGTAAACACGTACGCGCCAAATCGTCTGCATAATTACTACGAAATATCAAGTATTTTTTGGAATTTACGGACTGATCGTATACACTTCGCGTACGTCGCGATACAGCGTGGTAGATTTTTGTATAATCTTTTGACAAATGTCGTTAATCGCTTGTTTCCTTGTAACCTGATACAAACCGGTAACTAAATTATGTAATAAAAGTGAAACGAAATGTACACGCAACATACGTCAGTCCATAAACGACGATTTAATTAATGTATGCACAATTTACAAAAATTAGTGTGAGAATTACTTGACCGCTAGGAACGATGTTTGTATAATTGGATTGAGGTCAAGTCACGTGACTTTTAATTATTCGCCCCCCCCCCACCCACCCCCCACCCCCGCCCCTTCTCCCTTTCTCGTATATTCGGCTAAATTTGTTTCACTCTTTTTTGCCATGCGAGTCGTACACGTACGCGGTTTACATACGTTCAGACAACATCATTTGCATTCAGGTTCGTTTCATTTTCGATGTTAGTTATCGCTTCGACGCGAAAATTAGCGAATTATTTGGACAACATCCAAGGATAACAATACAAAAAATATTAGCTACAAATATTTATTTAAGAACTGACAATACAAGTTTTATTTATTAAAAATAAATGAAAGTCGTCTAATACTAAGACATAGAAATTAGCTTTGGAAAATACTGATAAAATGGCATTGCAGAAAATATTATTAGAGAGCAGAACTTAAAGAAAATTATATGTAAAATAAACGCATTACTTAATCCTCCTTAAATTAGAAAATCTTGCAGCAAAATATATAATAAACGTAAAATTTAATGCTTAAACTATTAATAATGAAGTCGCAAGTTAGTATATAGGCTGTTAATCAACTTAGAATTTAAAGGCACTTCGTTTTTTGTCTTTTATAATACACCATTCTTGTTAAACATAAGGAATGATTATTCTAACCGTAACATTAAAGTAGATTTTAATAATAAGCACATTGATGCAAGGCACTTTATAATCACAAAGTTATAAAGATTTTTCTTACTCGATAAATTCTGAACAGAAGTAACTGGTTCTGTTGCAGAACTGTAATTTTCAGAAAAATATAAATTGGCATGTTTCTACTTCGGTTAAATTAAATGAAATACCAAATTGTCATGGTAGTTCTAAAGTTAAGAACAATGTAAACTGTGGTTAAAAATTAGGGCATCCTATAGACATATATACAGAACATTTTGATGATGCTTATAAATGATTTTACCGAAGTAATGAAAGCAAAAACATGATGCTCTTGTTACAACGAAGAATTTTGTAAAATTGTTATTCTATCCTCTGAAATTAGTCAATTTTCAAATGGTTGTGGTATAATATGTGATATTGAGTCTTAAAAACCAACGGAGAATGAACTGTCATTATAGCTGAGTTTTTGTATGAATATTAACAATGATCTGAAGCAATATTTACAATAAGACACAATCAGGTCAATATAATTAATTCTCTGGTGGCGGTGTTGTTATTTTTCTTTTAAAGAGTAAAATATGTGGCTCTGAAACACACAAATGTTAACAAATGTTAACTCTATTTTTCTATCAAGCTTGTTGATCATTAGATGTTACAAATCTAACAAAATGACATACCTGGTTTGTGGATCATGTAATGTACCCATCCTTGACTTTGTTGAACACCCATTGCTCTCCATTCTTGTTCACGAAGGAGACGAGTACTGGGTACTAGTTTCACCATTTTTTTCGGCAACACTACGTGCCTAATAACATGCAACACATTATTATTAATAACTGAACCTGGTAAAAATTTCTTATTGCTACAGGGTTACATATTCTTTTAGCATAATGACTTTTGATAAATTATCCAAGTCCAAATGTAATTTTAGTTTACTAAAACAATGATTTAATTAATAGATTACAAGAGTTTGTATGATTATGATGTTATTTGATATTTTCTCCCTCCCTCTGCAGGACTTTTGTCAGAATATGAGTTTCAAGTTTTTCATTCATATTCCCAATTTTAATACGAAAAACATCGAAATCTAAATTTCTGTTAAAAAGTTATATTATTGCACCAACGTGATGCAACGAAATAAATCTGCCACATCAGTTTAAGAGTCATGGGCTAACAAAGCGAACAAAAGAATATGCCAGACAGCCATTTAAATATGTACATCTGCGTTCAAAATTTGGACAAATAAATTACTATTCATTCACAACATTCATCAAATATTCGAATTTTGTACGCAAAAACGTCCATACTAAGCCTGATGCTATAATTAATGACCTTAAATGAATATATTTCGAAAATTAATCGCCAACGTCTATTGGAACGATTCAAAATGGCACATTGATTGACTAAAATCAAAATCTAAATGGAACATTATGCTTTGTCGTTACTCATACCAACCTGTATTCGTATTTATCGTCGTAATATATACCAGAATAATAAATTTTATCCGACATCTCGATTTGCTTAAAATAATCGGAACCTTTGAAATAATAACTTGTACAGCCAGTCAACAACACACCCGAAAATCACGCGTGAATTTTCGAAAAGCTTCCAACAGCGTATGCTCCCTAATTTGAAAGTTTAACGGATGTCGCGTCAAGAAGAGTAAAGAAAAAGTACTCCCTAGTCGTTGAAGGTTCAATCAAACGAACTCATACGTGAAATTAAAGCTTGAATAAAATAATTTTCATAAATTACTACCATCGTTATAAAAATATTGAAATGTTTGCTGTTTATTGTATCGTATCATTATATTAAATACAAACGGAAACTTGAACGTAGTAAGTAAACCGGAATCAGCTGTCTAAAACTGAATGATGGCGTCCAATGATACTACGTTGAAGTATCTCTTTTGAGGTTAAGTGTCATTACAAGAAAACTATATAATTAAAAAGTATCTTTTATAAAGGAGGAAAGTAGTTTGCGTTAGAAATGGATAAATATTCTCATAGGAAAGATTACAGTAAGTCGAAAAAAGAAGACAGAGATCGTTACAGGTATAAAGATAAAGCTTCGCGTAAGGATAGCGACAGTGACTATGATAGTCATTCTAAAAGTTCGAAATCAAGACACAAACGCTCTAAAAGTTCTAGTCAAAAATATAAAAAATCCGGACACAGAGATTCTCTGGAATCACGGGAATCTCGTAAGAAATCCTCCAAACATAAATCCCGTAAAAGGTAAGGGAATACAAGTTTTTTTGAGGTTATAATTGATTGTTTTGAAACTATTTTTTTTCTTGTAGATCATCATCGTCCTCGTCGACGTCTTCATCTACATCAAACTCAAGTGAATCCAGTAGTTCATTCACATCCAACTCTTCATCAGATTCCACCAAACTATTGGAAAAGTTGCAGAAACAGCGTCAGAAGCAAATTGAAGAAAGGAAGCGTCAGAAAGAGTTGATGAAAGCTACAGAAACCCCAGAAGAGAAAAGGTTACGCCGTTTAAAGAAGAAGGAAGCCAAAGAACGCAAGAGGAAAGAAAGAATGGGTTGGGATAATGATTATTTACATTACACAAACACTGATAATCCATTCGGTGATGGAAACCTGCTTTCCACTTTTGTGTGGTCCAAGAAACTTGAAAAAGAGGGTTTGCTTGGTGTGAGTAGAGAAGAATTGGAAATTAGGAATAGATACAAGCAAGAAGAAAACAAGAGAGAATTAGAGAAAGTTAAAAAGAGGAGGCAAGAAAGAGAACTGGAGAGGCAACAAAGGGAAGAAGAAATGACAATGTTACAAAGAGGAAAGGAAGCTGCTCAGCTGGAACAGTGGGCAAGACAGGAAGATCAATTTCATTTAGAGCAAGCAAGACTGAGATCACGTATCAGAATACAGGATGGTAGAGCAAAACCAATCGATCTTCTTGCAAAATATATCAGCGCAGAGGAAGAAGTTGATGCAGTGGAGATGCATGAACCTTACACCTATTTACGCGGATTACACGTAAAAGATTTAGAAGACCTCATCGAGGATATCAAAGTTTATAAAGAATTAGAACGCGGCAAAAATTTGGATTACTGGAACGATATTACGGTGATCGTGGAAGACGAGTTGCACAAACTACGAAAATTAGAGAGGTCGGAGTACGAAGTTGGTAAGTAATACAACAAATTTTGTTAATAGTTTCTCTTAAAGAATATTAACAAATTTATTTCCATAGCTGTTGGCAGAAGAGAAGGGATACACGAATCAGTAGCCAAAGACGTGACCGCCATTTTCAAGGGAAAAACAGCAGCACAATTAGAAGCTTTGCAGTTGCAAATCGAGGCAAAGATCACAGGAAAGCCTGAAGGTGTTGATATAGGGTACTGGGAGAGTCTCTTATCCCAATTAAAAGGTAAGCATTACCGATTGCTCGAATAATATTAGATTATATAATTTAATGTAAATGTTTGTAGTAGCTATTTATTCTCTTCAGCGCACATGGCGAGGGCACGGTTGAGAGACCGGCACCAGGAAAATTTACGTAAAAAGTTGGAGGTTCTGATCGCCGAACAGGGAGTGGCGAGAACGGAAAATGAACCTGAGAGTTCGCAGGCAAACGCTGAACAGTCGTCGAAACAGGAAGAACCATCCGGTAGTGGGGTCATAGAGAAGAGCGAAGACAGTCAGTCAGAGTATGTATTTATATTATTATATTTGGGTGTGCGTACAAAACAGAAACTCAATTTTATTTTATAATTCTAGCGAGGAGCAAGAACGTAATAACGCAGCTGACGACATGTTATCAGAGTCGTTCTGCGAATACGAATCTGGCGGGTACTCTCCAAAATATATACCTTACTCTCAGTTGGAGCCAGGGACGTTGGTCACTCTGGAAGAGGACGACAATAAACGATTGGAGTACGCGAGGAACCAAGTGCTCAGCACCGGACGAAAGATTCAGAATGTAATGACCGCCGAGGAGCAAGCTATGCACAGAGAAGCGAGGAAAAATATGAGCTCGGACGAAGCGCAGTTCAGCGTCGAGTCCTCTCTGGAGGCCCAGATTTATCTGTGGTCCGACAAGTACAGACCCAGGAAACCGAGATACTTCAATCGGGTTCATACTGGTTTTGAATGGAATAAATACAACCAGACGCATTACGATATGGACAATCCGCCACCGAAAATCGTACAGGGTTACAAGTTCAATATATTTTATCCAGATCTGATCGACAAGAACACGACTCCTGAATACTTTTTGGTAATATATGCTTGATTAACTTTGCAGTGATTAATGAACTTGAAACTAATGAGTGTTATCGTTTCCAGACACCCTGCGCGGACAACAAAGACTTCGCCATCCTACGATTCCACGCTGGCCCACCCTACGAGGACATCGCCTTCAAAATCGTCAACAGGGAATGGGAATACTCATATAAACGTGGTTTTAGGTGCCAATTTCACAATAACATTTTTCAATTGTGGTTCCATTTCAAACGTTACCGATACCGACGATAAAGTTTCAATAATTTATACATTACGTATTTGTATAAATAGACTGCTAAATATAGGCAACGTTGAAACTATGAAAAGTCATATTTTTAATGGCATTTGAATAAAAATGCGCAATTGTTTTCTGGGCAAAGACATAAAGCTCTATTATATACGCGACATTTACCCGCATACTTCAAAGTAATGCTACATTGTCACGAAATTGAGGTTATTATGCAGAAGCATCCGACAATTCGTTTTGATGCATAATTTGATGCAGATAACATAATCATGAGTACGATAACGAATTCATAAATAATATGTAAAATGGATTGAGGATAGCTTTAATTGCGATTTTTATTTTTATCATTAATACGGAATGTTTATCCGCGCTTAATTAACGCAACGAGCCCGCGATACGATCTCCTCGTTCGAAACACTCGACGTTGTAATAATACGCTTTCGCGTGATGACGAAAAACCCATAGAAAGGAACCGCAGTACAGTTGTTTAACAGTGGTTGTTGGATCGATTTTCCTAGCCACCTGTATTCTCACACATTCGACCACAATGAGAAAGGTAAAAGCTATATGTAGCCAATGGCAAGGTAAACCGAGGCATAGTGCACCGGGTGTTTGGTAAAGGGCTACGCGTTTTAAATCGCCTTTCTTCCGGGAAACTTGCGCACGATTCAATTCTTGCGCGATACGACAAAGTTTCTTAACCAAACAACTGTAAACCGTTCTAATGATCTTCGGGAATCGATCGGTATAAGAACGTTATTTTAATTCGTTTACTTTAAACAAATACTTCGTTTATCTTCTACGATGTTCAGAAGAACAAACACGATGTGTACATCTTTGTTGTTTATTTAAAAAAGCAGTCATGCGTGTTTACTGATCGCGATCCTGTCGATCATCCCGAGAACGCGTAAGAAGATTGACATCACGCTTGTACATATTTTGTGATTCGTGTTCGTCGAATTGCCCTGCGAATAAATCAACACTTTGAAACGGTTAATGTGATATCATGAACATACCGGTGAAAGCTAAATTCAGCGAAGTGTCAGTGAGAGAGTCAGTACGATCAGTTTGTTTGTCACGATAACCACAAATGTTTACGAGTCAGAAAATTGTAATTACTTAAATGTGTCCGGGTACAATGATCGACCAGGTTTATTAAACTTCGTTCATTTTATAATTCGATAAATTGAATTCGTACGAATGATTATACAAAAATGTCAAATGATAATTCGATATTTTAAACTTGAAAAATTAACGTTTCGTATTGTTTATCGTGTCGTACTTTCGAATTCGAAGTGTCAAATTGTTGGAATTAAGCCCTTCGACAAGGATCATGAAATGGAAAAAGGGACCAACAGGTTTTCTGTCGGAGAAAACATTTCTGGTGATCAAGGATGATCTGGATATATTGGAAAGTGAGTTCCTGTTTGTTTAAAGTTATCGTTAATCTATTTGACATACCTGAAAAGTCCCAGGCAAATTACTACATCGGTAAACGATGTAATTTCTCATTAAAGAAAGAAAAATATCAACCACAACTTTGCATATCACTTCGAATAAACATTATCTTAAATTTCATATAATTTCGAATGAATAATTTTCGCTCCGGTTCGATAGATTATATTCTTCGATAGAAATGAATAAATCGAATATCATGTCTTCGGGATAACAGAAGTTTCGTAACATTGTTCGTGGAAATTCAAAGTTCTAAAAATATCGTATTTATGCATATAAGCCTGGAAATATCACGTAACGTACACGAGATATTTTTTTTCATAATTTCCCGATCATGCACGATCGAACGGCGGACATAGAGACAACGGCGAGGCAGCAGCCATTTTCAAACAAACTATTTCCTAACGTTACATCGATTTAACGAAAATTCGATCCCTCCCTTTTCTTTTCTTTTCTTTTTCTTTTCTTTTTCTTTTGAACGTTCGGAAAATTAATGTTCGCACGAATGGCGTAGAGAAAGGGAAGCAACGCGGAAAGTCGAAGATCCCGGACACGGGAACCTGGCCGCCGAAGATGAAGCGCGGCGTGTCCCTGTACGACAATCTGGAGCGTCCGAAGACCGCGAACCTCGAGAAGCCGAGCGTGCTGGACCCGGATCTGGTCGACAAGCTGGACATGTCCGTGCTGAGCAAGGAGTTGCTCGTCCATTCGATAACGCGGTGTCGTCAGTCGAAATGCGGCGACACCGCGTCGTTCCCATCGTCGTCAAGGTGCCAGCAAGACGTCACCGTCGCCGAACGTTACCGACAACAGAGCCACGCGCCGAACCCGGCGACGTGGTGCAACGGTCCCCTCTCGGCGCGGTACAAACGACACAGCTGCGAACAGATTCTGGACACGAGGCTCGGACACCTCGACGCGTACGTGGGATCGCCGAGAATGCAGAAACAGCCGCGGATCGTGGGCCAGGAGGTCGCGGCTGCCAAGAAGTGCTTGGACAACAGGAAATTGGACGACAATAATAACAGGTTTGGGATAATTTACGAATTTTAATAGAATATGGAATAATAATATTGGTACCGATGGTAGAATCAACAATTATTAATTACATTATTAATATCATTAATATTATACGAATATAACGAGTCTGATCGCAGAAGTAAGACGGTCAGCCCGAAGGTCCCTTCCCTGTCCACCCTGAAGAAGAAGAGCTCGAAGCCCGCGGTGCAGAATGACCTGGAGGTATTCACCGCGTCCTCGACGAGGAACGCTCCGGAGCCTTGCAAGAGTTGCGGGAAACCTGACCAACCAGAACGGTTCCACAGTCACCCGAAGAACGGTCATTTGAAGCCGAAGGACAGTCCCTCGAGCACGAAGACCAAGTTCACGGTGCCGAAGACCGTGCAGAAACCCGTGGCCCTGCACTTTCGCAGCGACAAGAACAAGAACAAATGCGAGGAGACGGTCGTGCTCGAGGCAAAGCCGAAAGCTCCCAACCCCGAGGAACGATCTAGCCAGTCGCCCAGGCCGTTTTCAGCGCCCTTGAAGAAGGGGCCGAGGACCATCACTTGTTATATCTGCGGACGCGAGTTCGGCACCGCCAGTTATCCGATCCACGAGCCCAGATGCATGCAAGTGAGTCCGTTTCGCGAGATTTCGATGCTTTTCAGCGATCAAATCGGCGCAACTAGTCGCCGCGTAAATGTTTGATAGCCAGCGAGGACTAATTTAGGACCGTCGCTCGGAGAAACGCTAATATTAGCATAGGGCCGATCTAATTCCGCGCTGAACTTGAACCGTATCTATTATTCACGGCCGCGATAACGATGTATGAATTATTGTCGAATCGCTCTGTTTGATAGCACGTAATACGTCAAGGCTCTTCGTAGAATCGATAGGAACAGATGTGCGGTGTATATTCCTTCCGGAGACATTTACATACACGCGAATCGATGTCTCTCGCTATAGACGAAACGCGCGAAACGATCGCTCCTCGTAATTTGCACGTGAGTCACGGTTCGGTGTGTCTCTGTGTAGGCGACCTCACCGCGACCTCACCGCGACCGTATCCGTCCATGGACTGGGTTATAAAAGAACATCGATTATGTCTTATACGAGGATCGATCGTTTTATCGTAAACCGTTCTGAAAGTTCCTATTTGCTTACAACTGAATATTCATTAAATGCTCGCTATTTCTCATACGCGGAATTATTTTTTAATCAAGATCGTTGCAATTTCGTATGCTAATCGATGCTTTTATTCGCAGAAGTGGGAACGAGAGAACAACCTCTTACCCCCGAATCAGAAACGACCGACCCCTCAGAAACCGGACGTTGCTATCAATCACTCGGAATGGAACGCAGTTGCATGGGAAGAAAGTCAGGTATCGCGACGTCTCCTCAAACATGTAAATTGCGTCTATAGTCACAACGATCGAATAACTTTTTCATTTTTAACCGGAACTACCTGTGTACACGAGCATTTTTTATTTCAACAAAAGCATCTTCATTAATTTTGTAATTTAAGCCTGAAGCAGTTTTGACTGGTTTGGTAGTTCTTTTTTTGTTGATGAAAAATCTGTACATCTAACTTCGTTGTATTTCTTTTAGTCACGATTGATCCAGACTCCGTCACTCGAAGGTCGAGAAGATACGCAAAAGGAAAAAACTCGTTTTTATCGGAGTGGGAAAACGTTTTTCGATCGACCGAATGAGTCGCACAGTTTGAGAACAGGCGGCAAATTTTTATTCAGCGATGATGTAACGCAATTACAAGCTGTTATGTACGAATCCGGTTCTAACGATTAGTTGACACGAACAATATTAATCAGGAACAGTTAGAGTTAGGGAATATTAGAGAAAATTAAAAAGCTGAGTTTGATAATCTCCACAGCGGATCATTGATATCGAACGAATGCAATTGTTCTACTTTTTTTTTTAATATCAGTAACACGCTTTCAAACGAGGGAATCGATTATAGCATGCGTAATGAAGTGACTCGTTTAAGCTCGCCCTTACACGTTTCTAATGCATAGGCATGTAACGTGCATACAGGAATGCAAATACCGGTGTGCCACACACAGAGCGAACATGTCACGCACTATAATCCTCTAGCCCTATCGTGTTCAAGGTGCTGGCCTACATTTATCATAAAGGCTTAGTTATTAAAGATTGACCGCGTGTTTGGTCTAAAAAAACTGAGAACCGCACTGCGACTCCTGCAACTTCAGGATTAATGCAAGAACTACCGAACGTGTCAAAAAAGATTTGCTTTAGGTCAAATTATTCTCTAAGAGGTCGTTGTAGCAATTATGGAATGATAGCTCAAAACGATATACTGATAAGAAATTTGATATTTCCAGGCACAGCTGATTCCCTGTCCAAAATGCGGAAGAACGTTTTTCCCCGATCGTTTGGCGGTGCATCAGAAGAGTTGCAAAGCCTCGCCAAAGGTGAGCACAGTGTTCGTTTAATTAAATTGGTACCCGATTAAATATTAACGTGTACAATGTTTATCTAGAATTCTGAATCAGAGAAGTCGGAAAGTCCAGTTTTGGAAAAAGTAACCAACACGGTGCGGGCCAATCCGCTCATGGCACCTTGTAAAGTCTGCGGCAAAAACTTCGGCACGAAGAGCATCAAGATACACGAGCCCCAGTGCACGAAGCGGTGGCAAATCGAGAACGAGAAGCAATCGCGAAGAAAAGATTCGAACGGTCAATTGAAAGCAGAGACAACGAGCGTTCAAAACGATCCGCCTAGTCCAACAGGGGTGAGTCGCGCTGGAAAGCATGCTTATATCCTGCAGTTTGCGTGAAGACAAACAATTCCCGTTAACTCCTAAACGTCCCTAGTAAATTCCGTGTACAGGTTTTGAATAAATATGGTACTGTTTGCGTCTCACCAGTGTTGTTAATCATTCGAAGACAACTGATTTCAGGATAACGGGCCGAAGAAACTGGTCACATGTTATATATGTGGCAGAGATTTTGGCTCCACTAGCATAGCCATCCACGAACCGCAATGCTTGAAAAAATGGCACGTGGAGAACGACAAATTGCCGCCGGATCAGAGAAGAAAGGAACCGGAGAGACCGGAAACCGTTTATACTCGTAAGTTTATAAGCTTTGCTTATTTTGCGAGAAAGTTAAACACTCATTGCGTGTGTCCATGCTTTACCGGTGAACCCCTGATTAACGCAACCATATTGATTCTGAGGGCAGTGTGGTTGCATACATACAGGGGCAAAACCGATCTTTGTTGAAAGCCTCGAATAAACTTCCTGGTTGTATCGAACAAGATAAAACCTCGAATTAAAATTGTGTTTCTCTCAGAGGGGAAAAATATTTATGGCGTGATTTATGCACAGGTGACCCAGAAACGGGGGATATGGTAATCGACTTGGCAGCAATGGCTGAAGCTAGCTGGAAATCGCATTTGAGTCAACTGGTCCCGTGCAAGCGATGCGGAAGGACGTTTAATCCTGATCGTGTGATCGTCCACGAACGGAGTTGCAAGGGAACTCGTTAATTTGAGGATCGAACCTTGTTTTCTCAGCAATTTGACATTTTTTTGAATACTTCATTTGACAGTTTCTACACGAATAAGTAATCTGATTATTTTAAGTTTCAAGTATAGACGAGGAGAAACTTAGTTGCACCTATACACGTATTTAACAAGTTTTTATATTTCATGAAAGGTGTAGAGTCAAATTTTGTTTCTCGCATTATGTATTGTTCTTTTTATATTCAAAAAGATGCAGTCATAACGAAATCAATATGAAAATGTAAGTAACGATCACGTGTAGTTTGTAGTATACGAATGAATGTACATTGCACAAATTCTAACGTTCTTAAGGATAAATATTTTATAAGGGGACGCACAATCGTTACAGTTTTCCTAATAAATATGTTTTGTACACAGATATCTATATATACTGGCAACAATGCAGAAGATTAATCGTAGAATTAACGCAATATTTTGTACTAGTAGATCGTTAACTAACGGAAAGCAAGAAAATAACAGTTAACGGTAAATGTATCCGTATCTAAGCAATATTTCTTGTGTGAACTTTGAACTTTATCTCTTTTTTTTTTTCACCTTTCATCTCTCCCACCCCCTAACTCTTATATTCCTCAGATAATATGTAGTTCATAGCGTTAAATAAAATCATTTTATGTTAAATTAATATACGAGACGAATAGGAAAAATAGAAAACGGTGATGCACTATTTTTTAATTTTATTTAAATTCAGATTTGAAACGAGTAGATGGCAGCAGTGAATGGTAAATTGTTGTAACACGTTCCACATAGGTTTGCGTTATAAAGGTACCTACACAATCAAATATCGTTCTGCGCACGCAAATCACGCCACGTGGTAGGGATTACGAAATTCCAATTGGTCCTGTGGCACGATACGAAAATGCACGACACCGAGTGCCCTCTGCCGTCCATGAAAACGTTTGTCCCTTTCACGGAACTCCTGTTCTTTCCCAGGGAGTCCGCCATTGTTGGTGCACGTATATTTCTGACCAGGCCAACGGAAATCGGACAACATCCAAAATGGTACGTATGATCGTAATAAAGTATCGCGAACGCGTAAATCTGTATGGTGTGCGGAGTGCAGAGGTATGAATATTTTTGAAGACCAAATGTCACCTGGGTTTGGAAAAATTGAAAACTGGCGGATTACTTGGGATTGCGCAACTCCTTTCGAAGACGAATTTCGAGGCTCGCGATGGATATGCCGGGGCAATGATCTATGAAGGTTCTGCAAATATTCGAGCGGAACATTCCTGAAAATTTTACCCAAGAAAGGCTCAGAGTGAACGATGTTCGAAGTTCAAATATGTTTTGCCTCTTGTTCGGCAGACAACGTGTCATGGAGCTTTGCTGAAGCTCTTGATACGGGTCAGCATGTTCTCGGAACATCGTGAGTCTGAGAGAAAGCTCTTAAAAGAATATTTAGTGAATTGGAACGGTTATTCGACCACTCTTTGATTATCATTGCACGAAAAAATCCGATCATACGGTGTACTTAGGAAGTCAGCAAGTTGTACATTGTCTAGGGTCAGAAATTGTTGTAGCACGGAAAAATATGTGTAATTAAACGTGTACGAAGGAAGATATTTTCTTTTGTTGTAAATTCTAATATGTATGTGTCAGTAATGGTTTTCAAGATTTGTGAAGTATTAATTTCAATATGGTCAGTATATAGATCATTAATTTTTTATATTTTTTAAGTTTTATGCTCTAGAGCAACAGAAAATAAGAGAATCTAACATTATTGATGCTTCAGCAATAACATTTTTTGCTTTTTTGTTCATTTTTGCTTCTACCAATTTTGTACTAATCAAACATATTCTTTGTTTCAGGTGAACTTCACAGTAGACGAGATACGTGCCATGATGGACAAAAAGAAAAACATCAGAAACATGTCCGTCATTGCGCACGTAGATCATGGAAAGTCAACTTTGACCGACTCCCTTGTGTCCAAGGCTGGTATCATTGCTGGTGCCAAAGCTGGTGAGACTCGATTCACAGATACCCGCAAAGATGAACAGGAACGTTGTATCACAATTAAATCTACGTAAGATCATCTTACACACTCTCATTAAATGTTGTTTAATCGTTTTTACAATTGATATATTTGATTTTTTTATAGGGCTATTTCTATGTTCTTTGCCCTCGAAGAGAAAGATTTAGTTTTTATTACGAATCCAGATCAACGTGACAAAGATGAAAAGGGTTTCTTGATTAATCTTATCGATTCACCTGGACATGTAGATTTCTCTAGTGAAGTAACAGCTGCACTCCGTGTAACCGACGGAGCTCTCGTAGTTGTTGATTGCGTATCCGGTACGTATCTTAACAAAATTAATTTCGCACAGAAATCCCTTCTAGCACTAACAGTGTTACTCTGTAGTGTACAAGCTGGTTTTACTGGTTAGTACACGTGGACAGTGTTAACGGTGCGTTAATAGAAGGAGATTAAAGAAGCAGCTATGTTTAAACGCTGTTAGTGGACCTCTATCTTTATGTCCGTGACTGATACGCTACGGCATAATTGCTACAACTTCATTACACGTTTCAAATCATCATCGTTAACATTATATAATCGTCTCTTTAATTCTTATCAAGGTGTCTGTGTACAAACGGAAACTGTACTTCGTCAAGCTATTGCCGAACGTATAAAGCCTGTACTGTTCATGAACAAGATGGATAGAGCATTGTTGGAACTTCAGCTTGATAGTGAAGATCTTTATCAAACGTTCCAACGTATTGTTGAAAACGTTAACGTTATTATTGCAACATATTCAGACGACGATGGCCCTATGGGTGAAGTTAGAGTACGTAACTAATTCTTAACCCTAAGCCTAACAACTTCCGTTTTTATATTAATCACGACTTCGTTATAAACAGGTAGATCCGAGCAAAGGATCTGTCGGTTTTGGTTCTGGTCTTCACGGTTGGGCGTTCACGTTGAAACAATTTTCCGAAATGTACGCCGAGAAGTTCAAGATCGATGTTGTAAAACTAATGAACAGATTGTGGGGAGAATCGTTCTTTAACCCTAAAACTAAAAAATGGAGTAAACAGAAGGAAGTTGACAACAAACGATCCTTCTGTATGTACATCTTAGACCCAATTTATAAGGTAAGTCGACGCCACTTAATTGTATTTGTATTACATATAAATATTTTTTCATGCGATACTAATACGAACGAAACTAATTAATAGGTATTTGATAGCATTATGAATTACAAGAAAGAGGAAGCAGATAACTTGTTGCAGAAATTAGGAATTGTTTTGAAACCAGAAGATAAAGACAAGGATGGTAAAGCTCTTCTTAAGGTGAGACCTTTTTCTTAGACTGCTTAATTTTGTTTTTAATGGAATATTTATGATGATCATTAAAAATTCTTTTCTGACATCTCTACTGAAATTCATTGAGTGACACTATAAGCTTTTTGTACTGATACCTCAAGTTCAAATATTTTTGATTGATTGGTAATATACAATAATGTACATCAGCGTCTTTTTTGTGTATTAGGTTGTCATGAGAACATGGCTGCCAGCTGGAGAAGCTTTGCTTCAGATGATTGCCATTCACTTACCATCTCCTGTTACTGCTCAAAAGTATCGTATGGAAATGTTGTACGAAGGTCCATTGGATGATGAGGCTGCAATTGGTATTAAGGTATTTATATTTACAGCATTATTCAAACATTCTCACCCTACATATGATGAATATATTTACAGACCTGTACTGAGATTTCATGATAGATGTTAAATTAAGTTATCTGATTAATATATAATTAAATGTTATGCATTCAAAGTAATTATCCTGTTTTAACATCATTTCGTTTTTGTTATTTTTACAGAACTGTGATCCAAATGGTCCACTCATGATGTACGTTTCAAAAATGGTACCGACCTCGGACAAAGGTCGTTTCTATGCTTTCGGTCGTGTATTCTCTGGTAAAGTGAGCACCGGTATGAAAGCACGTATTATGGGGCCTAACTTCCAGCCAGGCAAGAAAGAAGACCTTTACGAGAAAGCTATTCAGCGTACAATTTTGATGATGGGCCGTTACGTTGAAGCTATCGAAGATGTGCCTTCTGGTTCGTAAACCTTCTATTTGATTCTTTTAATATTTAAACATTTCAATGATGATTGTTCTCACAGACCTGTACTGATACATTTCGCTTGATTGACAATAGAACGGCCAACTGATTATACAAATTAATAGTATCAAAGTATTGAAAAATTATTCATGTGAGATTAACAATTATTTTATTCGAATACAGGAAATATTTGTGGACTTGTTGGCGTTGATCAATTCTTAGTAAAGACTGGTACTATTACTACATACAAAGATGCACATAACATGAAAGTCATGAAGTTCTCAGTCTCGCCTGTCGTACGTGTCGCTGTCGAACCGAAAAATCCGGCCGATTTGCCCAAGTTGGTCGAAGGTACAGTTATTAACATATACTAAAACCTAGCCCTAACCTAATATTTGAGGATGAAAATTCACTTTGAGCATTGGGTTATGACAAACCGTGATTTTAGTTGAAATCTGAATATTAGTTATTAAAATTATATTTTGCACATGATGAAGCAATTTTCTTCAAGGAAATATGTTTCTTCACAGGTCTCAAACGTTTGGCGAAGTCCGATCCTATGGTACAGTGTATCATCGAAGAATCAGGAGAACACATTATCGCCGGTGCTGGAGAGCTTCACCTCGAAATTTGTTTGAAGGACTTGGAAGAGGATCATGCTTGCATACCCATCAAAAAATCGGATCCTGTTGTATCATACAGAGAAACAATTTCCGAACAATCGAATCAAATGTGTCTTTCGAAATCGCCCAACAAACATAACCGTCTGTTCATGATGGCATACCCCATGCCCGATGGTCTGGCCGAAGACATTGACAAAGTATGGTTCAACAGTTTCTGGACGGTATAAATGATCTGTTTGTTACTTAATGTTTGTAACTTGTACAGGGTGAAGTTAATCCAAGGGATGACTTCAAAGTACGTGCTCGTTATTTGAGCGAAAAGTATGACTATGATATCACCGAAGCCAGAAAGATCTGGTGTTTCGGACCTGACGGAACCGGGCCCAACATTCTTGTAGATTGTTCGAAGGGAGTACAGTATCTTAACGAAATTAAAGATTCCGTCGTGGCTGGATTCCAATGGGCTACGAAAGAGGTATACAGCTTTGTCCCATCAATTTGATATCAATTATTGGTTGTTTATATTAATCAAATCGAATATTTTCAGGGAGTTCTTTCGGAAGAGAACTTGAGAGGTGTACGTTTCAACATTCATGATATGACATTACACGCTGACGCTATTCACAGAGGTGGTGGTCAAATTATTCCTACCACAAGACGTTGCCTTTATGCTTGTCTCCTCACTGCCTCTCCTCGTCTTATGGAACCAGTTTACTTATGTGAAATTCAGGTAAACAGAACTTTTGAAATGATTCAAGGTAATGAAATTATTCGTTACTGATTAAAAGTGAATGATTTTTTATAGTGCCCAGAAGTAGCCGTTGGCGGTATTTATGGTGTGCTTAACCGAAGAAGAGGTCACGTATTCGAAGAACAACAAGTCGCTGGTACACCCATGTTTGTAGTTAAAGCATATCTTCCAGTAAACGAGTCCTTCGGCTTTACTGCCGACTTACGTTCCAACACTGGAGGACAAGCCTTCCCACAATGTGTATTCGATCACTGGCAAATCTTACCCGGTGACCCAATGGAACCGAGCACTAGACCTTACCAAGTTGTGCAGGTAAGTTCATACGCGGTAAAGAAAGTATCTATAATAATCATCCACGATCAAAACTGGTGGTAATCGGTAAAATTTATATATACATTACCATTTTTAATCTCGTGGTAGAGAAACTTGTTTTTTGTTTTGGTGTTCCAGTGGCATATCCTGGTTTGCCTGAATAGGGAAACATACATATCTTTTTCTTTGTATATATGTACATATTATTAATTAATTAATGCTAATAAATATTTTTACTTTCACAGGAAACACGTAAAAGGAAGGGATTGAAGGAAGGTCTCCCAGACTTGAACTCATACCTTGATAAATTGTAACCATAGATTCGCGCACCATATTTAAATATCTATTTAAATATTATAATTCAATTAATATTGCTCGAGCCGTATACAATCCACATCGGTTTATTATGAAAACTTTGTTTTGCGCAAAGAACCGTGAGAAATACACAGTTATAAATATGGAAGAAAAAAAAAAGATAATAAAATTGTAATTATAACGGAAAAACTATGTATGCTAGCGCAAGGAGAAATATTTTATACATTTATTTAATTAAGTACATGCCATGTTATCAAGATCTGGTTGTGGCTTTACGTTTTTAGCATATCAGCAACAAGTAAGACTTAATTGTTATTTTTATTGCGGTGGCAAATGGGTTGCCTAGTTTCGTATAAAAAAAAGAAGAAGAAAATGAATGGAAAACGAAAGAGTGTACCTTTTACATTGCTTTTTTATTGCAATTAGTCTGTTATACTTTTGGTTGTTTTCAAATAATTGGACGAATCCCGAAGGTATTAATATTGAAAGAAAAAAAGGAAATACAGCAATGTACTCGTACCGAGAAAAATACATCAAGAAATTAAAAATGAAATTAAGAAACAAATGTTTGTTCTACTGTTTTAATTCGTTAAGGATACCTGATCATTTAGTGATAATTAAATGAAATAATAGGATTAGGGGTAAGTATACAGAAACAGCGTAAAAATTGCAAATTACGAACTAATTTTATTTTGATAATAAAATAAAATATATGTGTCGCATCAATGTGCATAATTGGAACGTGATGAAATACATATAACAAAAACCTATTTTTGAATATATTTCGTCTTTTTAGTTAATTATTTTTTTTTTTTTTTTTTTTTTTTTGTACATATTTTGCCACATATAATTAAAATACATTTTTCAATTTATAAGTATGTACTAAATTAGTAAATATGCCACCTTAACCTCAAACTAAATCCTCGATTTTTCGTTAATTCGTTAAATCGTTAGGTACATGTTTAAAAGTACGAGCCTAAAAAATAAATCTTGGTATTTCATTCGAGTATATTATAAATTAGTAAAATTGTATTTACAAAATCGCAAGAAGTAGTCAATAAATTGCATTGGCATGTGCTTCGTGAAGATTCTACACGGGATTAATCGTATTCTTATAAATTCCAGCTAGCGATTGAACTGCTAAGAGTATAATGTCCCTTCTAGAAATGCCAGTGAGCGCATGATGCCATTCGTTATGAGGAACCTTAAAAAGAAATATTTCTTCTTTACACTGCTAATAACTATTCTTTTGTTCTTTTATAAGAAACGAACCTGTAAACTGCTCGCCATCAGGCTACCGACGGTGACCGCCAGTCCGGACCATTTAAGAGGATAATCCTCGGGCGTGGCTTCTTGTGCCATTGTCACTATTTGACTCGGTACCGGCGTCATTTGAGTGAACGTTTGCAAGTTCACGTTGCGTTTAGGATCGTTCAAGAGTATCACGCCTAAGTCGTACCATTTGTCCTCGCCGACTTCTAACAAGAAATTTTCTACGGCAATTATGGGAATATTTTTTGGAAGCGATGGGATATTTCGAGCAAAGTTAATTCTCTCCTCCGCTCCTTTAACTCCAGCAGCGAAACCGACTGGCTGAGCGGCGACGGCTGCACTTTCTACCGCTACACCGCTGTAAATGAAAGATGATAAGAAACAAATTAAATGTACCTTATATATATTGTTACTTACGTTACTGTTGCTTTTCCAAAAACCGTCTGGAAAGCTTGACGCACCGGACTTATTTTCGCATCTTTATCCGATGCAACTACAATCTCCATGTCCCCACCAGAATCTGAAATGTACATTTTCCAAAGAGCTCGAATATATTTTACATTAACTAACATGTTTGCACATTTGTCATAAATTGGTTTAGATCATGTGCGAACAAGGTAAAGCATATACTCTCGTTTTTTAAATTTTTGTTCCCTTAATTGTTATATTGCTTCACATTATAGAATCTTTTTATGAGGCTATAATTTGCAGTCTATTGTTTTGTTTGCAATATTATTGAAATCATAGCCTTAAATTATTGCTGCCTGCATTTATACTTTGAATTATTGAAATATTTGATTCTGTATCACTGTTGCACACATACAGAGCTACAATTCAAGCCACTAAACAAACAGAAGATGAATGAAACATTTTGTATCAGAAACCTTGGAAGATTTTCTATTGCAAATGACAGTTGAAAGAGTGTACACTACAGTCCATTGAATTAAGATTGGCTTGCAGTTCATCCAAAAATAACACGGCACATATATACATATATATATTTTCATCAGTTATGATGCAATAACATAATTTACATACAGTGATACCATATTGAAGTGGAAAATTGGAATAAATATGATACTGGCAAAGTTTAATGCGAAAACTAGAGAAAACTTAAGTCTCTATGCCTCCATTACTAATTTTCTTACTTACAAATGAACTCACGCATCTGAGGATCTAATGTTGTGATCATTGTGTTCATACTGTTTTTAGCTTTTTCCGCTACTTTACTTAAAACATTACTGTTCACCACTGTTTCCTTGACCCATGACAGCAGGCCACCACCAACCATTCCTGTATCCTGTACCATACTTTCTGGTGGCACAGTGGGTTGCACATTTTGTGTGGACGGAGTTACAGCAGGAACCGCTGTCATCTGAGGCGTTTCTTGTTGCAATGGCATTGATTGCACTGTAGCATTTAACATGGATTTAACAGGTTCATGTTCATGATGTTTCTTTTGGGTGGGCAATTCCAAATTGTTAGGTTTCTCAGATATTATCATTCCAGGATTTGATATGAAGCTAGGCAATGCACTAGGCGGTGCTACATTTGATAATAAATTTCCTGTAGACGTTGATACGCCTAATGGCATTAATAAAGATGTGGATGAAGATAAGCTGCTGAAAGAATCTGTAAATCATATTCCTCTCATTATTTACATACATTATGTGTATCATAAAAAAAAATAATGCTGATTATTTGTTCCTGCTTCCAAGTAGAATATAACATATTGTTTAAATAACATATAAATCATTAACAACACTGCAAGATTTTTTGTTTTTAGTTACACATATTTGTATTTTCCTTTTACCTGGCTTTTTATGTTTTGGTACATTTTAAAAATTAAATTTTTTGCAATTATTTTTTACAATTTTTCTCTGCTATATAAATCATTACAACAGGCAATCATATATAGTATGTGTAATTATGTATTTTTATTCGTAAGAAGGGTTTGACAGATACCCAGGTGTTTATGTTTTGTATTTTTAATCTCACCTGTTTTCACAATTTCTCCAGATGCGGACGATTCGTCCGTCTTTCTTTCAACAAATTCGAACGTTGATTCCCCATTGGAATCGTCGGTCATTGCTGATTAACTTTTCTAAATTTACACGTAAAGATATCCAAAACTATATTGTAAATTTTCTATATGAAGCTAATGTATGCAAAAGGCATAATACTTTATGTATGTTACCAACAACTAACTTCATTGTTTCCGATCTACCTGAAGTTAGCACCTAATTATCACACGTATACACATTTCTTTTTTTTTTTATTTTTGAATAGTTAACAACAAAGCATTTAGTTTATAATTGGTACTTGTAAGAATAAATGAATCAATGTTAATAAGTTACAATGTTTATTATTTATTTGCTGTTCATTTTATGATGTACATGTTTCATTGTGTTTTTATAACAAATAGGTATAAAAATAACATTTTTACTTAAAATCGAATCTGTATGAATATAAATGCATTTTCAGTGATAGCTGTCAATCAAAGATATGAAATACAACATACAGATGCGCAACTCCATTTGCAACAGTATGTAATGACATAGGTTTAGGTTATGTTTAATACATCATATTCTTTTTATTTCGAATAATTTGCGTTTATGTAATGAAACAGAAATACTAAACAAAATAGTGTAGCTCCGAGGATGTTGCAGAATACAGCCAACTGTACATCTGTGATCATCTGAAATGTTAAAGTTAACCTACCGGTTTATATCTTGAACTTAACAAAAATGTTAAAACTACACAAAAAAAGTATTTTTCAAATCATTTGTTTAAAGAAGATACATAATTACCTTGGATATTAATCTGTAATGTATATTACAGTATATTTACACAGAGTACGTGGCCAGAGTGTGTTGGCACACCACAATCAGACCCTTCAAGTTCTCGTGGAATTAAAGTCTTTTAATTTCGTGCCCTGTCTACCTGAAGCGCTGGTGTCGCTTTTCGCATGCATACATTGTGTTACAAATTTTACACACAACGTAAGAGATTATGACGTTACGTTCCCGCCAATTTTCGTGCGTACCTGTGAAAATTATATCTTTTATTTATTGCAGCTTGATAAATTGTTGATCAGCGTTGTGTGATTTTAAAATTGTTGGTACATTTTATTTTATTTGTATTTTTTAACATAATAGTAGTGACATAATTTGAAGAAATGCAGCAGCAGAAGTAAAGACCTACATACAGCACTTTTGAAAGCCTACGACCGACTTGGTCCTACTTCTAAGAATCCAATCGATCTCAGTCGATAAAGTAGAAGGATCCAAAGGAGTGACAAACTTTTCACCTTTTATTTTAATGATACGTAAGTTTCTTGATATACTAAAGTTATAAGGACATTTATAAGAACAAAATATCTTATGTAATGGTGTTAAAAAGCCGATTTTTAATAAAATAATTTTTACCGACTTTTTATTTTTACCCCCTGGCGCCATCTCCGAACAAAGTGCTGAAACTGATCAACAATTACCGACTGAGAAATCCGAAACATCGTTAAAAATGGCGGGCTTTTTAAATGAGAAATGTGTCATTTTGAAATTTTCTTAATTAAATTCCTTAAAAAGGTTTATTTATTCAATTCCTACTTGATTATGAGACTAGGAGAACTCGTGTATAATTTCTGATAGTTTAGATAAACGAAAAACCTTCATTTAAGAACTACAGAAGTGATTTTTGAGCACTTATAATAGCAGCAGAGTATTCCCCAAAGTTATTAATTTTTTACAGCTTAAAAAACATCTTAAGTTAATAAAATGCTGTACACAATCGTACTGAAAGCATTGAAAATGATAAAATTAGAACGATATCCATGTTAATAGCTTCGAATCGTTTATTATACAACTTTAAAAGTTATATTAATGAAGAAAAGACATAAATGTAGGTTTTTCTCTTATTGAAACAATCAGAAATTATACACCAGTTCTTCTAGTTTAATAATTAAAGCAGAAGTTTAATTAATAAACCTTTATAAGGAATTTAATTAAGAAATATCAAAATAGTACATTACTCATTTTGAAAAGCCCGCCATTTTTAACGATGTTTCGGAATTCTCAGTCGGTAATTATTGAGTAGTTTCAGCACTTTGTTCGCAGGTGGCGCCAGGGGTAAAAATAAAAAGTCGGTAAAAATTATTTTATTAAAAATCGGCTTTTTAACACCATTACATAAAATATTTTGTTGTTATAAATGTCTCTATAACTTTAGTTTATCCGAAAAGTGGCCTGGTTTTTGAAAAAACACAATTTTCTGTTTCGCTAATTTCGTCGGTAACACCCCATGTACCAAGCTCACCTCTTGAGCTTATATATACGCCAAAGGGCATACATTATCCTAATAGTTGACGTTACCCTCACTCTCCCGCCCCTCCACCGACCGCTATTATGTATTTGAATAATATAGTGCAACAAATTTCAATGCACTTTATCTAAAATATCTTTCAACGCTTAAGAAATAAGTAATTAAATACAATAACTCCTTTTAAGTTTTAAAATAGTGATAAACATATAAAATTTATCATGTTCATTGATGTTTTGAAAAAAATCAAGTTGATAGAAATGTAGCATTAATCCAGATCACATAAAAATACTAAATATATGCAAAATGAGTGAAGATTTATTTAGGCAAATAAAAGGCAAATTGCAATCAGAATATTATTTAATGAATGATGATTGGTTAAAAGATTGTATAGAATTCTACATAACCCAGCATGACAATGTAAATAATTATTTGTAATTTATATTTAATTTTAAAACGTACTTCAGCTCACAGCATATAAAAAATATGTCTTAAAATTTTTAAGTATATAATTATTTTAGCCAAGCATTCAGGAAACTTTACAATTTGTAAAAATACAATGGCAACTTAGTGACTTGCGAGAGATTAACAATGAAAATGGTAGTCTGCCACGTAATATTTCACAGCACAAGTTCATTGTATTACCCGAAAAATATATCCTTCAGGTACACAACATTTACTAAACAGTTTAATTTAAAAGTTGATATTTAATGTCTCTGGTACAAGAGTACAAATTGATGTTACTTATAAATCTTAACTAATTCACATAATTATTAAATTGTATGTTATTAATTAGGTAGAACAAATGTATGATATTGCAACATCAAAATATAAACAATTAGAACAGATAAGAAATATTACTATCTCAGAATCACCTGATACGGAGAAATCAGAGAAGTGGGCTCCCCCCAAGAAACGAATGATGCAATTGAGATTAACTGATGGAGTGCAAGATATAATCGGAATTGAGTATAACTACATACCTTGGTTTAATGTATGATGTATACTGATCGAATAATCTAATCAGTAACCTTAACTTGTAATGTGGTACTAAAGAAATGTTTTGAGAATATTAATCTATCCTTCTCTTTAAGGATATGTTACTTCCGGGGTACAAAATTATGATAATAGGACCAATAAAATGTCGTAAAGGTGTTTTGTTGTTAAAAGAAGGAAAACTTAAAGGAATTGGTGGGGAAGTAGACAGTCTATTAATTCCTAATGCTGTGGAAAATATCCTAGCCAGAGCTTTGTAAGTATAATTTAAAATTTAAGATTAAGAATTAAACAATTAAAAAATACTGTGCATTCATTGCTTTATTTTATACAGGAACCTTAAAGAAAATCCTGATCCGTATAATGATAATGCATCAAAGCCAAATGCTACTAAACCAGAAAAGCCAACAATGGATAATAATGAATCAAAGCCAAATACTATTAATCCAGAAAGATCAACAATAGATGATAGTTTCTTTGAAGAAGATTTTGATATAGATCTGGAAGAGGTTTCTAAAATTGAAAATTCGCATAAAAGAAAAAATGAACCAGCGAACGTTAACACAATCCAGACAGAAGTTAAACCAACAAATGTTACAAATCGCAATACCTATATCAATTTTACAGAGACGAAAATCCGTGAGGAAGAACAAATTCTGGATGATGATGATTATTTCTTAGAAATGGTCTATAATTTATTATATTGTTTTACATTTCCATTTAATTATATTATTTTAACCGTTTAAATAAAAATATAGGTTGATGAAGCACAATTTGTAGAAACAAAATCAAAACAGGAAGATATTCCAGCTCCTTTTAGGGCATTACCTCAAGAAGAAGGCGACGACATTATAATAATCGAAGAAGATGTAGTTGCAAATGTTTCTGTATCATCAAAATGTGACAACTTTCAACACACTTTGAAAAACGAAAAGGTGACCTCGCTATCAAGTCATGAATGGTTTATCAACAAAAATAATTCATCAACTACTGCATCACGTTCTGAGTTAAGTGAAAAACAAAAAGAAATTTTGGTAACTGGAGCAAAGAGAAATGTAAGTTATTAGAAAAGTAATTTTAAATAATTGAAAATATCATTGATCAGCAAATGAGATATAATATTCTTCTAGATTCCAATATCTTCTCCTAAAACAAAACCATTGAAAAAAGGTAAAATAGAAAGATCTATTACAGAGTTTATAAAACCACAAAATGAGCCAGGCACACCGAAAATTTGTGAATTTATTTATGATATAAATCGTGAATCAATAACAAAAACGACTTTTAAAATTATTCGAGGACATGTCGAAGTTTTGGGAAAATTGACTAAAAAAGATTCATTATGGATTTTAGAGTGTACAGTGGCAGATGGTACTGGAACATTAGAAGTATTATTCTCAAATAAGGTAATTAATTATACATTATTAATTTATTTCGGACATCATTCAAATTTAAGTCATTAAAACTTGTATAATTTCAGGTTTTAGAAGAGTTGTTAGGCTTCACTGTTCAGGAATTTTCGATAAAAAAAAAATTGAAGAAGAATCCCAAAATTGAACATCAACTTAGAATGGTACTTAAATTCAGTTTTTGCACAAAAATGTTTAATAATAGTGATGTAAAATTGATAATTGATAATGTTTCAGAGTTTCCGTGCTGCAGAACATAAAATAAAGACTCTGGATGCCCTTTTAGAATTAGAACTGAACTCAGATACAAAACCAGTGGTAATTAAAATTACTGACTTAACTCAGACACAAAAAGAAATAATAGATGAAAGACTGAACAATTTTTTATCTAAACAATAGTATGCAAATTAATATTTCATTAAATGTAGTTCAGTTTTGTAATAAGTGTAATAAAAATATGATATAGGTGTTTTTTATTAAATTGTAAATACGATTAAAAATATAATAAATTATTTTTTATTATTTGTAACATTTGCTACATATAAATATGTTGAATAACTACAATTTGAAACCTGAATGAATAGCTACTACTCCACTAGTTAAGTTCTCATATGTTACATTTCTAAAGCCTGCTTCTTCTATCATTTCCTAAAATAATAAATATCAGTATTTAATTATTAAATATAATTTGCATAATGTAATTAATTTTACTTCATTGTATCACATCATTCACCTTAAAATCATTTTGTTTTGGAAATTTCCTAATACTTTCAACTAGATACTGATAAGCCTGCCATTCTCCTGCTATAAGTGTACCCAACACAGGTATTATTTGAAATGAATATTGGTCATAGAACCTAACATAAAAATAGAAATTTGTTACATGTTTCTACAAAAGATATAATAAATACAAAAGAGGTACTCTAATTAAATTACCATCTAAGAACATTATTATCTACATGGCTAAATTCTAAACACATGAAACGACCACCTGGAGTAAGCACTCTATATGCTTCAGAAAGTACCTAAAAGGATATATTTTTTTTATAAAAAAATCAAAAGTTTTTATAGTAATTCATTCAATTCATTTATATTTAAGTATAGTATACCTTATCTATATGTGTTACATTCCTTATTCCAAACGCTATCGTATAAGCTGTATATAAGTCATTATCAAAAGGAAGCTGTTCTGCATCACATTCTTTCCAATCAATTTCAATGTTATCCTGACCTATCCAATTCTGTTTTACTGCTCTCATTTTCCCAACTTCCAACATATTTTTATTTATATCACAAACTGTTACAGAACTTTTCAAGTTTTGAGGATTAAGAGTACTCTTCAAATAATTTATATATCGAAATGTTATATCCCCTGTACCACCAGCAGAGTCTAACAGTTTGCTTCCATGGGTAGGTCCAAGTCTTTGAATGAATATATCTTTCCAAATACGGTGAATTCCTAAGCTCATTGCATCGTTCATTTGATCATAAGAATTTGCTACCTTTTCAAACACTGTGTACACTAAAAAAAATTTGTTTGCAGAATTTATTTAAGTTTCCTTTGAGATGAAAAATTTGATATCATTGATTCCCTAATAAATCAATAGATTGTAAAACACACCTTCTTTCGTTTTATCAGACTCTTTTACAGTTTTAAAACCAAAATGTGTTGTTTTTTCATTGTCATTAGTGGTAGTTGCTTCTGAAAAGTATTTTTCGAATAGAGAAGTCACCCTACGGCTTCTCATTAAATTCGAAAATAATCTGTTTCTTTCAATCATCTTGAGAATGAGTTAACACTATTAATAAAGTTTAATTTAATTTGAGCAATCGTTAATTGATCTTAGCTTTTTTTTATCTACATTTTATAGGTTATCTCTGTATTATATTGTTTACATAAGAGGGCGTATTTTTAATGAATGATATACTGTACATATGCATTAAAAATATCATAAATTGATAAAAAAAGAAAATCAACGATATAAGTTTGTTACAACAAATATTTTTAAGGAACTATTTAAACTTTGAAAAATCAAAATACATGGAGCACATACAAGAGGATTTATTGGTTAAAAATCATTAATACAGTAAGAACATAAATTTATTTAAAGAAATTAAAGTAATTCTCAAATTTTTATTCGTATCAATCCTCTTTGCAATAATTTTTTCTTACGTATTTTTTAAGAGGTTCAGGATTATTTCAAAAATTTTTAAAGTTAATATTAATCAACGATATATTTACAGTAGTTGATATAATTAATTATATTTTGAATGAAAACATTTTGTTTTAATTAGTTGCTGCATTGATTACAGATGCGATAAATTCAAATATTATGTCCTCCCAACTGCGTAAAATCGATAGTTCATTTTCCGTCGTTGGAGAACCTGCGTAGTACCTGTTGATTTTTCTTGAAACGTTGTTAAAAAATCCTCAGGTAACGTGACAAATCTAATATATTACGATCGATTAAATAATATTTATGTTCTTATCTTTCAATTAAATCAATAGATACTTAATCTTTTTTTCAATTTAACATCATTAATATCTTGCAAAGTTTAACTTGACGTTTAAGATGTCATTAGGCTATCATGTAACGATCTATATAACACTTGTTGAACTTATTAATAGAACAAATTTTTATGTATGAATTAAATACGCAGTTGTTACAACATTTACATTTATTTTAATACATACACTTTTACACTTGACTATAAAAAAAAAGAAAGTTTAATATAAAGTATGACTAATTAGAGTTGTGACATGTTAAAAGTGAAATCGTTTAATTAATAATACTATGTATCTGATGCATTTATTCATGTAGTTATTTATGCATATATTAGAAATCTATTTGAATGCTTATAACAAAAAGAAAAGTAAGTAAATGCTACCATATGTTTTATGTTCTGATACAGTTTAATAAAATGTATTAAATGTATCACATTAATATTTCTTTTATTTACTTATAAATGAATGTAAGGTGTTAAAAATTTATATTTGTATATTAAAAACAGTTTGTACTTATTAAAGGGCAAAGATTGTATTAAAGCATAAAATTAAAAATGTTTAAAAATATATAAAGGATCATTTTTTTTAATAGAGTTATGTCAACGAATTATCCTTATGAGTATCAAGCTTGTTTAGGTATGTTATATTGTTTTTTTTTATTTATTAATGTTAATTACAATTACCATTGTGATCAACATTAATTCAAATCATTATATATTATATAAAACTTGATTTCATGTTAATTTCACTACTTCAATACCTTTTGTTTGATATCATACTCAATTACAATTGAAATGTTTAGACATGGAGCAAATTGGAGAACCACGGCAATCCCTGGAAGGTTTTAGACCATTAACAATTATGATGGAACTTCTTGGAGCAACCCTGATAATTCTGGTTGCAATTTGGTGCGGTAGTTATAGAGGTGGTTTCTCTTGGAGGTCTAATCCATCATTGGAATTCAATTGGCATCCTTTATTGATGACTATTGGATTTGTCTTTCTATATGCCAATGGTATATTCAACAATTTATATAAAATAAAATTCAATTAACTTGTTTTTTTAACTTTTTCTTAAAATTGTTCATTAAAATTGTTTTAGGTATGTTAATATACAGGACACAAAGAAATGCTAGGAAACGACGACTGAAATTGATCCATGGTAGCATTATGTTATTCACTATTGTATTGGTAATAATCGCTCTGGTGGCTGCGTTCGACAGTCATAATTTAAATGCAAAGCCAATTCCAAACATGTACAGTCTTCATAGTTGGGTTGGGCTGACTAGTGTAATTTTATTTTGCTGCCAGGTATGAAACACATATAAATACAAAAGTATGTTTATGTACTCTACAATATTTATGTGTTGTAATATTTCAGTGGCTTGCCGGGCTTTTGTCTTTCTTTTACCCAGGCTTACAAGCTCCATTAAGAGCCTCTTACATGCCTATTCATGTATACTTTGGTATTGCTGGATTTATCGGTGTGATTACATCTTGTCTCTTAGGACTCAATGAAAAAGCATTCTTTGTCTTGCAGTAAGTAAACCTTTCAAATTGTAACTTTATATATAATCATAATATTAACATGTTTACAATGTGGTACATAATTCCAGAGACAATTACTCAAAGTTTGTGGATGAAGCAGTATTGATTAACATAATTGGACTTATGTTAGTTCTTTTTGGTGGAGTATCAGTTTACCTTGTAACACAAGAACGTTATAAACGTTACCCTAGACCTGAAGATGAATCGTTAGTTGCTGGGAGCAGTCAGTAAATGTTGAAGAATATCTGTAATTTTCTGCAACGAAAAACCAAAATCTCAACTCTACTTCGGTACCATGTGTATTTTAATTTTTTTATTACTGTTATTTTTAACCATTTTATATAGATCTTTTTTCTTTAAAAATTATATTAATGTTCCTTACATTGCCTACTTATACAAATAGGTAAATTAAAGTACCGTATAAAGTAATTTATATTAACTGTTCTAACAAGTTCTGATAATTGTACATTCAGCCAAATCTTGTACTTTTACTAATTTTGGTGCTATGGTTAATTGGAATTTTATTTGAAACAATGAAATACCAATTTTCAGTGATAATGAAAGAGATCTCTCACATATTAATAATAACATTAATTAAATACAATCATTATTTGGGTAATTATATATTTTTGAAGATGATTCTATTTTAAACAACTTCAGTATAAAGTATTGAAAACATTTCATCTTAATGTATGTGTGTATATATATATGTGTGATATTTAAACGTTACAATGTACTTATTGTTAAAAAACCATGTATTTCACAAATATATTTATAGTATACTTTATCTTTTTATTTATAGTTTCTCTTTTATTAATATTTTACTATCACCTTTTTATTTCAGTACTTCATGATTTCTGTTACTTTTAGATCAAAACTTGTCAGATTAAGTTAAAATTACTAAACACATAAGATTAAACAAAACATTTAAATGTTTCCTCCATTAATTAAATCCCAATATATGTAATAAACATCAATATAAAGTCTCAGCATAGCAGGGCTGTTTGATTTTTTAAAATTACCATCTTTGAGAACAAACCGCTTCACCCTCTGGGTAGGGATGCTGAAATTATGATTTTATAATTCAAATCTGCATATCTTACATGTATATTTAAAAATTAAACTAATATTAGTACAGATTTACAGCATTTTACGTAATTTAATTAAAAGTTCTATGGTTACCCAATTTGAATACGCTACCTGTTCCGCGCGCTTTCTGTTCTGGCGTGTTACCTCTTGTACTATCCTGCTAGCCGCGCATCAGAAGCAGAAATGCAGTAGATTTGCGTGATCAAAATGGCGGTGGAATCAAATTTGAGAGAATATACGGCTACAAGAATCGGTGTTTATTGAATACTAAGGAACCAAATGTGATTAAAAACGATTAAAGAATGTAGTTTGAACTTTCCTCTTTATTCCTCAATCATAAAAGTTTACAAATTGTTACAATGCTCGTCAGTATTACTTTTTGGCGCAGGTTTTTTACTTTACTTTACTTTTTTTTTCTCGCGCAGGTTTACTTTTTGGCGCGCGTTTTAAATTCGTGCAACCTCTTAGCACATTCTGCTACCCGCGTATCAGGAGCAGAATTTCGGCAGATTCTCGACAGATTCTCGACATCAAAATGGCAGCGGAATCGTATTAAGAAGGCATATAGCAATACTTAACAGTTCTTTAATTCGTTAATAACTAATTATCCGCATTATTAATACGTATAAAATGGATACGAGAAGTTTGTTTAAACCTTGTAATATCTTCCGAAGTTACAAAAGTTCACAAAACAGGTCTGATTTTCGAGAAATTAATAAATTTTTCGGTAATTGAAAAATTGTTCTATAGAAAACAATTTGAATCGTAGAACTTCAGTACCAAAGTCCGTAGCCAGATGGCAAAGTAGTTTATTCTCAAAGATGGCAAGTTTGGAAAATTATCGTATCTAGTTATCCATGCAATAGCAGTAAAGCTACATCCCCCTCCCAATTTTAGATGTGCATATATGCATGCATACATATATGCATTGGTGCACTGGGCGTAGTAGTAAAAGCAGAAAGCAACCCTCGAGGACTAGCGTCCTCCAGCGTCAATCTCGACGAACATCGTACGTTCAATGGTTAATCAAATTCCTGTCCCTCAAGCAAAATATGAATTGTTAACTGACGTTAGACAGTGAGTTGTATTTTTTAACTTCTTGAGTAATTACATGTTTATGGTATACATTATGTCATTGTTTAATACACTTTTATGCACTGCTGAATTTTCATTTGTATCTTATCACATGTATAATATGCTTAAAAATGTATTGTTAATTATTTACATCTATTGTTAAGACTTTAATATTAAGCAATACTTTTTGTCTGATTTTACTATACGAGTGGATTCTCTGACATGTTAATACGTATATCCATACATAATTTTTAATCATTATAGCCATTGATGTTGATAACGGTTCCTAATTATCAAAAATGTATTTTACAGATATTGCATGTAGAGTAGCAGTAATATAATAGAACTGATAAGTTTTTTATCTTTGCTGATTCAGAATATCATTGCTTTATTTATCCAGTTGTGCAAAGAATTACAATTTTGCTGAATTTATCATTATATATTTCTTTAATTATCTCACAGTTTATATATATAATAGGAAACTATTAATTTTTTAATTATTCATTTGAATTTTTATTTAGATACTTATGTTTGTTTCGAATATAAAAGTATTGCCTTCATATTTACATAAAAAAGAAACATATTTCCTTATATATAACATAGACAAAAACAATTGCATTACTCAAAAATAGCTTTTACTATTTTTCAGTATTTTGCATACTGTCTTTTTATTATTCTTATATCACATTTATATTCTTTTGTTTTGTATATATCTGTACATTAAAGTTCCTTTTATAGGTATAAATTTATCCATTTACACGTATTTCTTCATGTGTTGAAATGTATGGGTGAGTATATTAGTGTATATCAAAACTTACAGGTGTGGTTATTGATTGTTCTATATTTACTATGCATAGGCAGCCTTCTTGATTTAAGGTAGACATAAATATACGTGCACTGTATCACAGTTGTATCTTTCATAGAAATTTACAAAGTTTATGTTTACTTATGTAACAATTTTATTTTTGTCAATTTGGTGAAATCACATTAATTGTTATATCAATTACTAAACATTCAAATTGAAGACAGATTGTGTCAAGCAAATATACAGCCATAATACTTACAAACCTGAAACATTTGTTTTAGACCTCGTTGGAAATCACAAGTTCTGTGCTTACTGCTGGTGTCTTTGGTATTTGCGATCCTCTTTGTGACACGTGCTTGGATTGGCATTGTCATCCTTCGCTCTCCAAGAGCCGAAACCTTTGACACAGAGACATTAGGGGACAATGCCAAGATTGCTACGTGGCTACGTCGGGCTCGGATGTACGCCGAGTCGACGAAGGAGAACCAGAATGCGGACAGGAACAACAGTATCAGTTCGCCACAACAGTACAGCACCAACTCCTCAGGGTACTGTATCTAAAATATAAATACCATTGACCATTTATTCATTGAGTGCAGTTCCATAGTCTTGTTATTGTCAAAAGTATTTAAGAATCATGTTTTTCTTACATAGGCAGATCATTGTCTGTTATTACACCATACAGAGCAACCTGAACACGTTCTGGGAGCTCAGTCCGTCGCACATTGACCCTAATCTTTGTACGCATATTATCGTGGGTTTTGCGAGCGTGGTGAACTGCAGTCTTAGTCTGGACGGCAATTCATCCATTTACAAGGACATCGTTGCCTTGAAAAAGCTGCAACCTAAATTAAGGGTCATGATCAGTGCTGGCGGCAGTAATGAGCTCCACTTAGGTTTCTCAGAAATGGTCAAAAATCATGTCAACAGAAAAAGGTAACTTCTATTACTTCCCATCTGGAACTCTGGTTATTAATATTTAATTTAATATTGAGACAACTAATTTTCTGTTGTAGGTTCATAAAATCTGTGTTGAATGTAACAAAAACGTTTGGCTTTGATGGATTAGACTTGGATTGGGAATTTCCAGCATGGCTTGGAGCAGACGACAGAGAAAAGATTCATTTCATTCAACTGTTAGAGGAATTACGAAAAGAATTTTACAGAGCCAAAGAGACATTTATTCTTTCTGTCGCTGTAGCTGCTCCACAAGCAATTGTTGATCAAAGCTATGATGTTACAGAAATGGCAAAGTAAGAATAATTTTTATTTAATAAGTATTGATATAACTAATACTAAATGATTTTCAATCTTTTTATTCAGATACGTAGATTTTGTGAACTTGATGTCATACGACTATCATTTTTATGTTTGGTATTACCCGATAACTGATCTTAACGCACCACTTTTCCCACGTCTTGCCGAGTCTGGATACCTTTCCACTTTGAACGTGAATTTCTCTGCTCAGTATTGGCTCTCGAAAGGCATGCCCAGAGAAAAGTTAGTTATCGGAATCCCTACTTATGGTCACTCTTACAAATTAGATAATCCAATGAATCATGGTTTGCTCGCTCCTGCGAGTGGATTCGGGAACTTAGGCGAAATGGGCTTTGTTTCTTTCTATACGGTTTGTAAATTTATTCAAGATGGTGCGGAGAGTGTTTTTGAGAATGAAAGCAAAGTTCCGTACGCTTACAAAGACAGAGAATGGATATCGTACGACGATATCAGAAGCGTTTATTACAAGGTATGTATGTATACTTCTCGTTTGTAAGAATCAAATTGTTTACTGTATCATTAAATATTCATTTCAGGCAGAATGGATTCGTGCGAATAATTTTGGAGGGGTTATGATACTGTCCTTAAACGTCGATGACTGGAATAATACGTGTGAATTGCATCAAACGTTTCCTTTAACTCGCACTATTACCAGAGTTCTCAGGTATCGAGAAGATCAATAAATGTGCTTGCCAATCTTTTCCTTGATTACATTCCAAATGTAAACGTTGTATTTTCATCCAAATGTGTAGTTAAGTTTTAATATTACTTATATATACGTGACTGTATATACAGTTCAAAAGTTTTTTGCAATACAAAATACTTTAGATCATTAAAGATCTAGTACAAAGATCAAGTTCCAACTAATAAATATGTTACCTTAATTTTATTATAAACTTTCTTTAACAAGAAGTTAATTAATTAAATACACAATTCAAAATAAATCTTTCAGAAGAAAATAGAATTAATGTCGTATAAGTAAAACGTATACTTCTCCTATCTTAATATCTGTTATTAATAGTTATAGTACAAAGAAAAGAGAGTAATATACTACGATTAAATGAGAATTATGAAATAATATTTCTAATATTTGTTAGAACATTTGTAAATTGAATTGACAGAAGCATTTATTTTATTTAATTTTAGTACAAAAATAAGACTATGATTTCAGTGATATTTACAGTTAAATAAATCTGTTGCAACTAGAAAGTTTTGAAATTAGTATTCGATTAAATAAAAATGTGTTGTATTATGGCAAATTAAAAAAAAAATATTGTATATAAACAAATTTATTGTAATCAGTTTAGAAAGATTAATATACTTCAATTAAGATAAAAATTGATTATGTTCATATATTATTGCAATAAAACTAAGACAAATTAATTGTAATAAAAATTAATTTATTATCATAATGTTTAATATAATGCAATCAACATATGTATGTATAATAGATCGAATTTATTAACAAGTAAAATTTGTTAGTAAATAAACAAAAGAGAAACAATATATGTTTAGTGTATTACGATGTAATAAACGTGGCTCTTAGTTTTATTGCGGTAAATGTAAACGGAAACTGTTGTGAGCTAGTTTAAGCATGAAAATTTCGTCCATATTTAAACAAAATTTTTAACCAAGTACTTTATTTTTTTTCACTTTACTATGTGTATCTTCTGTGAAAGATTCTATGTAATAAAAAAGGTTAATAAAATACCATTGAATTCCTTATAAACGCCTCAATGGTTATTTTTCATACTTTACAACGACTTCCAAAATAAAATACACAATTTTCGTTATTACATATTACGAAACAACAAAAGAAGAAGAAATTATATATGCACATTGAAAATTATAAACCTATAACTGATTATATATAATTCCATTGTATGAAACGAATATTGGATGCACGAGCATGAAATTCGTTTCAAAAAGGATTAAATATTGCAATCAGTAAGTTACTCCACTATTCAGTGATTCGATTGTAGCAATATTTAGCATATTTGCAATACTTGCATTGCGATGGTCGTTGTTGTACAATTTTTCATATTTGCACTGCATTCTCTTATGAACATTTCGTCAACACAACCTGCACTAATTACAATAAATGTATACGTTAATTGTAACAACTCATGGCTAAATTTCTTGACACGTTAAAAAAAGAAGAAACTATAGATTTCTTGAAAATGCTGATAATTTAATTGATTAAATATCAATAAAATTCTTCAGTCATATTTGAAACATATTAACAACACTTCATGATCAGATTTCTTACATCCCGAAGATGTATGATGTTCTAATACATATATATATATGTATGAAGCAACCTCAAACCAAGATTTCATATTAATGAAACAGGAATAATTCAAATATAGAGAGAATAAATGATATAAAATTTGCAAAAATGTTAATAACCATCTGCATGTATTTAGGCGACTAGAAAAGGGGATAGGAAATAAGAATATGGGATGAAAAGGTCGCTACATAAAATCATCATATTCATCGTAAACGTAGTCGCCATATTCGCTCAAAAGAGTGTTGTCACCCTCAATTTTGAGTTTCGCCTTTCCCTTGCCCTTGTTCTTTTTCGCCTTTTCTCCTTTTTCAATCTTCTGCTTTTCAATTAACAAATTATCAACCATCGTCTTTACTTTCTTCAAATGCGTCGAAGGTACTGCAAATGACATGTACATTTTACTTATATTAAACAATGAACATGTTAAGTATATTACTCTAAATTGCTATGTATGTATATGCTTTCTTTGGAAATTTTGAATAGTATTACTGAACGTAATCATATGGTTTTCATAAGTTTTTAATTTACTATTAAAATAACATACTCACAATTAAGAGCGATTGATTTAATAAGTTCTTCTGCAAATGGAGGAAATTCGGCATTTTTAGCAAGTTGGTTCAACTTTTGCGTAAGTACACTTCCGTATTGTTCAAATTCTTCTTTCGTGTCAGGCACTGTTTTATCCAGGCTCAACACAGGTTCTTCCGTGACACCTAAAATGAAACAAAACAATCAATCAACATCACTTTATTAGAAGAACATTAGAGACTGTAAATTTAATTAAATAATATTGCAGAGAATGTTAATAAAAGGGTAATATGAATTATATTGTGAACAGGCAAGTATAATTAAATTATTGGAATTCAATAATCTATCAGTTACTGCAAAATTAACAATTCGCTTACTTCTTTCTTATATCATTTCATTTTTAGATATTATTATTCTATATTTCATTCTTTATTCCACAATATTTAACATTTTAACGAACAAATAATATAACATTTTAATGAATTATTTTTTCGTATTTCATACGTGTATACATCATAGCAGAAGTTTTATTGATAGTATATAAAAGTAAGTTGTACATCACTTTGATATGTTAAACAAAATATAAATTTTTTTAAAATGAAAATTAAATATTTATCAGGAACGATACAGGAGATCAATGTTGATAAATAAGACACTTCTGCATTGTTTTTTCATGTAAGAGAAATGTTTATTTTTTACACAATGACAATTTTATATTTTTCTCAAAAGTAATATTAGCTCGTTTTAAATACATTTTTACATCTCTAGTACAGTTCCTGACATAAAATCAATTTTTCAATTGCACCGTAAATTAAAGGCATCAGAATAGCAGTAAGTGTATATCTTTAGTGTAATGTTATAAACTTTCAATATTTCCAATGTGTTTTCAATCTCAATTAGCACTAGTATTTTAAAAATTTAAATAAAGTTTTTGAACGTATAAAAGTTATTCAAAATCTGTAGAATTGCTATAACTCTATAAATTCATATAAAAAAATATTCTGTCTTAAAAAAAAAAAAAAAAAAAGAACAAGAAAACGATTCTTATGAATTTAATGCTGATAGTAGAAAGTTATTTCCTTAATTGGAATGCATTTAAAAATTACAAAACAATTGTTTCAATTTTCCCTTGAACGGTATTCAATGCTCATCATTAGATTATTATCAGTTTATGAAAGACAATGCTTAAAAAAATAATTAAGCCATCAAAAGCTTGTTTTAAGATATAAATAATGAATTAACCCTTTGCAATCCAATTATTAGTTTTTAAATACACAGAACTTCAGATCCACATTTCCTTCTAAAATCATAATTGTATAATGTAATAAAAACAATTTAAAAAATCTAAAAACCTTACTAAATGTTACATTAAAAAAATGTTAAAATAAGAAATTTAAAGCTTTAATAATTTCACATAATTACGACTTAGATAAAACATTAATTAAATAAAAATTCAATATTTAAACAATTTCAGTACAAAAAGAATTCGAATAAAACTGGAACAAATTAATAATGATTTTGTACTTTAATTAATATTCCAGCAACTTAATTTTTCTTTTATTATTACTTAGCAGTATATCAATGTTATGTAAAATCATGACAATCATTGTCTTTGCAAAATTAAATAAAAACTTTGAAAATTAATAATTAATAAATTAATACATACTCTTTAATATCTCATAAAGTAAAATACTAATTTTAATACTTTCCAAGGTAATATTTTTTCGTTTAATGAAATGTTAACTAAATTATTACATAATTTGATGGTATTCAAAGATGATATTATTGAGTAAAAATAGGAGCGCAAAGAGTTAATTAATAAATAAAGATTTTTAGCGGAGTCATTTCCTCTCGGTTTTCTGCGGCCTGCGATGAGAAAAATCAACAAGGTTGGACAAACCAAAAGTCTCCATAGCAAGACGTAGATCGGCTTCCTCTTGAAGCCTCTGACGTCTCAACTGTTCTGCTCTCCTCTCCTCTGGTGTCAATGCCTCTTCCTTTTCTTTAGCTTTTCTTTCTGCTTCTGCTCTTGCCTTTTTCTGCATTAAAGGTAGAAGAAAAAAAAATTAACATTAATTTGATCCATTTTTTAAATTAAACCCTAAATAATCATTAATTTTTTATGATTAAACATTAAATAAGAATTATTAAAATGTAAGAAGTGAATGACAAAATAAACAGTTCAAAATGTTAAAATTATACATATATATATATATATGTACAATACTCAGATATGTGACAATATAGTATGAAAAAATAACTATGAAATTATATTTATTAATACTAATCTGATTTGATTGATGATTAAAACATATACCTCACGTTCTTCAATTCTTTCTGCCAAAGCTTTTCTTGGCTTTGGTTTGGCCTTAGGTACCTCTGCAGGTTTCTCTACATCTTTCTTTTCTTCTTCAACATCTTCCCAACTATCCTGTTAATTAAATTTCTTATTTTAAAACATTGTAATTTGGTACTTGTAATTTGATGTTTGCTCCTTAATATTAATTAAAACATTTTATTTCTATTAATCCCAATTCAAATCTATGATAAATTTAGTCAATGTAATTCGAATATACATGAATATAAAAAGGATACCATTAATACGTAACTTTAACTTTACTTTGAAATCTTCACCTTTAAGATTAGCAATACGTTTTAATTCAATCTTTTAACTGTATTATAAGTTTGACATAAATTATTGGTTAATAACAAATTTTTTATGTTCAAGTAAAAAACATGAGTTTTAAATTGAAATTTCATTTCGTTTGATTTATGTTTAATTTCAATTTTAATTTTAACTTTGACTTCGTTTAAATGCAGAAACAAACTTCAAGTTCGTTTAACAATATTCAATTGTCGCGCTATTAGTCTCGTGTTGACTTGCCCCATGAAAGGTTAACCATACGATAATTCGACGATTTAATATAAAATTAAAAAGAAATCATTTAAAATAAAAAATAGAAAGTCAATGAGATAAAACCTTGACGTCTTCGTCCTCATCTTCACCCTCCCACTTGTTGGATCTGATAGCCAGGTCGAATTTCGCCTCTGCATTTTCGACATCTGTAAAGTTGAAGGTTAAAATCATTTTGTTACCTCGAAAGGAAGTATGATGATACTACGGGCAAGATGCTAGTAAATTCATTTCTGCATACCCCATTCGTCATCCATGATGTATTCTGGATTATTTGCGCACGATTTGACTTATAAATGAAAGAAAATCTCTACGAAATAACGTGGTCGAACAGATCACAACTGGAATCGAGCGGGCCATACTGCGCGAGAAAAGCGTGTGCCTTCCTTGCAAGATAGTGGTGGTGTAACTCAAATTATATGTTTCAAAGATAGGACACTCTATATTTAAAACAGGTATTGAAGAGGATGGTAGTTATTTAATTTAAAAACTTGTCATCTTTTTGATTGGAACATCATCAAATTCAGTAACGGATAAAAATAGCAAATTTTTCGGACCAAGAAATTTTAAAAAACTTTATAAACACCTATTATATTTTCATTTCTTTTTCTATGAAATTTAATACACTAACATTTGTTTCATAAAATTCTTACTTTAAAGAATTATATAAATAAACAAAATTCATTTGTTTTGATACTAGATGTGTAATCTTACAAAGTTAAACAATAATCAATTAATAATGACAGTATGACATACTGTTTTAATTTAGATTATTTATGAATTTGATTTTCTTCAACTTTTACAGATTACACCATATCACGTATCTTTTTTTTATTATAAATCGTATATTAAAAAATTTATTTAAAATAACGTATTTGATATTGTATATATAACAACAATAACAACACGTGACCTAATTCGCACATACCAGCAACATCAACGTATATTCATATACAGTATGTAATATGTGTAGTTTGGAATTGTAAGAAACAAGCAACGGTAGAACTTTATTAATTAATAGGTAATGTGCGAAGATCATATAAAATTATATAAGATATTTTACAAATTGCTTAAAAAATATGATGTAAACAATCATTAAAGTAACATAGATATATAGTTACATGTAGTTACGTATAAAATGTATAAAAACGTAAAAACGATAATTACGTATAAAATCTAACAAATATTACTGAATCATACACTTTTTAAACTTGTATTTATTTTACTTGTTTATAATAATTATAAAACTAATTATTAATGTAAAAGTAATATAATTATTATTATTATAGGTATTAGTGTTTGATTCTGTTGCAATTAAGTTATAGACAAAACCAATTTGATTACAACTAAACAATATAATTGCAGATTTTGTTTATTTTACAATATTGCTTATGATTTTTTTCAGAAAAATGAATGGTCTCGAGACTTACATAACTTGCCCATATAATCACTCACATCGGATCCTGAAAGCTCGTTTTCCTCAGCATTTAACCAAATGTAGTAAAAATTTTCCAAAGAATACAAAAGTTACATGCATTTATGATGTAACACACAGATTGGATCCGAATGAATATCAGGTAATTTAAAAAGCACACAATAATATGTGTATTAAATGTATACCTATGAATTGTAGCAGGAGGAATATATTTAAATTTAATTATTAAAAACTACCATAAATATTTTATTTCATATTTGGTATTGTTGTTATTTGTTATTACAGCATCATCTTACTATATGTCCAACTAGTGGGAATGTAAAATGTTATGAGACTTTGCTGGAACCAGATCAAGAAGTAGGAACAATTCCAATACAAGCAGCATGTAATATAAAAACTAATACAATGAATGAAGATTGGTTTGGAGTATGTAAATTATTATGTAATAATGTGTTTTAATATTTTAGCATAGAAACTTGTTTTTTAATAATATTTTGCAGAACAATCCTACATATGATCCATTAGCTGCTACAGAAAGGAAACAAGTTCTTAGAATGGCAATAGCTATGTCAAAATCAGAAAAGAAAAGATTTAAAGAACATGAAAGACAAAGATTAACATGCCTTGAAAATGATAAAGGTATAGACCAGAAAGTTGAAAAGGCTCGTGTGCAAAAAAATGTGGTAAGTTTTTGAATGAACTAGCTAAATTCTTTTATTAACTGTATAATTATATGTTCTTGTATATGATATTTATTTAAATATTTTCTTAGGAAGACAATGAACCATTACGCCAACCCAAAAATGTTGCTAGAGCAATTTCTTCTTATGATACAAGCTCTTCAATTGACAACATTAGTTTTCAATTAAAAGATATATCCCTTAACAAAACCAATGATACTTTGATGCCAGAAAATTCTTGCAAATTGGATAGTAATAATTCCATGAGTGACGAAGAAACTGATTTGACAAATAATTTGAGTAATATAATTAACACTTCTTTGAAGCAAATGAATATTTCTTGCAATGAACAGAAAGAAAATATACCGAACGTTAAAAATGATAATCGCACGTTACACCAAAATATGAAAATGGAAGAAAATACTTCAGACTTAAAACAATTAAAAATAAATATAAAAGCCTCAGAAAAAAATGATTCTCAACAAAAACTGAATAAATATTGCACGTTAGAAAATCAGAAACGAGTAGGGTTAAATGCACAAAAAGGCATATTATATGGAGAATCAAAGAAAGTTAGTACTGGAAGAGGATTCATTTTGGCCTGTAAGCTTTCAAATTCTGACACATTGAAGAAACAAGAAGAAAATAAAAAGCCAGGAGCTTCCAGTTCTACCTCTGATTATGATTAAAATGAAAACAAATGCGATGAAACTATAGATTGTATCTATAAATGAAGCAAAAAACATTGCTTAAATGAATCCATCAAACATAAATTATAGTTTTGACAAATATTTTTGATCGATATTTTCATTTATAGATATCAACTAGAAAATGGAACATTTACTTTTCTTTCTTTAAAAAAAATATCTTTTCCTTTTATAATTACATAAGCTATATGTAAATAATTATTTTAATACCTATGGATTCATATATAAACTGACATGTACTGTATATTACAAAACTGTTATATATCATTTTTTATTGAATAAATATGCAATTTATGACATTACTAATGTTCTTTCGTCCTTAAGACATAAATTATTATTGTATGCATTAAACAAAGTAATTTAAAATTATTCAAAATAATGGAAATTATTTATAAAAATATGATATTACATTATATAATTTAAAGTATTATTTTGCAATAAAAAGAAGTATATTATAATACAGGGTGTCCCAGAACTCCTGTAGGAGCCGGAAATGGGGGGTAGCTGAGACTATTCTGAACAACAATTTCCTTTGCAAAAATATCGGATGGGGCTTCGTTTTTGAATTATTTAGCAAAAACACTGACCAATCAGTACCGTCAGTGTAGCGTCGAGCCTAGTCGCTCCGGGACAAGCGCCTCGGTAGAACAGGAAGCGTTAAACACAAGTAATATTGAACATAAAAATAAAAAACAAATGGTAGAATGTTATGAGAGTAATCGTACCTTAGAATAAAGAGAATGACTGAATGGCTGGATATCCCAACAGAAGGAATAAGTAAAAATTGCAGAATATTTTTCGGTATTATAAATACAGTCCTGGGGTCATCTAATTTGAATAGTAGAAAGATAAAACATTGTATTATTATAAAATAATGAATTTAATATCGTTCAAGCTTTATTTTTCAATTTTTTTAAAGAGCAACTGAGGACGGTACATGGGGTGTTACCGACGAAATTAGCGAAACAGAAAATTGTGTTTTTTCAAAAACCAGGCCACTTTTCGGATAAACTAAAGTTATAGAGACATTTATAACAACAAAATATTTTATGTAATGGTGTTAAAAAGCCGATTTTTAATAAAATAATTTTTACCGACTTTTTATTTTTACCCCTGGCGCCACCTGCGAACAAAGTGCTGAAACTACTCAATAATTACCGACTGAGAATTCCGAAACATCGTTGAAAATGGCGGGCTTTTCAAAATGAGTAATGTACTATTTTGATATTTCTTAATTAAATTCCTTATAAAGGTTTAATAATTAAACTTCTGCTTTAATTATTAAACTAGAAGAACTGGTGTATAATTTCTGATTGTTTCAATAAGAGAAAAACCTACACATATGTCTTTTCTTCATTAATATAACTTTTAAAGTTGTATAATAAACGATTCGAAGCTATTAACATGGATATCGTTCTAATTTTATCATTTTCAATGCTTTCAGTACGATTGTGTACAGCATTTTATTAACTTAAGATGTTTTTTAAGCTGTAAAAAATTAATAACTTTGGGGAATACTCTGCTGCTATTGTAAGTGCTCAAAAATCACTTCTGTAGTTCTTAAATGAAGGTTTTTCGTTTATCTAAACTATCAGAAATTATACACGAGTTCTCCTAGTCTCATAATCAAGTAGGAATTGAATAAATAAACCTTTTTAAGGAATTTAATTAAGAAAATTTCAAAATGACACATTTCTCATTTAAAAAGCCCGCCATTTTTAACGATGTTTCGGATTTCTCAGTCGGTAATTGTTGATCAGTTTCAGCACTTTGTTCGGAGATGGCGCCAGGGGTAAAAAAAATATAATTTTTTAAAAAATTGTAAAAATAATAAAAAATAGAGCTTGTACGGTGACAAATTGATACTTTTATGATAATATAAAGTTTCTCCTTCCTTTAGTTCAAATTTGGTGATCCTAGAACATCATTTAAGTATAAAAATCGATATAAACCTGCGCTTGATTACGAGACTCGAAGACTACATTTCAGAGCCTTTATTTATTATTTTCTTGCTTTATCGCGATTGTTAACTAATTAGAAACGTTCATGGTACTAAAAAGCTGCATTTATTCAATAAACTACATGATTCATACATTCAGCTTTACAATAGTTATTATATTATTTATAACTAACGTTTACAATTGTAATTTTGATTGCTGTGGAGGGAGTGAGAGGTCCGATCAGCGGGCGAGTATATTTTCAAATTTATTCCTCCTTTATAATACCGAAAAATATTCTGCAATTTTCACTTATTCCTTCTGTTGGGATATCCAGCCAGTCAGTCATTCCCTTTATTCTAAGGTACGATTATTCTCATAACATTCTACCATTTGTTTTTTACTTTTATGTTCAATATTACTTGTGTTTAACGCTTCCTGTTCTACCGAAGCGGTTGTCCCGGGGCGACTAGGCTCGATGCTACACTGACGGTACTGATTGATCAGTGTTTTTGCTAAATAATTCAAAAACGAAGCCCCATCCGATATTTTTGCAAAGGAAATTGTTGTTCAGAATAGTCTCAGCTACCCCCCATTTCCGGCTCCTACAGGAGTTCTGGGACACTCTGTATAAACAAAGGCATATCTAAATCTTAACTATCACATTACCGAACATACCTGAATCATTTTCATCGATTTGTAGAACGGACTTGGTTTGTGTGCTGTTTCTAAAGTTTTGAAAAAGCCGACTGGTGCAAATCATTCTTACTTATCGCTATTAATATTTTAACATTACGTATATACTACTGTAATTGTAATAAACAAAACTTTGAAAAATGGTAAATATAAGAACTAATATTTTAATATAAGTGTCACGGTTATTCTCTTTATAAAGAATATGGTGATTGAAGAGGTTATTCTTAAATTGCATTGTCATGCATTGAAAATAGGATTTCTTAAATCATATTAGTAAAACAATATTAAATTTAAGTTTATATATTAATTAATTGTTATAATTTTAATATTTACTCATTTCTTTTATTTCAGTCTTTATATGATGTATAATAAAAACTATCTGTTGTTTATAAGAAGTTCCATTTTTATAACTATTTATAAATGTGTTTGAAACTTATTTCTTTTATAGTGTAAATTGTCACTGTTTATATTTTTGATTATAAATACATCATTTTTATAGAGGATTTTATGGTATGGAGTATGTATTTAAATCATATTATTATTTACCAAACAGGCACGCAGATATGATACACGTACTACAATTTTTTCTCCTGAGGGTCGTCTTTATCAGGTAGAATATGCAATGGAAGCTATAAGCCATGCAGGTACCTGTGTTGGTATTCTAGCAAATGATGGCATACTACTTGTGGCTGAAAGACGCAACACAAATAAACTTTTGGATGAAGTTCATCATTCTGAGAAGATTTACAAACTTAATGATGATATTGTCTGTTGTGTGGCTGGTATCACTTCTGATGCTAATGTATTAACAAATGAACTGCGTTTAATTGCACAACGTTATTTGCTACAATATGGAGAACCAATTCCTTGTGAACAACTTGTTTCTTGGCTCTGTGATGTAAAACAAGCATATACACAGTATGGTGGAAAAAGGCCTTTTGGTGTTTCAATTTTATATATGGGATGGGATAAACATTATGGATACCAATTGTATCAATCAGATCCAAGTGGAAATTATGGAGGATGGAAAGCAACTTGCATTGGACACAATTCGGCTGCTGCAGTGTCTTCATTGAAACAGGAATATGATAATAATAATATAACATTGGCAGATGCTAAAGCATTAGCCATTAAAGTACTGTCAAAGACTTTAGATTTAAATAAATTGGTAGGAGACAAAGGTATATATGATTAATATCAGATCCTTGTGATTTGTAGAAAAATAATTCATTACTTAAATTTATAATCTTTTTATTTATTTGTTTTAGTGGAGATAGTCACCCTGACAAGAGAAAATGGCAAAACTATAACCAGAATTCTCCCTGTAACTGAGGTTGAAGCTTTAATTGCAGAATATGATCGTTTAGAAGCACTTGCTGAACAAGCCAAGAAAGAAAAACAAAAATTGTAGAGAAAAAAATATATATACCTTTTATTTTTATCTTTATACTACTGTTTATAAAAATATTGTCCTAAATATTAAACTGATTTTGTTGGCACAATACATTGAATGTTAAACAGTAAGAATAATAAGAAACAAATAGGATAAATGTAGAATATTCTATATACTTCCATAAATGCACTCTTTTTTTAAATTTATACTTGGTACAGTAATCTAATATTTTTACATAAAACACTATTTATTGAAAAATACAAATAACTTGTATTTCATGTAGTAGATTGTTTTGAAATACAAAAAAAATTGATTTGTAAAGACAGAACTATATTGATATTACTTATTGAAATTGAGTACTATATAGATGAATGTTTGCTATTTAAATAAATGATTGTATAGATAATCATATTTTCATATGATATACAAACTAATTACAACTGTGTTTTTCTGTAATAAATTACTATGAAATTAAATAAATTAATTTTAGAAAAATTATTTTCCTTAACTATAAAGAACATAACCTCATTTCAAGTATCTATGAATCAAATGTTTCTTTACAAAACTTTATCAAAAGTATTATAAAACATAACAATTGTTGAAAATTTAGTAAAATGTTACAATTTGATAACATTTTCCACTAACAAAACAATAAAAATATTACAATGTTACAGTTTAAAAAGTCAAGATTTTTTTGGTGCATATGATGACATATGATGACACTTTTCATGATAATTATGTATAAAAAAAGTTAATTGTCATGTTAAAAATGTGATATTTTGCTGATTTCTTATAAAAATATAAAAATAAAAAAATAGTACGTATGCTACATGTAAGATACGTATTATAATGCTGGAATGTTTCATACATGATCAATAAACATTTATTTATAATAAAAGTGAATTAAAAAAATTGTTAAGTTAAACATACATAATTAGATTATTCATATTAATAATAGAAATGTGAAAATGGGAAAAAAAAAGTTATGAGTCGAGTCATATCGACCAGGCTGTCAATACGGTCCCACTCCCGGGCGCGATCCCACTACTGCCCGCCACGGAGACTTTTGGCTGCTGGGTTTCCCCTCTGGCCCGGTTCGCCTCTCCTTAGCCAACCTGGCCATCCCGGATTCCTCCAGGATGTCCATATTGATGGCGAGCTTAGTGCGGACGCCCAGTCAACGTGAGTCCCGCACCAACAGGTACCCCCGACCTCAGACCCTCCATCATAACCAGCCTCCGAGTAGCCGGATTACAGGAGCCGCCACACTCCCAGCTGACAGTCTGTTCTGCTATTTGTCTATTTTAGCTAAGCCTCGACACATTTCTTCAAAGCATTAATGTTGTAAAAAGGAATTCCTCAATTACAATGAATTTGATAACGATTTGATTGACACAAATCAAAATTATAAATATCAAATAGGAGACACCAAGTAGAAGTTTCAATCCATAAATGTCATGTTTAGTTACTAAAATAACTGATCATATTTGTCAGAAATTTGCATTCATATAAAGATTAAAACTTCTTTGTGACCACAATCCTTTAAAAATGATTTATTGTAAATTAATTTCTCTGTAGAAAACATAACCTAATTAGTTCGATCATCGAAACCAGGTCCAGAGGATGGCAATAAAACACGAAAAATAGTAACAGAAAACTTATTGTAAGTAATGTAATTAATTTAGCAAACTGAAAATACTGTGAAAATATTGTGCGTACCTGTTTACGTGTTTAAATTTTACATCATTGCGCACTTCAGAAGACACAACTGACGCCATCTTGTCGCGAAGAAGCGAACACTGATCAAAACGCCAAACTTTTATTTATCAGAGCTTATTAAATTTACTTTAATGTTATTATTTATAGTAGATTATTTCGATAAAAAACATCGCACGAATTTTAGTAGGATAAAACAGCTGTGTACGTATAGAAAAATATTTTTCTTTTTGTTCTTCGTCGATAACTTCGAGTGTATCGACACATGGTTCATTACAAAATGCAAGTTTTCAAATTTTCGGTTTTCATGGTTCATTGGTACTGAATTCATTTTTCATGTGCAAATTATGCAAAAGTAATTTCAGGAATAACTCGTGTAAACAAAGAAGCAGCCCCCATTATAAAGAAGCATAATTTACAGTACCTTAATGCATAAAAAATTAAATCTTTGATAACAACTAAGATATAAGCAATATAACTATTAAAAGTAGTACAATTTTTTATGAACGTTAAGTATATATTTACAAATATTAATCAAAATGATCATAAATATAGTAGTTTTAGCGTGACTATCTTTCAGATGTGATTTGAGATTTTGTAGATAATTTTATCTCTCAACGTATAACGTGTGATGGTTGTGCATGTATTTAGACCTTATATTAAAATGAACAGAGCGGTTTGAGAGATGATAATTCATGTGAAACGGGTTGGGGTACGAAGAAGAAAAGCTCGACGGTTATGAGAAGTAAAACTGGATCTTCTTGCCGTGGAACCGCTTTTAACGATTTAAGTAACAGATACACGATAGAGAAGACACGCATTAGCATTATTTGTCGGTTAAAATATTTTTACTGCTACAATAAGATTAATAAATTGTAACTCCTATTAATCTGTATTATTATTAAACGTAATAGCTATGATAATTGTTATTCTTATTACATATCTCATACATCTAGCAATAATCGAAGATTTCAATACCTTCTGAAAAATTAATTACGGAAAACGTAGATAAAATCCATTCTTTAAATAACAACATTGAACCAAGATGCTGAATTTTCTGCTAATTTTTACAATGGATCTTATTAAATTTATTAAGAATTTTGATCTAATTACCACGTTATAAATTTCTCTGTATATATAGAGTTTAATTAAAGTGTTTTGTGCACTGAATTATACAAAATACTAATCACATATCAAAATACATATGCTTGCATAAAAATCCGTATTCTACTGATTACTATCACAGTGTGACATTACGTTTCAAAGAGCTTGGTCCTTCATCGAAAACAAATCCACGTTTTCCATCGAATAAACAAAATTTCTCAGATTTCAAGGATATCCAGAACTTTCTGTTCGTAACGTAGCCCAATTCTCACGAATCTACCACCTTTTCTCGATAGTAAAACTGAAAGGAACGACCGTTATGCACAACCGTTCCCTTCGCGATCAACCCTCCGAATAGCGAAACATCCCCTTCGCCGGTCCGGGAACAGGTAAAAATCTCGTGACCTTCGACCCCGTGGGATCGTAGAAAGAGTGCGCATTGTGTCGAGAGATTTTCTCACGGGCCATCGGAACGTTTTGCACCGGTCAAAGGGAGTATTTAAGGGCTGCCAGAACGTCCAGGCATCGCAGAAGTGTTTCGCAAGTCGAAGAGAAGTGTACCACAGGGGTGGAGAGGACCTCGTCTTCAGAGAATGGTGAGCTCCGTTTCTGGCAAATACGATCTTGGTGTCTCGATAGATTACGTAAAATTTCACGATTTCGGCCGGTCTTGTTCGTTGTTCATCCTCTTTTGTTTAATACTGGAACTATCAAATCAGTTGAATTAATTGGCTTCAGGGTTTTCGTTTCAAATACTGTCGGAATATTCTAGATGAAATTCATGTTAACACTTTACCTACTTGTCGACTGAAAACCGATCGGTAAACCTTTGGTTATTATTTCTTTTATCTGTAATTAATATATAGAGCTGAACTAGTTCAAGAGGAAATTGAAAACAAGAGTTGTACTTTCTAATTTTGAATCAGTATTAAATTATAAAATAATAGCGTTTATTTTTGTGACGGTCGGTAATGTTGTTAACTTTTATTCAGACAAAGACTTACTTTATACGTCGGTATATGTTTTCTTCTATTCGATCTTCAATTTCAGAGTAAGCGTATATGTATAAATCATCGATAGTTCTAGTGTTAATTCGTGGTTTATTTTGTTCAAATTCATTATACTTTGACTGCTTGATCGACTTAACCTCAGATTATTGAATTAAATAACACTGATTCCGTTTCGATCTGTAATTTGAGAAACTTGTATATTCAATTGATTTGAGAAACAAATAAAAACCTCGTTCAGTTACCACTGAGTGCATTGAAATATTGTCTGTTTCGAGATGATGTAATAGCAACTGTAACATCTTAACCCCCTCGTGTAAAGGAATTATTTCTTACGATCAATTAAACGCGTCTTCCTAGTAACTTCCTAGTAACTCGGAGCCATGTCGAAAATTGAACAGATCCAGGGACCTAAATTATCTGCCGTCGATTTTTTTGTACACTCGAAAACGTCGCAATATCCGTTAAAGGGTTAAAGTAACAAGAAACAGGATGCTCTGAAACATAAAACATAGATTTAGTTGTGGTATCCGTTTAACGAGGAACTTTTAATCAACTTTACAATAAATTGGTAACTATTGATTCTGATAATTGAGTGTCCTTTGAAACGTGTATCTGAAAATTGTTGCTCCAAGAAATTTGATTCTGTTTCTGTCAAAAAATAACCAAATTCTTGAAAAGCACAGAATACAGAAATAATTAAAGAAATATAATCGAGCCGATATAAGATCGTAGCAAGAAAGAAACTAGAATATTTATAATTCTCATTTGAAATTAAACAAACGTTGCCGCAAAAAAAATGAAACTATTTAAAATTTAATTAAAAATTTATGTTTATCAAAAGATTTAGCAAAAGATATTATTTTGAGAAACCGGAAAACGCTACGATCTTACGTTAAAAATATTATCGATCAAAATTATTTGAATTATAAATTAAAATTACCTTTCTGTGGTATTTCGAAAAGTTAGGGGATCAAAAGAGTTACGTTTCTTGGTAATTCATTTGCATCTCGTTTAACTGATACGAGAACAAAACAGGAAAGGTAGGAAGAAAATATTTTACGAGATATTTTATCCGTCACCTTCCGTGTTGCATCACGAAACTTTTCGAAACGCCTCCAAAAAATATAGTAAACAATCTCCGATGCTGTTCATGTTTCTCCAATCTGATTTCTTCAATACATCTTATTTATTTTCCGTTTCGAAATCTAAATGGATGCAGATGTGCCACGTTGAACGCAGGATCAAGTTGTCTTATGCAGTTGTTTCCTTTTTCCCATAGCAAATAGAGCAACATCCGCCGAATACCAATTGAAACTGAAAATTTCCAACTTTTTTTTCGTCATAGAAAAACACGTTTGCTAAAATAGATAATAAACCATTCGATATAACTTTCCATACATCTAGAAATTATCTGGTACCTTGACGAGATATAAAAATTTAATTTTCTTCTTTCAACTCACGTGTTACAAATGTATATTTTTATTTATCCTTCTTTTGAGTTTAAACGTTTCACTTGGTCACAATGTCAATCAACAATAGCTGAACACCTGGCTAATTTCAGTATATTTTATGTAACAAAACAAGAACATTCTGTTCTTGTTGTAGCTCTACTAATTAAAAATAATTGCATAAATCTGTATTGTTTTCAACGTTTGTTAGATTATTGTACAATCTTGCTCAGATGCATGGTATCACATAGATTGGATGAAGCAATAGAGAAAAGAGGATGCAGTATACCTTGGAAAGACATGAAGCATTTACATTTTGTTTATTCTTTTTTTTCCCTCCGCGTACATGTTGAAGTTTCTCTTGGAAATTCAGATTTTTGGATAGACCTTTGCACGACAGATACACGCGATACTTTGGCACTTCCAAAACACTGAAAATTGAAAAACAATGACAAATGAAATAATTTGAAGTAAATTTGACTAACACTGCAGTAAATAATTGCACCTTGAACTTAGACACCAGCTGCAAAAGATTATCCATTGCTGTACACTAATGGTGTTGATTATTTAAAACATGCTCTTTACCATTTTTCAATTGATAATTAATATCTGCATTCCTTTGTTAAGATTAGATAACAATCTAAAAAAGAATGAAACCAAAATGATTTAAATTGAACAATTTTCAATAGATAAATGTTTAAAATTGCTGTACTTTTTATCGGGTAAACGTATTTATTTTACTTTATTACTTCAATATTCTATCAGCACCTCCTTATCGTTTCTGTGGAACGAGTCGATCAATCGCGAATACCGATTCATCATTTCAATAAAAAAAAATTCGTTTCATTTGGCCATACTCTATCCAGGCACTAAGATCCAATCAAAAATATTTTTTTTATTTTTTCTTCCAAAAAATTCAATCTTCAAAATTCCAACACCTAAAACAGATCAAAATTGATTTCAATATTTTCTATCATTAAAAGAAGAAACAATAATAAATTATACTTCCTGTTGGTTATCAAATATTGATCATCAATCCTTCTAATTTGACAATAGAACAGAAAAATTATTAATATTTTAATGAATATCCAAATATATGTTTATCATGAAAAAAAAAAAAAAAAAAAAAAAAAATGACAATTAAAAAAAAAAATAAAAAAAATGATAAAAATTGCAAATCATTTAATCTTACAACGAACCAATATTCTGACAACAGATTCAGTGACTGATTATTTATTATTTTTGTTCTAATAAAATTGATCACTTTGTTTAAAATATACAATATACTGCACCGATATTGTGAAACTTAGGGCTCAGTTGGTTGCAATGAATCGCAATGGAACGGATGTTTTTTTGCCTTTTTTTTATATCAAACCGATACCCCTGTTCGCAAATGGAACAAATTAAAACAGAGTACATAGAACGATAATGCACAAAGATACATTCTGTCTGTAACGTAAAGCTTTCGTTTCGAGACAACGAACGATAAACAGCAACAATCGATCGACTGTTTAAACATGTAATGTGAATTTGACATTGACGAAACATTAATTACATAACAAAAACGTTCCAAACATTTACTCAAACATTGTCTTTGTTATTAACAAATCATGAATTGAAATTTTCAATCAACTTCTACATGGAGCAAAAACTTATTTAACAAATTAATCTGAATGGGCTTTGTTGATGTTCCGAGTATGTTTAACAGCAAACAAAATTCATATTCTAATATTTAAAAGAACGAACAATATCAGATTTTCTATGGTGTACAGTGTACAGTGTACAGTGTACAGTGTACACCATCTAATGGCTTTCAACCAGCAAGCAAAATTAATTTTCTACCACTTCAAAGTATTAAACAATACCAAAGATTTACAAATGTTTTTATAAAATTGCAAATTTAATTTCTTCTATAATATTTACAGAAGAAATACAAACATCTTTTTATCAAAATTCATCAAGATCTTTACCATTTGCCTGTTCAAATCTACCAGAAGCTTATTCCAATGCACGAAAATCTGATTTTGGGTTTACCGAAGCTTCAGCTAATTGATCCGTCACAGTTTCTTCGGAGACACAATCGAATGCCGTCTCAAATCATTCCAAATTAATAGCAGAAGATATCTGGAAACGATGATACAAGTAATATTCGAGATACAACGGAACAAAAAGGTTCAAAGTTTAACTTTTAATACCCAGACGATGAACTTACTTACTACCGAAGGTTTCGTTAAAATAATCGATGATTAAACTGGTCTAATATAAATTTCCACCTGATTGTATACGTTAGGAAAATAATTGAAATTTATCATTGAAATGTTTTATATAATTCTGTACGTGAAACCAAAATTATACAAATGAAGAGATATTGTTTAAACAAAATTTGATTCATCGAATATTCTGTAACTTGCCGTTCAGCAATAACACAATAGAATATTTGTTAATTGTTATTAATGACTGCAAATAAGAAAATTGAAAACTGGAACCATACTTGGGAGAGAAGAATACGTATTGTACATTGATCCTCTGAAGCATACAACAGACACAGAAAATCTGAAAAGAAGAGATATAATTCTTTAGTTAAATAATATAGGTATGTAAAATATGTACATATGAATTAACAAACAAAGAAGAGAAAGAAAGAAGAATCAGTTGTTTTTCTGTAAAGCAGGTGACATTACATTCTTATAAGAAGATTTACAGAACAAATAATACCTATATTTGTATAACTAAAATTGAAAAATACGCAAAAAACAACATCCAATGCGATTTTCATAGAAAAACTATACAAAAGAAGAAGCAAATGTTTAAACATATTAAGAGATATTATAAATTAAATATAATTAAAATTCCATAAACATCAGTTTGTCTTGTAATTAATTGTCACACCTCTGATCTATTTTCAACAATTTAAAGAAGGTGAATTGTTTAAGAAAGCAAATTCTATCACCCTTGAAATTACCTTAATATTTTCTTTTGCAGTTAAAATTAAATAATACCTTTTTCTTTTTTTCATTTTGTTCCTTAAGTTTTATTTCCGTTTCGCTAACGCTCACACCATTCCAGGTATCCAGGACCAGCTGAGGATGGAAGCAGGAGGACCCATCAGAAACTTCAAATTCCAAAGAAGAAGAACACTAAACTAGGAAGTTCATCAAGATGTGCTACAACAGATAACCCAAAGACGAAGAGGACAAAGGAAAGGATGATCCGAAGAAACGATAAATAGTTCCATGGAAAGGAATTCCGCTAATTGTGAGAAGAAAATGGACTTACCGAAGAAGTATCCAGGTTCCTGGATTTCATCCAAACTCAGCTTCCAAATTCGAACCTGCAAGAAGAATCAATGATGAAGAACGAAACCAAGCGAAGAAAAAAAAAGATGGAATCACGTTCAAGAAATCAGAAATAAATCGAAATTCGGGTCAGCTATTTTTATAAAAGATATTTTGAGTTAATGCCATTCAAAATATTACACAACATATCACCACAAGCAAAGACATAATATATTTTCGGACGAAGATGAAATTGTTTAAAAATCTGATTTGGATACGATAATTTGTTTAACGATCGCAGATACACTTTGGATACGGTTTTAGTGAATTCTCAAAATTGTCATTAAGAGATTTATGAAGTTATTTTTGTGCAGAGATTTGTTAAACTCGAAATCCCTGAAAATGGCAGCTAATATTTTTGGAAGAAAGAAGATGCAGCTAAGAAAAGAAGAGACGACAGATTTGGTGTATGTACAGAAAATTTTCCTTCTATGCTCTATTTAAAGAAAAGCACAAATTCTTGTCTGTTTACTTTTGGAATTTGATATTCAATTTTGTGAAAAGACATTCAAGAACTTATTAGATTTCAAAATCGCTTCACCCTTGGTGTTTTGTCTTCGTACGATGTAGATTGTAAATATCCAACAAGATGGCTACTTCCGGTCCCAAAAGCGTCGACGTACATACAATCAAATCAATTAACGATTTGGGTTCCGATCAGATCCAAACACATTTGATGAACTCCTGAAAAAGAGAACAAAAACATAAAATTCCAAATCGTTTTCTTACATTTGGACCGAAATTAACTTTAAATTACACATAAATGAAAAAAAAAAAAAAGAAAAAAAAAAAGAAATCGTTGTAAAAAATTATTGTTTCAGTTATCGATTAACATAAATTGTTTCTTGTTTTATTATTTTTTAAGTTGGTTCATTAAGTTTGCTCCTCGTTTGTTGGTCACCTGTTGATTTCCAAACGACGTTACAAAAAATCACCGTGTTCCTTGTTACAGATTTAATTATGTTTTTCTATTAAGTTTATCGTTCTCTCTTGTTCTCGTTAATGTTGACCCTTTCTATGTTAAGTTGATGTTAAACTGAAAAGGAAAAAGGAAAAAAAACATGTACATGAAAGTTAATGTTAATGATCGGTTACGTTTTTTGTTTGTATGTCTGGTAATGAACAAAGTATTTTACGTTGAAAGCGTTCTCGATGTTCACGCATAATGGCACTGAAACACAATGATTATGCGCCAAAATCCCTAACCTTTTTACGTAAAATACTACCATGTGTGCTTAAGCTTCATACGGGCATTTTGTTTACTTTATGTAACTGGTTGAAGAAAATTGTTTTCTATTATTCATTGTTTCACAGAAAACGAAATTGTTTCTTTTCTTTTACTGTTGAGTTTCGTTACTATTTTTATTATTAAAAAAAAGAAAAAAAGAAAGAAAAATAGAAAAAAAGACTGTTATAACGAGAAGAAGTATTCTTCTTTGTTTGGTTTTTCACCGCAGTGCCTTCGATTAACCCTTTAATGATGATGTATCACGTATCAGCTAAATTATAATTTATAAGAAAACAAGGAAATTAAAAATTGTATCGCTTCAAAATTCAGAGATGAATAATTGAAGAAAATAGGAAAATTTGCATATGAAAAGGAATATTTTTAGCTAAATAGATAGAGAAATAACAAAACGTTTTAACAAAACGAGTGGCAACTTCTTATAAAAATTCAAGTGACAGTTAAGGTGTTAAAGAAAGAAGAAAAATACAAAAAGTTACTATTTGATCGTATTTCTTGGTTTTTACTCAAACTTCAATTTTTATTGCTAAATTGATCTTTTGTTTGTTAAACCGACGAGTATTCTCGTCAACACCCTTCGCGACGAGTATACTCGTCAAGCGCCGTTAAAGGATTAATCGTTCCCGTTGATTGTTCTGTGAACGAATGAATTAATAAACACGAGCACGTGTCACGATACAATATATGAACGAATTGACGAACGATTTCAATTCATTCATCTATTCGGTAACAGGTGATCGAATTAATCTTAAGATTATCAATTCAAGTTTTGTTATCTCGTTCGTTGTCGAACAAATAAATTTACGATAACGATCGATTGATTTGTTTGTTCGATCGTTCGATAAAATAATGTTTTAAAAAAAAATGAAAAAGCGAAAAAAAAGGCTTACACACCGTATCGTGTCGTCCGATGTAATTATTCATTAACCGATTCGTGTGTTAATTGTGTCTGCGTAACCTGTAATAATTTTCATTCATTTGCATTTAAGTAGTCCGTGTGTACGAGTGAATGTTTGCCGATGTTCTTCATCCTCGTTCTTTCCACTTCTGTTTGTCTTAATGTAAATAGTGTGAACATTAATGACCAACGAGAGAAGATTACTTTCTTTTTTTACATTATTCCATGTGTAAATTTTGTAATAAAACGATTACGTGTGTATGTAATAACTCTGTTATTAGCAGTTATTTCTTTCGCCCTTTTTATATAGTGCCTATAAATTAAATGAAAAATCTACATTATATTTCTTTAATAAATTTACCAGTAATTTATTCTATTTAATATTTACCTGAAACGAACGATCTTCCTCCACTTGTTACTTTTATTTCTTCTCAGAATTGATGTATTAATACTAACAAATATTTAATAAATAATAGAATTATATAATAAAAGAAGAAATAGTTACCTAAACATACTAATCAATTGCTTCTTCCTTCTCTCGGTGCCATTTCAATTTCTCTTCCCAGGAAAGAAACTTCCGCTGTCTTTGAACTTCTCGATAGTACTGAAAATATTCATCTTATTTTCTATTTCACCTAAGCGTACTAATCGTACGCAAAGATCATATTCACCAAAAAAGAATTCCATCGCTTCCTTCTTCGTCCGGTGAGATCCGTCGTCCTTGAACTCCCCTAGTATTGGAAATTTTGTGTATTTACCTAAATCTTCCGTCTCCGTGAATTTAAAATTCAAATGCCGTAAGGTATCTAACAGATATCCTTTGCATTAAATAAAAACACATTATTTCCGTGGTGGCCGGTGAAGAAAGGAAGGAAAGGAGGGGAGAGAAGAAGAAGAAGAACGATCGTCCGTTAACGAAAAACGTTCCCGATCGTAAAGCGGAGATACGCGGCGAAGAAAAGCTGAACGGGAAGAAAATAAGCACGGAAAAGCGTAGGGCTAAAGATAGAAGCCAATCGACGGTATCGATAAGACGGCGGTCGGTGAAGAAAAGGCAAGGAGGGTAAGCAGAAACAGAACGATTCGCGATCGTGGAGAAGATATGCAACCTGGACTTGGTAATCGGTCGTAAGCCGTACATAATTCCGAAAGGGAAAAAACATGGTAACCATGTGACCGTTCGATCGACATTCGTTCGGTGAGGCCAGGTATACGATTCGAAGCCGACAAACAAGCGCTTTAGAATAATACGGTGGTGCAACTTCTATTATTTTAACCCTACTCCATCTTCCTCCCCCCTTTGGTTAACACTTTGAGGACCATACCAAAGTGGTACAAAATTCTATTTACAATTCTATTCGTGGCAAATTGTTTGTACGATATTTAGATTCTCCTGTTGCACAAGTCTTCCAGTATTTGATCAAAATTATTTGCAATTGGTTAAGTAAGACCGTTTCGATAAAATTCATGGCAGATTCTTGTGAAAAATACGTCTCTCGTGTAATGGAGACGCGATATTCAAATATTATAAAATATACAAAGTAAAGGATTCAACGCAGATCATTTCTATTAAAAATTGATATCAGATATCGCTCAAAGTGTTAACACTACACTAACACTTCTCTGTTCAACAAAAATAAAGGAACCAAACCGCCAATCGCATCCGTGAGTAATTAATATTTAATAAGCTACGCGGTTCGAACGCAAGCTCGAGATCTCATTGGGAAAAGGATGTTGATTTTCTGTAACAGAAATCGTCGAGGAAGCTGGTCTACCTCAGAAAGGTATAAAAGGCTCTGTCTAAGGTACGAAGTGGCTCAGTCGTTCGAAAAACGATCGAGGGTTCGGAATCAATCTAGAAGGACCTTCCGTCCGCGTCTCTTCTTCTTTCTCTGCTACTTCTTCGATTCTACGGTGTGTGCTCCACTGGTCCCGTTCGAAGATCATCGGGAAGAGACCATCGCGACGAAACGGGCGCTGAAAACAAGGAACAACCGTGAGAGATGGTAATTAAATTTTGTCACGAAAGAAGAAGCAAACGATAAGTGGACCAAATGATTCGAAGAAGCTGAAAAACGGAGGAAAAGGGTTAACGTGGATAACAGAGCAGTGAGTTTTCGTGCGAGACATCGATGTACGAGGCACGCACGGAGTCGCGAAGGATCGGTAACAACAAAGTTTGAGAGACAAGTTCGCGCGACAGGTGGAGAGAAATATTAAAAGGAAAGGGGGCGAACAGGAGCGAGGAAGAGACAGAGAGGAGAAAAGCCCGTGAAAAAGGAAGGAAGGAAAGAAGGGAAGAAAAGCAAGAGCAAAAGAAGAAAAGGAGGAAGGGAAGAAGAGGAAGGAAATAAGGTGAGGAAGAAGTGAGCGAAAGCTAGAGTAGAGGAAGAAGGTAGGAAGGTAAAAAAGAGAAGAGAGAAGAGAGTGGATGGTAAAGGGGAATAGAGAGAGAGAGAGGGGAGAGAGAGAGAGAGAGAGAGAGAGAGAGAGAGAGAGAGAGAGAAAGAGAGAGAAAGAGAGAGAAAGAGAGAGAGAGAGTAAGAGCAAGGAATAAGAGAAGTGGTTTTGAAGGTGCTCCGGAGGGAGACGAGTTTTTAGAGTGCACTCGCTTTTCTTCGTTCAGGGGCAGAGGGTGAAGAAGACAGCGATGGCAGGATGGTGGAACCTCGGTGGTGTTTTTCTTCTGCTTTTTGCCATCTTCCTTGCTCCCTATTTATACAAGATCAACTGGATCAAGGTGAGTCCTCTTCGATACCAGTGCCCGGTTTACCTACTTACATACTATCGCTCAAAAATATTTACTCGTTATTAAGTATATTCAATATTTTAACCGCAACCAATGATCAACAGTCATTTGCTACCTTAATAACGCAAAACTTAAAACACTCACACTCACAGTTTCTTGAATTAATATTTAATATAATCATCACATGTTGGTATCTTCTTCTGAGGATCTTGATGATTTTACTTTCTTCCTCGATGCTTTTAATTTGAATTTTTCACCTTGACAGTCTCATTTATTGTGCACCCTTGAATTAAAGAATAATGATCAGTTTAGTAAATGTTATTAGGATATTAATAATTGTAAAATTGTATTGAATGTGTGATTTAAAAGTCCTTCAAATTGCATGTCAGAGGAATCTTTTATTTTAAAAGAACTGCGTTAGATCTCCATAAAATTAGCATTTAATTTCGAATGGAAACGAATCGAGCCCGTTTCAAAATCGCTGTTTCCATTAACCGGTCGAGCTAGAAGTTACCACTGACAAAAATTACGAATCCATCAGTCCATCGAGTTTTTGATTCTTGATTCGATGAAAACGATACGCTTGAGCCGTCGTGACGACATGTTTACGAATGAAAAAGCAGATTTCTTTCCGCGCGTGTGACGTCGTAAAACTAGGGGAATCCTTTTTCAATGTATCAGCAGCGATCGACATTCGCGGAAAAGAGAATCTTACACGTCGCCTCGTGGCGTGAAATATTTTCAAACGAAAAGTATATCACTTTGACTCGTCACACCTACATATAAATAGCTGACACTTGAGCAATAACAAAACGTTATCAAATTAATAGATCATCAATGAAATTCTCAAAAGCTTTAGCAGCCCATTTGTTAAATTTATTAAAACTATTTGTTTAACTAATAAACTGTATTGTCGCAAAACGTTGAGAACTAATTTGATTTTGATTAGGATCTAAGGCTGGAAGGTGATAACAGAAAGATCCTCGCGAATCATTTAGAGTCGAAGAAGCGTAAATTAGGAAAGCTTCCCCCAGTTTATCCGAACGGATGGTTCGCCCTCTTAGAGAGTTCTCAGCTTGGAAAACGCCAGGTGAAACATGTGGCGGCTCTTGGACAAAATTTCGCTGTTTTCAGGTATTTCATTTATCTTCGATATTGAGTATTTGAAATTAGAAAATGATATCAATAATTAATAGATAAAATGTACGAATATAAATGCGAAATAATAGATAAATGCGTGTTAATAACAGTAGCAATTCGTTTAAAGAACAGAAAATGGGACGGTGAGAATTTTAGATGCTTACTGCCCTCATCTTGGTGCAAATATGGCGGAGGGTGGTCGCGTGAAGGGAGACTGCTTGGAGTGTCCTTTCCATGGTTGGCAGTTTCGTGGTTCCGATGGGAAATGCGATCACATCCCGTACACTGACAAAGGTGATCCTTTTACCTTTCACTCGTCTGAAAATATAAGAAGAATGTCAAATATTTGCTTGAATGATAAACTATTTGTTGCTTGTATCCACATTGCAATTGTCCAAATTTTAGTACCGCACATCGCAAGAACAAAAACATGGAAGAGTTGCGAAGCTAACGAGATTATTTTTGTCTGGTACCACGCGGAAGGGTTGGAACCGAGCTGGCAACCGCAGACGATTGGCAAAATTTTGGATCGAACATGGTGTTATCAAGGCCGAAACGAATTTCTTATCAACTGCCACATCCAGGTCAGTAAATTACATGCAGATCTTTCTTAATATGAAATGAATTATGAAGAAAAAGTGAAATGAGAGTACGTTCGTTTCAGGAAATTGCAGAAAACGGAGCCGATAACGCGCATCTCAGTGTCGTGCACGGTCCCGCGGTGTTTTCAAAGATCGCGGATATCTTCTCTTTATTCGCCCGTCATTCGTGGACAAACATCAATTGGACACCGCATAGTTCGTTCTCGGAGTCGGAAAACTCCGAAAAGGACGAGCCGGTAAAACAAAGTGCCGAAAATTTGAGTCACAGAGCGTACATGACCTTAAGACATCGTTTGGTCCTGTTCGAGAAGTTTGAATTCTGGCAACTGGATGTGAAGGTCCAACAAATCGGTCCCGGATACGTGGAGTTGAGGATGGAGTCGTCTTTGGGAACCATGTGTATTTTTCAGACGGTGACGCCAATGGAACCTCTTCTACAAAAGGTTTCAATTTGTTTAAATTTTTGCATCTTAATTTTTCTTCTTTAAATAAAAAAAAAAAAAAAAGAAAAAGAAAATTGTCAATACGAATGTTCGTTGTTAAAATAAATAAATGGTAAAAAACTATTGTATGATATACATATTGATATTAAATTAATATTGATCAAAGTTATTTACCTTTTATAACATTTAAACTGAAGAAAATGAATTATCATCATTATCGTTGTTGTTGTTACCAGGTGACTCACTTGCTGTACTCTCCGCTGCTGCTTCGACCCTACGCCAGTCTGTTATTTTTGGGGGAGTGTTTGATGTTCGAAAGGGACGTGGCTATTTGGAATCGAAAAAAATTCGAAAAACAGCCGATGCTCGTTAAAGAAGATAAGGCAATTCTTACATACCGCAGGTGGTATTCCCAATTTTATTCGCAACACAGTCCTAGTTATCACTCGGCTATAAAGTCTATACAATGGTAGTCGTATCATCCTTATTACGACAAGCTTTTGAACTTCTAATAACGTTCGATAAAACTTTATGATATCGATAACAACTGTAACAACAATAGTATTAATGCTTACAAGGAATACATAGCTGTTAACATAATAGTATATACGTATAAATACAGATTTCATTTGTATAATTCTAGTACTAGCTGTAAGAATAATTGCAAATTGTATCTAAGCTACAGTTTGAATACTTATTGTGCGATTGACTACGTTGTTACTTCTAAGTATCATTAAACATTTTGTCTAAATCTGAAAATAGGATACATACAGCTCTATTCGTTTCATCTAATAGTTACTAAAATAAAAGGAAAAATAAATACCATTCAATAAATTGTTTGAAATTTCTTCGCATAAAGTATCGAGGAACCTATGCATATCCACATAGACAAGAGACCTTGCGGAAAGTAAGGTCACGTGATCGAGTCACACGTCACGTGCTCCGAACCCACAGCTGATTGGTTAATCGGTTCTGTGGCGGCTCTTCCTTGTCTAAAAAACAGTTGGGTCGCTGAATACGAAGACTTCGTTCTCGTCACGCAAGGAGAAAGCATGACTCCTGAATTAGGTCTGGACGATGTGAGTAATTTAAATTTCTCGCGGTTTTCTTTCTTGGCCAATCGCGTTTAACCTTGTTCTAGATCAGTAGTTTGACGACCAGTTAATTGAAACATAACCTTCGCTTGATTAAATTCTTTAATTTGAAATTACTTAAGCTTCCATTAAATAATAAGAACAATCAATAATATAAAGAATGGAAAAGTTGTTTCATAAGAAAAGAAAAAATACTACAACTAATTAAATGATAAATTAATTATTGATTAACTATTATAATCAACTATTGATTAAATTTCCACATTTATAAAATGTAATTAATAAACATTAGCATATTGTGTGGAATATTGTTATAAAATTATTAGTATAATCTTAGGTAAGAAAAGATAAGATAAAATTAGAATAAAATTATATATAAGTAATAAAATTATAACCTTATGATTGTATTTATAAAAAAAAACTAATGTATTAATTTTTTTTACACTTTGTTTTATCAGTTTTTAGATTAGCTATTGCAAAGTAATGAAATATAACTTCCAATAAATGGACATAACAAGAATATAATCATTTGTTTAACTGATCTTTCAACTTTATTATATAAATAACATCTTATTATATATGATGATTAGTATATTAGTGGGTTAATGAAACAGATGTGTCATTATAGTTAAAATTAACTTGTTATGTAGTAATAATTTAATGAATGTATATTCCTTACATTGCAAGGAACTAATTAGTATGTATCCCCCCAATAATACAAGCAATGAATAACTAAGCAATAAATCTGTACATTATATACATTATTTTTATAAGATTGTATTCAGTAATTAACATTCATGCTCACAATACATCTCATTATTATCAATACAATCTCTCTTTATTATCATTTCTTACACACTTGATATACTTCAGTTTACATTATACAACTTTCACACTTCAGTATTATAATCTAATTATAATAGTAGTTTAATATTTTTTATTTTGTTGTAAGAAAATATAAAATTCATTAAATACAATAGAATTCTTTAAAGATATCATAAATAACTTTAAGAAATGATTTAATTCTAAGTAAGCTTTTATTGTATTGTTTCTGTTATGTGATGGGCTTAAAGATTTTTTGGATTTATTTTGATAATAAATTTAACAAGTATTGATATATGAACAATTTGTTTTCTTTCCCTCTCTACAATCGCCTTACAGATATTAAATGGAATCATTATCTGCATTCATTAAAACTTTTTTTGGATTACAGTTTAAATAACTTTCTACATTTTATTTTCTGATGCAGTTTTCAACATTGAAGTTGAAACATGTCTATATCAAAAATACAAAATGTCTACTGAATCTTATAAACACAATTTTGAATGATGGACGTAATTCTTTACAGGTATGATTATAATTCTTTCATATCTGTATTATCACAATTGGAATAATTTATTGTTTTTACCATTTTTTTTTTTAAATATAATAATTTTGAACATCTCTATCAATTTGCAATCAGAATTTTTTAAAAATATTTACAGGTCGTTACTGATTTTGACTTGACTCTAACAAAACAACATGTTAATGGAAAAAAAGTTCTCAGTAGTTTTGGTACGTAAATATGTTGATCTTATTTTTTATTTGGTTAAAAATAAAAATGATTAGAAGACAGAATTTTAAAAAGTTTCTGTTGCATTAAATCAATTTTCTTCTTGAAAAAATCAAAATCAAAAAGATTAAAACCAATTAAAACCAATAGGAATTTTTAGTAAATGCAAACAACTTCCTGAAAGTTATGCGAAAGAGTCCAGTCGTCTTTACAAAAAATATAGGCCAATTGAAATAGATCCCAATTTACCAGCTGAAATAAAAGCAGAAGCAATGACAAACTGGATGGTAGCAGCAGAAGAGATATTAAAAGGAATACCCTTTGATCCAAAAGAAATTCCAGAAGTGGTCAAAATTTATGGATCAGACTTAAGAGATGGTACTAAAGAACTTTTTAAAAAACTACATGCTGCTGGAATTCCAGTACTTGTTTTTAGTGCTGGCTTAGGGGATGTTGTTCAAGTGGTTTTGGAAACCCAAGGAGTTTTATTTGATAATGTAAAGGTAATATTCTTTAAAAATTGTTGTAATAATCAGAATAACACAAGATGTAATTTTACTATTGGTTTGTTAAACTTCAATCCAAAGTAATCAAATAATGATGATGATTATTATTTTTTTTAACTCAAGATTATCTCAAATTTTCTCAAATATAAAGATGGAAAATTAGATGGTTTTAAAAATGAAAGACTAATTCATGTTTTTAATAAAAATGAACATACCATTGAACAAGATTATCTGAAAATTCTTAAAGGAAGAAAGAATGTTTTATTAATGGGCGATACCACAGGGGATGCATCAATGGTAGATGGCATGGGAAATATAGGTGCAGTGTTAAAACTTGGTTTTCTTTATGACAATGTAAGTTATACATTTTACATTAAATTTGTCTCATCTATTGCTAAAATTTTTTCTTCAAAATGATTAAAAATTTTAAAGTCTAAATTAAAATTGTTTCAGGTTGAAAGTAGTTTGTCTTCATTCATGGAAAAATTTAATATTGTATTGGTTGATGATCAGACAATGCAAGTTCCACTTGACATTTTACAACCACTACTGTAGTGTATATTATAGTTTAAATATATGTATATTTTTTAAATACTTTTTAATTTATAACACACTGATTAGCTCAGCTCATAGTAAACAATTTCAGTGTAATTGCGATTTATTTAATTTTCCCGGTTGAAAATACATCATTTTATGAGGAGTTCATTTTATAAAAAAAGTTCTTTACAAATCTGATTGAACAAAAATGAAATCTTATTTATATTAGCTTTCATAATACGAATGTTATTAAACTTTTATATATATAAAGTTTGTAATTACTAATACTGTGTTGGAAAGATCATGAAAATAAATGAAAATAAAAAGATTTAATACATTTATTATAAAAATCAAAATTTTGAATTACTCCATGGTATTTCTACACACATTTAAAAAAAGCAAGTTGAGAACCATCACCGATCATTGACTAACTTGACGCCAGCGTACATGTTGCTAACCACAAAAGTGACTTGTGTCTTTTTGTTTATTCAAATTTGTTAATCTAAATTTAAAAAGATTTACATTGTAAGTTATTTTCAAAGTTTTAAATGAAATAATTAATCTTAAAATATAATTGTTCGAATGTACACCTTTGTTTATTAGTAATATCTCTTTTCATATGTATTTTCATAGTAATATGTCATTTCATACGATAGTTCTTCATAACACAATTTGATTAATCGATTGCTAGAAGGATTCAATACGTTTAAATCGATCTAAGAATTTTTAATATAAATTTTGGTTAACTTCAAATCATGTTTATAAATTATAAGTTAAAAACTAAATTCTTTCTTTTATAGGCCTAATATAGGGTACTTTCAATTTTTGTTTTAAATTGAAAAGAATTTCTTGAACTCAAATAAATTTAAAAAATTGGTGATAAGATTGAAAATTAAATGAATAGCATTGCGGAAGGTTGCAATCAGCACAAAAAAGAGTACGATGGGTGCTTTAAACTTTGGTTTTCTGAAAAGTTTATGAAAGGAGATTATGACGAATCGATGTGCTCGAAATATTATAAATCATACATACAATGCCTTCAGGTAATTAATTCATTTCAGCTCCAGTTACATTATTCTTAAAGAAGAAATTAAAGTTAAAATACGGGGTAAAAAGCTGTTGTTTGTCTGAACATTGTACATCTATAAATTATAAATTTAACGCATAATACCTTAAATATAGAAAAAACTCACCGTGTACAATATTTTCTAAGAAAAATATTAAGTTTATTAATTTACTAGTATGTTAAATTACATACAAATATTCGGCAGAACATTATAAGTTGTATCGTGAAAATGTGCTGATAGTAAAGTATACAGTTCATATCGTTAGTGGAAACGATTGAACTTAGAAAAACAAAACGACTAAATTACACAAGTTCCATTATTTCGTATAAATTAATGAATGAAAAATTAATTGTAATAGTAAATAATTAGTAATTTTGATCGAACTAATCTTTGGTTTAACAAATACACGTATAAATAATATAACGAAGCAAGGTTAAATTCTGGCACAAATAAATGTAATGATAAATTATGGAAGCCTGTAAAGAATTAAAAACAAAATATGATCAGTGTTTTAACGATTGGTTTGCTGAAAAATTTTTACGTGGAGTTTATGACGATAGTGAATGTGCACCATTGCTTAAACTTTATACTAAATGCGTTACGGTAAGATAAATTCATAAAAAAATATTTTATTCACTTTTCAGTTTTTTTTTCATTAAATTATTGATATAAAAATGAAAATAAATACTTTTATACTAATATATTAGTATATAAACTTTTTTTTAAATTAATGTTAATCGATTATCACGTGTTTATGTTTAATGTCACAAAAATGATGCAACAATAACGCACATTTTTTCATTCATTTTTTAATTAGTTTATAACCTGAAAAAAGATGCGTACAAGAATGATTAACAAATACAATGTAAGATTTATCAATGATTACGATACTGAAATTTTAGTGTAATTATTTTACATATATATTTATGATTTATAATTGTTAATAAGCTATTAATTTTTACATATTATTTCAGCGAGCCATGAAAGATCAAAATATAAACCTGGATGAAATTAATACTTCTCACTTGGGAACAGAACAAGAGGATAAAACTAAAACATGATTATGCTTTTAATATAGCATATTTTATTTTTTTAATTTTTATCATCAATTATTCAAGCACATATACTAACATTATACATATGTAAATAAATTATTGTAGTTACTGCAATTTATAATTATAATTCTTTTCCCAGTAATAACAGACATTTATATTTTTAAGTAAGTTTTATTTTCCAATACAAAAGTTTTTAAAAATTACATCAAGAATTTCTTCATTACTAATAGTACCAGTTATTTTTCCAAGCTCTCTTGCTGCACCTCTAATGTGTTGTAAAGATATGGCCATATCATAATTTGGAATTTCAATTCTTTTCAAATATTCTTCAAGATATTCTATAACATGGAATAAATGATTTCTATACCGTGCATGACTGATTACAGGATTTTCTATAGATGGATCACCACATCTGAAATTAATTAATTAATAACAATTACTTTTACAAAATAATGTACATAATATATGATTCTGTATTAAATACAATATACTTACATTTCCTCAAAACATTTACCTAGAGCTTGTGTAAGTTCTTTCAAACCTTCTTGTGTTTTACATGAAACAGGAACAACATTTTGATTTTTCCATTTTATTTTTTCTTCTTCTTTAAGTAAATCTACCTTATTTAAGACTACAAGAAGTTTTTCCTTCTTTATTCCTAAATCGTTTTTGTAATTCTCTAAAAACTCTTCAAAGGAACTTTTAAAACTATTTTCTGCACTAATTACACATATAACGAAGTCCGCATTTTTTGAGCATTCTTTTGCTTTTCTAATACCTTCAACTTCTATTTCATTTTCTGGATCATTTCTGATTCCTGCAGTATCTGCAAGAATCATTGGATATCCACAAATGTTTGCTGTTAATTCTATGACATCTCTTGTTGTTCCTGGAAAAGCTGAGACAATAGCTGCATCTTTTTTTGAAAGAAGGTTTAAAAGACTACTTTTTCCTACATTAGGTTCCCCAAGAATTGTTACACGAACTCCTGTACGCAAAATTTCTCCTTTCCTTCCATCAAAAAGATGCTGTTGAATTTCCATAGATAGTTTTCGTATGGTAGTTTTGGCATCTTCCAAGATACCGGATTCTATATCATGCTCTTCAGAAAAATCAACATAAGCTTCTAAGTTAGCAAGAGTATTTAATAGAGTCATACGCCAAGAATCATAAAGACAACGAAGAGAACCACTAGCTTGATTAGAAGCCTGTTGAATTTTTATCAATAAAATTAGTTGTAATTTTAATAAAAAAAAATATTATATTGGCTCTTGTTATACCTGTTTACGTTGTTTTTCAGTTTCTGCTTCAATCAAATCACCTATGCCCTCTGCTTCAGTTAAATCTAATTTTCCATTTAAAAATGCTCTTTTAGTAAATTCACCAGGAGATGCTAATTGAAAATGTAACTTTGAAAGTGCATTAAGAATTGATGTTACTACTGCAGTTCCTCCATGAACATGGAATTCCACAGAATCTTCTCCAGTAAATGATTTAGGTCCTAAATTTTAACATTCTTTTTATTTTTTTACAAATTTTAACTCAACATACTTGTAAATTATACTTTCATGTACTTCTATAATTAAGTTTGCTTAGATTACCTGGGAACCAAAGGCAAAGACCTTTATCTAAAACTTCTTTTGTTTTTGGATCATGAATTTTTCTTAGAAAAGCTATTCTAGGTTTCAGTGTTGATATTTTAGTCATTTCTTTTAAAGCTATTGATGCTTTTGGACCAGATATCCGAATAACTGCTACTCCACATTTTCCATACCCTGTCATAAGAGAATTAATTAAATAATTATAGTTTGCTTGATTAAATTTTACAATTTATTAATGTGGGATTTCTTAAAATAACATTGTACAATTCACGTGAGCCATAAGTACGCGATAAATATATTAAAGCTTAAAACAGATTTTCAGTATTTTAATATTGAAAAGCGATTATTTAAACATAATGTTTATTTTATCTATATTTCTGAAATTTTAAAATAAACGGAATATTTTCAAACTTTGTTATCATAAGGCGCATGCGCAGTTAAAATTGGCGGAATACAAGAAGTGTCTCGACGCAAATAAGTGTATCATGTAACTTGGTGGATAGAATTATGCACAATATGTAATTTTGCAAGTATTTGTCAAGTAGAAACGATATAAAAAGACGGTGTAATAACCAGAAGAAAGTGCGTAAATTGTCGAACATCTACTATGTTCACTGAAGTGTCTTTGTAACGAAATCGATGAACCAAAAAGTGTATAACTCGTTCGTTCTAAACCAATGGTATATTTCCATATCTTTTTGTTCCAATACTTTCGAAACATTTGAATATTAAATATCGAACATCAATGATTTTCTCTGGCTAAATGCAGCACTTTATTTTGGCATTTGTTTCACAGTAGATTGGAATCAGGTTAGGTGTATAAACATAAGTAATAGTACAAGTATTGATGAGGACGCCAGAGGCAAATTAAAGACTAGTTTGCAACTTTGAATTTCAAACAAAAATTAAATTAAAATTAATCCCAAATGTATTTATTGATTTTATGTATTTTCCATCTCTTTCAACAGATTTTATCACTGCAATAAAACTGGAATGATTTAGAATTATTTTATAGAAAGATAATACTGGAAAATGGCAGAATTTGAAAAAAAATTAATAACTAGCAAAGATGTGCAACAACGATGTAACGATTGGGTAGAATCTCAAAAAAATTTTACGTACACGGATGAAATACAGTTCAAAAGAAAAGTAACAGATGACGATGATAGTTATAATACTGATTCGGAATTTGATTCCATATCAGAATGTGGTACGAAAAGAAGAAGAGTTGGTTTGCCGTTAAAATGTGAAGTTTATCATCTTTCGTGTGAATGGGCTAGTTGCGAGTACGAAGCCAATCATGTTAAAAGATTTGTAGATCATGTGGCTGAGCATGTGTCACATTTAAATACGCGGACAAACGAAAAAAATATTATTATTTATGCATGTCAGTGGAACGGTTGTTTCTACGAAAGTAGCGATCCTGATGAGATTACGAGACACGTGAATTACCACGCATATCACACGAAATTAAAATGCATTGGTTCAAATATTCGCGCCAGAATTAAGTTACCCGTAAGAAACAATTAAATTATTTTAATCGAATAATAATGTTATAATATTAAGTATTAATTATAATAATTAACTGTAAAGCTTTATTTTTTATGATCTATATAAGAAAATGTAAAAATAAAATAATTAATTTCATAAAATATTTAATAATTATCATTTAATTAATATTTTAACAACAAAATTTTATGAATTTGCATTTTAATTTAAAATCTATTGTTTTGTTTTAGAAATGCCGTAGAGATTCTGAATGGAAAAATGTTGTGGAACTTTCTGCACCCCTTCTTTGTTGCTGGGAAGAATGTTTAAAACGTTTTAGGAATTATCAATTATATTTGTATCATGTTGGTGCCCACATTGAAGAGAGTCCAAGGGGTAATAAAGTTGAAGGAGGTTTAGAATGTAAATGGACAGGTTGTACCAGCTTGTGTCCCAATTTATATAAGTTGAGGGATCATGTAAGGCGACATACCAAAGAAAAAATTGTTGCTTGTCCTGATTGTGGTGCTACATTTGCCTCTAATACAAAGTTTCACATTCATTGCAAACGGCAAATACCAATTGATGGTACAATTACAATTTTCTATTTTTTATACAAAATAATATTTTAAAAATGTATAATCAAACAATGTCAAAAGTAATCTGGTTTAATCTTTCTTAGTTCAGGGATTTCAGTGCTCCCACTGCAATAAATTTTATCCTACAGAAGGAATTTTGAGGGATCATATGCGAATGCATGTTTTTCATTATAAATGCACTCTCTGTGATATGAGTTGTGAATCTCCAGCCAGTTTGGCTAAGCATGTTAGATACAGACATGTTTCTACCAGGAGCTTTCCATGCCAGCTTTGCAGCCATGCTGCTAAATCACAACAGGACCTAGATTCTCACATGACTGTTCATACAAATGGACCCAACTTTTCCTGTCATTTTGATGGGTGTTTATACAAATGCAAAGGTGCATATACTCTTGATAGGTACATACATACAACTTTTGTTATCTACATCAGCTTTTACTAATGAGAAAAACTGTCATTAATAAAAATTGTGTTTTAAGGCATATAGAACGAATTCATGGTTTACAAGTACGATGGTATTGTTGCCACGAATGTCCAATAAAGTACAGAAAAAGTTATAGATTAACGAAACACTTAATCGAAGCGCATCAATTACAATTACCCAGCGGGCATACAAGGTTTCAATATACTCACGAGGAAGATGGTTGCTACAGATTGCAGAAAGTTAGATACGAAGCCATTGAAGAGGAGAATGATTCTTCGATCGGCAATTTAAAAAATCAGAATAAAAAATTCAAAATCAAGTTAAACAAGAATGCCATTGTGCCCCAAGTCGAGGTAGCGTTATTATTTAGAATAAAATTTGAATAATACGTAACTGGAAATAAAATATAATTTTTGTCTTTGTTAGATTTTTGAAGATTTAGATGATGAAGAAGAAGAAGACGACATAGAGAAAGCAGTCGCGGATAAACGGGGAGAGGAAGTGTACCAGAAAAAATCAATGCCTGTAATTTCGAACATTTTAATCTCGATCGACGAAACTGACGCAGAAGGCAATATAATTCGAAGTAGCGTCGTAGAAGCGCAGGAAACTAGGGAGTTACCGCCTTCCGAAGCTCCGCCATTAATTTTAACGTAAAACAATTGCAATTAATTCATAAAAACTTTTAATAAAATTAAAAATAATTTAAACGTACAATTTTTTTTATTAACTTATATATGTATATATACTTTTATTTATATTTCTCTTCAATTAGCTAATAGATTAAATATTAAATAAAACAGTAAAGTACCATACAATAATACATTTCTTAAATAAACAGTAATTTGGTACAAAAAAAAAAAATCATAAAGTACATATAAGTTTTCAAAATATTTTATAATAAATATTAAAGTACTAATTAGCTAGGAAGATAATCGGAGATCAAAACAAGCCTCATCTTCTATATCTAGTGAGTCGGGAGTATCAGTTGTTGTAACTAATTCACCATCGAAATACAATTTAATTTTTGATTCCTCCACATTTAAATCTTGAGCACATTTCGTGAAAACGACTTGAAAACTTTCATCTCGTTTAACAGATACCATTATGTTTTTCTTACTTGTTGTCTGTACTTTTATGGCACAAACGTCTTCGTCTTTTTCTGCATTATTTTGCAGCATAGTGCTATTTTTTTTGACAATACCTCCTTCTGTAAAAATATTTGTTTTTTACAAATTAAATAAAATAATATTTATACCTTTTGTTTGAAGTAATAACAAAATATGTAAAGGATAATTTACCAAGTATATCTATCACAGATAAATTTAGAGAAGCTGGGGTATCATTTCTTTTAATCGCTTTTTCTTTCTTTGTGATTAAAATCTCATCTATTGATACTCCTTCTAAGTCGGCAAAATGCTCAAAAATTTTTCGAAAATTTTCGTTCTGAAACAATATTTCTCATTAGTTATTCATTCGGTTATTTATGTACACTTTACTTATTTTCGGATACGTACTCGACGAATGTTCAAACGATGCATATATTTTGATCTCCAGAGAATTTTTATAACCAACTCATAATTCTCATCTTCATTAGAAGGTAGAACTTCAACTACATGATTTTCTACTATTACCAAATCATCAACCGATGAATTTGGTTGCTCTACAGAAACAATTTCCAAATCTGAATCTGAATCTTGTGGGATTACCTAAAAGATAGAATAATAAATTATAATTCTTTCTTTAAATGAATTGAAATAACAATTTCAAATATTGGTTGAAACTCATTAAATTATATTACCCGTCTCCGTCTTGATGATCCATCACCTCGTTTTCTACTCCTTCCTCTTCTGGTTGATCTTTGATTTACCACATTTTCTTTTGGTATTTCAACCCTAGAAATTAATTATTTATCAGAAACTTATACCAAAATCACTTATATTACATTATTTTTACAAAAACTGCATTAACAATATTATTAACATAGAACTACAAATTATAAACTTTAGTATTATGAACTTTATTTTATATGTATTAGACGTGCTTCAATTCTTCTGTCTCTTCTTCTGCTTTCTTCACATCCTTTTTTCTGTCATATACCAGTGTTTGTCTCTTCTTCAGGGCTGTAAATAAATCTTTAATTACTTTGTGCTAAAGGTATATTAAAAAAAAAATTGAATTATTACAGTTTTTATATATACCTTTTAATTTTGCTACAGAATTTAAATACACATCATCATCTTCAGATGAACTTTCTAACATCACTGCTTTCATTATTTAATATTTGCCTTCCTTTCAATGATATATAATATTCAAAATATTAAATACTAAATAGAAAAGATGTTTTCACTTGTTACAGACAACAAAAAATAAGGTTAAATTTGATGCTGTTTAGTAGTATGTAAATTTATAGAAGCTTGTGACAATAATATAATTGCATTAACGGGAGGATGCAAGGTAAATAACATTTGCATACATTAAAGAACATAAACGAGTATTAATTTAAGAAACAGTAAAAAGATCTTGTTTTAACTTCACAACCTTATATACTTGCAAACTGTAATTTGAATTGTAACTGTCCTGCCACCTTCTGAGTATAATGTGATCTAACTCTAATTAAGTTATGCATAGAATATTTTCAAAACTACATAAAAAAGTTTAGTTTTATATATATATATATATACACGTATTTATTTTTTAAAATAATTACATTTTTTGAACATGTTTTTTTCAATTCTTATTGTACATTATTTGTATTTATTTTATTATACATAATTTAATGATCCTTAATTGTACTCATAATATTTAATCTTATATGTTATAGAAATAAAGCTTCAAATTTGAAATATTTTTATCTTTTGAATTACAAATAACCCATGTTGTCACAAATAAAATGATAAATTGCATTTGATTGAAGTTTAGGAAAGCAGCAAATTTATAATTGAATTTTGTATCGTAACTGGACCTTAATCACAACAAGGTTGTTACCAGCAATTTGCTGTAATTTATATCGTTTAAATAAAAAGAAAGAAAGGAGGACATCATCCCCCTGAAGTGTCTCTCTTTCTCTCTGGTGGTTACTCTTTCCCCCATGTACTATGCGATTGGCGCGCAACCTGTGACGTAAGCCAGCGACGTTCCAGCCGTGGACCGGATCAAGTCCTCTTTTATCTTTAAAGATCCCCGGTGAATACGAAATCTGTTAAGTATCATGCTAGTTATAGTGATTGTTTGAGATCGAGCTTTCTGCATTATTCTTATCATCATTTTCGATGATAAGAATTGCTGTTTATCAACGAAATATTGTGAACTACCACTCTCCACTTTTGATCGGTGAGTACGTCTTCTGCTGAATTTCCGGTCGACTGTCATTCCAATATTTTGTTCTAGTTGTCTTAGAAACAGTTCATTGTTTGCTAACAATCCTTTTTTTGTTGAAAATGATCCGACATTCGTGATTTGTGCTTGAATAAATTTTTTGAGCGTTAATTAAGTAACTTTAAGTAATAAATTGTTATTAAAATTAATGATCTATTTAGTATGAATGATAATGATTTTTGTAATTGGAAAAACATTTTCCATAGATCATCATTGGTTCAAAGCAACTGTAAGTAATTGGCACAAATTTTTAGCATTTTTCATAAAGTTGAAACCTAACCTTTCCACTGTGCGGTGTTATATGGATGGCACATTTGCCTAACCTACTTTATTAGGCACTTGATATTCACGTATTTAACACTGCTTGTCGGTATGTACTATTATTTATTTTCAATTGTTTTTTTCTCGATCACTCGTGTTTGTATTTAATTATTAAGATTATTAAATTCTGTACATAGAACTACTTATTTACAAATTGCTTTAAACATTTAACTATATATTTACCAATATTTGTATATTGATTTATATATTTATTTATGATATTATGTCAGATCATCATATTAATGTTAATTTATATTGAAGTGAAGCTACAAATTGTTATATTACATATTGATTTGTATATTGTATGTTTATTTAAATACTTCTTACAGATTTTTCATAAAATTTGTTATGATAGATTTGAAAAAATCGTTATATCGTGCATCAGTCTTGTTACAAGCTTCAACTAAGTTCTTACATAATACTTTCGCAATTTTTTTATACAATAATGTGATAGTCATCAAAACTAGATGTTATTGAAGTTTATCTTCGAAAAAGTCAAAATATAAATTAAATTCAATGGAATTTTCCGTGTCGAAAGCATTTGACTAGAGAATATCGATCGACCTTTATATCGAAACTCGTCAAGTCGTAACATATTGATATTCGCTAAACGCATTAGGAACAGTTTAAATGACAATAGCTTGAGGATTCAATTAACATTGATTGTTCTCAATTAAAAATACTACACACTTGTACATTCTATAAATTCGCCAATTATTCAAAACTAATATCATGAATAATTTATTATTCTTTTTCAATTATAGCTTCAATTGAATATTATACATATAGCCATACTTTGTATACCACATGTATATACTTTATAACGATAATCGTTCGTGCGATAATCGAAAGTGTTACTTTCTTGTTTCACTTTTTCAAATGATATAAAAAACTGTCTTTTTTTTTGCTCAACATCGCCAGTATATCGATTAGCTGTGTAGTTAAAATGTAGAACGTTCGTTGTCAGCCAAAATAATGCCTCTCAAGGTTTGCTGGAAGGTTCTTGGCTTTCGTAGGAAATCAATGATGTGTCCAGGTCGTTTTTCAATAGAAAGGTGCTAACACAGCTAGAATAAAAAAGGTTACGTGTTGTATATGAATACATTATATATTTATATAGCCATAAGTATATGATCATATACACATATCCACGTGTATATTATCGATTAATGATTCTTCGTAACGTTCTATGTATCTAAATATTATTTCGAAGATAAGATATATAAACTTCTGTTTATTCATCCATGCATTTGTAATTAAATTTCAGATATGTTTGTTTGAATACTATTTTAAAATGTCTTTTGGATAAATCTTTGTAAACAAGCAAAATGCATTTGATATTTTTTGGTACATTGCCGAGCATGTAGCGTTCCCTAGGGAAAATGGTGATGTAACAAAAGAAAATTGTTTGTCCTTATTTTCCCTAGGGAAGCCTATGATGCTCACTGTTGTACGCATGCGCGACACGTTGATATAAAATTACTTGTAGCATCATTAGCATCAAGAATTTCAATCTTAAATTGTCAGAGTATATTTTTTGAATTTGTTAATATTGATTTATGCATAAACAATATTACAAAGAATTGATTCTTTCATTCGACTATACCAGGCTCCGCCCTTTAGCAACGATTTCAACAAAGGGTAAATGTACTTTAATCAAATGTGTTTTTTAATGTTATTTTTTGATATACAAGATACAGAAGTAATAAATACGAAAATAGCGAGCACCGTCAGCAGCGAAATGATTAGAACACGTATCTGAGAATAGAATAGCTCGTGTATTATGTCTCTTAGAATTTCAGCTATTATTTCTAAGAATAACAAGAATATTATACTTATAATTTTCATGTCAGTGCGTCTAGTATCGAAGAACGCTTTACGCGTAATATGTAATTTCTATAGAATTGAATAAAATGGAGACTGATGTATTGTATTAATTTTTATAACAGGGAGGAGATTTTAAATTCAAATTTCAATGGAAAAAGACGGCGAGAAAAAAATTTCAGGACAATTTAAGTAAGTTATAAAGAAAATAAATTTTTCTGTAAAAATATGCGTAACTTCTAATGTTTTCATTGTTTATTTATTTTAGACTTCTACCAAAAATTATCAATGGCGGAATCGCGGGTATTATTGGTGTCTCCGTGGTATTTCCATTGGACCTGGTTAAAACACGATTACAGAATCAGGTTGTAGGCCCCAATGGCGAACGAATGTATAAATCTATGTAAGCAATTCCGTATATGTTTTTACTGAAATCAAACGAAAAGGAATGAACTAAATTTGAAATTTTTACTTTACAGGTTCGACTGTTTTAGGAAGACTTATAAAGCCGAAGGTTACTTCGGCATGTATAAAGGATCTGGTGTAAATATTCTTTTGATCACACCAGAAAAAGCAATTAAACTCACTGCCAACGATACTTTCCGTCATTACTTATCTACCGGATCCGGGTACTTTAGTTTTTAATTACACTACTTTAGGAAAGGTAATGGTAGTGATAACAATAGCGATAAGGATGTTTATTCTTCTACCACTACTAATATTGATAGCAGTATTAGTGTCGACGATAATATGAACGCTAGTATTGGTATTTCAGTAATATTAATCAATACATACATACTTGGATAAATGGAAAGACAATTTTGAATACTATTAAAATTGCTTTAAGTTGTATCATGTTTCTTCTAGAATGGTCAACGCGTTAATATCGATAATTATGTTAATACCAAAACTAACAGTTGCATTAGCATCTATATACCGACGCTAAAATCTTTACATTGTTAATCTCTGCCTTATTTCTATCTAATATCACACCTAATCAAAATTTGAATATTTTATGACAAGAGTGATAATTCCATGAAAATTGCAATAACAAATTTCGTCGGTTCTTGTGCAGACAACAACTGCCATTAGAACGGGAAATGCTTGCCGGTGGCCTAGCAGGATCTTGCCAAATTATTGTTACAACCCCCATGGAGCTACTCAAAATCCAAATGCAGGATGCTGGACGAGTAGCAATGGCTGCGAAACAGGGTACTTAAATTTATAAAATCCATCCAAAACGATAAATCAATAAATTTTTGTATTATTACAGCGGGACAAAATGTACCAAAGGTATCAGCCGTTTCCCTAACGAAGGATCTGCTTCGAAAGAAGGGTATTTTAGGACTTTATCAAGGCACCGGTGCAACAGCCCTTAGAGATGTTACATTTTCTATTATCTACTTCCCGTTGTTCGCTAGACTGAATGACATTGGGCCAAAAAGGGAAGATGGCTCCTGTACGTCCTCTTACATTATTTGAAAACTCAACCTGACACGTAACTCGACGATTTCTTTTCATTTTCAGCTGTATTTTGGTGTTCATTTTTGGCCGGTTGTGCAGCTGGTTCTACAGCCGCGTTGTTGGTCAATCCGTTTGACGTAGTGAAAACTAGGCTGCAAATAATCAAAAAGGCACCTGGTGAACCAACGTACAATGGTGTGTTGGATTGTATAGGGTGAGTTCAATTCATTTTATGAATAAGAATACACTGGACTGTGTTTCAAATATAGAACTGTAATTTTGCAGTAAAACGTTGAAAAACGAGGGTGTGACGGCGTTTTTCAAAGGTGGCGCATGTAGGATGATTGTGATAGCGCCTCTGTTTGGGATTGCACAAACCGTTTACTACCTCGGCGTCGCAGAGTGGCTGTTGAGACTTAAATGAATGTCGCCTCTTCGTTTTCCTCTGCCGTCTGAATACTCTGGGATTAAATTGACAATAACTGGCGTATTATAGATGTATTTTCGCTTAATATTGTTCGCTAGTTTCGGAATGAACGACTCCTTCTTCTGAATTGTCTTGGAATCTTGATTATTGGATGTTCAAAGAAGAAAGATGTATTCCCTACTTTTAATCAGGTATTTATTATAAAAAATATATTTCTTTTTAATACTCGTTTCATTTTTTACAATGTGATATAATTATTTAAGACAGAACCTTTACGTATATTTTATTGAAATAAGATGAATTATGATTTTAAATTTGAAATTGGAAAACTTTTTTCTCTTTTAATTATACGCCGTCTGATAATCAAGGTTCTGTTAAGCCATGCCGGGATTAATTCAACGTTAATTATAACGACGTTGACTCCGACCTAGTATTATAGTTGAATGATAATGAAATCCATGATTTACGACCAAGATCGCTTATACTTTCATCCTTATCGAACTAGTCATAAATCGTAGATTTTGTTGTTCCGATTCATTATCTCCTACAAGAATCATCATGTCTTCGAAAACCAGTGTTTCCAAACTTTTATTCAATTATTTCTCTTTTTGGCTGTTTTAACGTTTCTCTAAGTTAAAATAACCATTGAAGAATATTTACTTTAATAAAAGTGAAAAGTATACATGAATGATTAGAAATATACATATATAAAGTATTATTACATATCTAAATAAAGTAAATAATAATTATTTACAAATGGTGCGAAATTTAATTTTTTATTTATATTTTAACGTTGTATGTTATATTAGAAATGTTATGGAAATACTGGTAATGTATATCGTGATAACAGGAGCTTTTGCAAGGTCTTAGTTTCAAGTATAATTTTTATTGTTAATGAAATTTAGTTATCAGGAACGCTGAGCTTATAAGAATCAAACGATACAACAGAGTAACTCTTAATTGATGTGGCCGTGAATAAATTTCGAACAAACTCATTCCATTGTTACATTTTTTTTTACATTTTTATTAAAATAATTACAAAAAATGATATAAACATATCTATTAAAAGAAATCGTTTCAGTATATAATATTCTTTTATATTTTTATATAATGTATCTTTTTTTTAATCGTTGAAATGTTTATACAACTTTTGAGGTATCATAGCAATTAAGAGTTAAATTGTTCGCCTTCCTGTTTCTCTTCCTAGGAAATATTGCAGGGAAATTGTAGATAAGTTTCTCGAAAAGGAAGTCCATGTCAATTCTGGGAATGGTTCAATTGAAATGTAATAGAAACCTTAATGTCATTCATGTACATTGACATTGTACAAAAAAAAAAAAAAAAAAAAAAAAAAGTAAATTTATCCTGTAAAAACGTTCACTTGTTCTTCAGATATGTTTCTTAGAAAATCTATTATTTTACAAAATTTTTATTTAATTAGCTGCAATATTAGAAACTATCTAGATTGAATATTCTACTTATTTTTACCTAAGGTAGCTGTACAAAAAGAAAGGAGAAACATAATTTGTTTTTTAATGTATTTATTTATTCAACAATTACTTCTGCAAAAACTTTTTTGTTATATTTTCTTCTTCTTTTTTATTAAAATCATATATACAAAATCAGAGTGAAAAAAAAAGAGCGAAACAGATTCAACGTTACGGTTCTTAATTAACTCCTTCCGTCTGATATTCTTTATTATCAATAATTTCTATCGTTATATTTAGATCTCTACAGTGTCAAATGTCCATTTCAAGTGAATACAATTCAAATCTTCCATCGAGTTTCTTTCCGATCGTTAAATTACAAATCCTCGCGCATGTTAACTGTAATAACGAGTGCATTGTTCCATTAATAAGTCTAGGCAATAGTTAATCGATTAAATTAATAAAAAAAATTGAGTCCTTACCTCGCGCTGTAATGATGAACCGGCTTGCGGTAAAGCTCGAAGGCACTTCCTCTTTGTTCCCTGCTACCGGCAAGGTCTAGTCCGCTCGGTTCTCGATTATGTCCTGGACTAGTTGGAAAGCTTTGCGTGGGTCCGTTGTGTCCGTTGTTCACAACGTATCCGTTGTGGTTCATGTTGTTTCTGTTGTGAGTCAAGCCGAGACTCAATTGACTGGCACTGTTGCTGTGACTGTGAGTTGACATTGGCGGGCTACAGTGCGCATGCGTGTGGCTCAAGCTGTGGTTGTGAGCAGGGGTTGAAAGATGGTTTAGGTTGTGATGAGAATTCCCAAGATTCGAATCGTGCCGGCTAGGCGGTGGAATATTGTAGTAATATTGTCCACTGTTGCGTTGCAAGTTGTTGGTCCCTTCTACCTAAAATAAGATTCATATAATCTTTGTTATCATCGCCTCAACAATCTGACAATTAGTATTCTTCAGTTTAGTGTAGTTTTCTTCATTGATACAGTATTTTCGCATATTAATATAGAAACGTCACTTACATGAGAAGTGGCAATGGAGTAGCTCTTCGAATGCTGATGAGTATTGCTTCCCTCGTTTCCATTATTCTCTGACTGGGCTATGTTCGCCTGGGGTGGCCTATAGTTTTTTGGTTTCGGAGGTGGTATGGGTTTGTATGATCCTCCAGGTTTGTTTTGTGGTAGTGTGATTGATTTGTAATCGGTTGTGCGGCTACAATATACAAAGCAAAATAGTCTAGCTTACAGGAACACAAGGGATGATATTGAATATTAAAAAACATGGAAATAAATACTAGCAGAATATTGGTATAGCAACGAAAAAATAAGCAAATTAAATTAGAAAATAAAGAATAAAGAATGAACAGAAGTGCAAAATATCATGCACTTGTTTGTTTTGAGTAAAACAAAAATAAAAAGATTTACAATGCAAGAAAAGAAAAAGTTTCAGACTAATGTATCACGGCTAGAGATATAAATTCTACAAGTTCTCCTCAATGGTCGAGGCTTTCGCGACACCGGTCTAGAAGGAGAAACAGAATTTTTGTAACACTTAAATAATTCATAAAGTAAAATACTGACAATATAACCGGTTCTATAATAAACAGATTCAATCTTACATTTTATAAATTTATGTTACTGTAGGCTATTCGATCAATTGTTATTTCAACAGAATTACTTGACAGCACACCTGTATTTGGCGTAATCGGTACGCGGTTGCGAATCGTGGCCAGGAATCGGCTGCGCCGTTGACCTTGTGAATCTGTATGGATCGTGCGACCTCGCCGGTGCACCGCTACTCTTCAGATCATCGGGTACATTTGGGCCCAGCCGACCTGTCGACGTGTTCAGACCCGGTGCTCCGTAACTAGCATTCCCATTCGTGTTGTTGTAGGAATCGTAAGAGGACATGCTGTCGTAGCTTCCCTGTAACAGGCCATGAAGAAGTGACAAAGTCTGTACATCAACAAAATGGTTCTTTATTCTTACCGCTTTTGGCTGAGCCCTTTCAAGCGACGACGTAGCATTGGCCTTATGGGGTGTCGCGTTTATGTAGTTAGCAACATCCAACACAGAGTCCGTCTTGTTAAGCAGTCGTTCTTGAGCCGATCTTCCAGTCGTGCTACGTTGTTGCTGTTGTTGTTGTTGCTGTTGATTACTCGGTTTCGCGTTACGGTCTACGCGTGGTGGTAAGTCAGGAGGGCTGTGGTGAGAGGATCTTGGCTCGAATGAACCACCTAGATACTCTGGTGATCCTGATTGATTGCTAACTTGTCCTGATAACGAGAATCCGTATTTTCCATCTCCCATGCCTCCTTGGGATCTTCTTTTTGGTTGTTCAAACGATTGCTGGGAAAATAGGAAATATTTGAAAATTGTGTGATCATAAATACTTCATTGATCAAGATTGAGATCCATGTTTGTGGATACGTATCTGAGATACGTATAGATTTTCTATTTTATCATTGTCTACTTTAAGTACTGAAATTGTTAATTAAATTGAATGAAAATTCACCTGATAAGTAGTTGAATAAGGTGGCGGCGCGGCAATGTCGTCCTGCGTGGCGATACTTGGATCAGAGCTGCTTTTCAATCTGGAGGGTGCACCCAAAGCACCCGGTAAAGCTGGTGCCGGACTGAGTTCCAAGTCACTCTCCGGGGAGGAGGCATAGGAGAGGCGAGATGTCATCGGGAATAGGAAGTCATCCGAGAGTGCTTCTTCCGGCTATCATCGCAGGACACAGAGGACAACATATTACAGAGGTTTACGTCTCGTTTTCAAACCTTTCAGACTTTCCATTCTTTTACACAATATACAATTAAATTTTGCAAAGGTTTTGTAAACAATTTTTTAGGCGTCTGAAGGGGTTGAAATCCAAACAAAAGAACAAATACTTGCCATTCGGTTAAGCTTAATTCTTAAGATCAGTTAAGGTTTATCCAAAATTATAGGACAGATGTCTTCTATCGTTTCCAACTGAGAATTCGTTTATTCGTTCAATTTATTAGGAGAATTAAATAATAAAAATATATTGACAATTACTCAGCTTAGGAAAACCCAGGTGAGACAGCGAAGACATTGAAATATCAGCGAACATTCTGTTAGTTTTGCAAAAATATGAAGGATGAATGATGAATATAATATTTATGAAATGAAATTGTCATGTTCAGTGCAGTCAACGATACATACTTGAATCTATTCTTATTAAATTTACTTAAAGATTATACGCATTCTTCACTCTGTTTTTGAACATATTTCAAGTTTAGCGAAGGTTTCTTATCAAAAGAAATTTTCAACATATTTGTAAAGACGTATTACTTTGATCAGGTAATACATTATCAAACTCTGTCAACAGATGAAGTGAGAAATTGAAATCTTATTAATCGTATCATTTACTCCTCGTGATTTCCCCATTGAATCTATCACTAAAAAAAAAAGAAGAAAAAAAAAAAGAAAAAGAAGAAACGCTTTAAAACTGAATTTTAAAGAGTCGTCCTTTTTAGTAATAATACATATAAAATTATAAAACTGTTTTTCTTCTTGGCCATACTGACTAGTATTTAAATACTTAGATGAACGTATGCGATTATTTGCCTTTACAATTTCCAAAGCTATGATACAATGTAGCCATGCAAAATTAAATTAAACATAATACACAAGGTGTCTCGAATATCTCAAGATACAGTAACAAAAAGTATTTTCTTTTAAGAACAGTGAACAATTGAGAAAGAAAAGAAAAATTATTTTACAACACTGAATACTTTGTAATCCTTTGGGAAGCTAGCGGTAAATCTAATTGCTTGAATATTACAATTGATAATCAAGACACTTATGTTTGGGGGAAAAGCAGGGATTTATATGTAGCCGAAAAATTGCTCACGGACAACGTCAGAAGTTAGAGACGGATAAGAAGGTAATGAAAACAATTTGTCCGTGTGATACGTGTCATTTTCGTTCACATCGTGGTACACGATGTCCTTCGAGATCGGCGGGGGTAGAGGAGGGGGAGGTAAATCACGAGGCTCGCCGGACGAATGGCATGGGTCCCACATCATTTGTCGACCGTACGGCTATAATAAATTATTATAAAATAATTTCATCAACGCAATGTCGTTCGTTTCCAGAAGCAGAACTTCCCACGGTCTTTCTTCGTTGTTTTCAGCAAACATCCCCGATATTGGATCACTCTTTATACATTAAAGATAATTTTACAGACATTGAGAACAGTTCTTTACCTTGGTCTGACTCATCCAAAGCAATCCCTGCTGTTGCCTGTCGATCAGCTCCCTCAACTTCCGGTACCAGGCCTCTGGCGCGGTTAAAGTGATCACCGCGCTGAAGATGTGGCCCCAGATCTTGTCCAATTTCTGACATTGTTCCAGAAGCTTTTTACTGCTCTTGTGTGCCGATCTGAAATGAAATTCGAGATCGTTTTCGGTTCACAGAGAACCCTTTTTAAAGCTTCACTCTTATTCGATCAAAACGACTTACTTTGGTATTCCTGCACGCATCTCCTTGATAATCTGTTTCGTTTCAGCTTTCAGGAAGATAACAATTGGATAGAATTGCGCGTAGTTCAGTCGATCGACCGCGTTCGGGGTGATGTCCAGCAGGGCGTGTTTCCCGCGGTCCATCACCTCCCTGATGGCGCTGAGACGAATGATGCCCGACGGCTTCGTGTTCTTGCCCACGTTGTCGTCCAGCTGGTTTTCCATTTCTATAAAAATAGCAATATTTTTTGAAGTTTACAAATGAAATATCTGTTAAAGGCTCGTTTACTCACGCGGAGACGTGAATTTGTCGGGGAAGTCCTTCAAGAGCTTCTCCCTGGCCAGATCGGCGACGGGGCCGAACAACACGACGGGTCTGACGAAACCTGGGTGTCTCAGAATCACCCTCTCGTAGGCTGGAAATTTGCTGACGCTGTCCGAGAACACCACGTCGTCCCAGTGATCCTGAAAGACGACGATAACGATAGAGAATATAAGAACAGACCTCCGTAAGAGGAGTCGTGGAAGAATAATTAACTAATAAGTAAATGGTGTTTAGGTAAGGAAGCAACGTCGTCATTGCCTACAAATTGAGGTCCGCTATTTTCCTACAGTATTCTCTACCAATTGTATTTACTTAATGATCTGCGATATTATTTAATAAAACAGAAATGAAAGACAACTGGTGAAATGGGACGAAGGAGACACTTACTCTTCCGAGAGACTTCGAACGCCTGTGACTGCTTCTTCTTCTCCTAAAGAAGCTACCCCTGCTTTCACTGGCACTCATTTCCTTCTTGGTCGCGTTGAACTGCGCGGTGGCCAGTTCTTCGGCTCGGGCTTTATTCGGTATAATACCTTTCTGCACTTCCTGATTGTTCCTACCGATGCGAAATACTTGCCACGAGCCGACGACTCCATTGTGCAGCGTGTCTACCACGTGAAACACGTCCCCGCTACGGAAGCTCATTTCACCTTTTTGCGGCTGCTCGTAATGAAAGTGGGTTCTGTAACGAATGCGAGATGAGAAACGACGTCCTTCGATCACGGTATTAACTTTTATACTTATGTACGTGCTTTCTGTCAGCTGCTTACTTTACATGAAAGGAATCGCCCTTTCCGGATGCTATCACTTGATCGTATTCCTGTCGCCGGTGCTGGACGATCAGGTCGATCTGTTCTTGAAGGCTGAGCAAGAAGAGAACAGCTTCTTCCCTGGTTACCCCTTTCATGTCCATGTCGTTTATCTGTCATTTTTGTATGGATATAAGTATCGAAAATTGAAATTTTCTTTCATCTTAATCTTCACCTTTAAAATTTTATCTCCAGGCTGTAAGCCCTGAAGAGAAGCCGGACTTCCTGCTTGAACGGCCGTCACAAAGACACCGGTTTCGTTTCCGCCGCTTAAGCGGACGCCTACCGATCCTTCTTTTTGAAAAGTGATGAACCGAGGATCTGGCCTAGGATGAATATTAAAGTTAATATTGTACATGTTTGAATGAAAGCTGTATACTCACATTGGAAGTTTGTTCCTGGACAAATCATCTTCGTAGAGTTGTCTTCTTGTGCTGTAATAATCTGTAAGGGAAGAGAAGAAATATGTAGACTTTGTATTTTATTGATCTTCAAGTAATGATAAGCATACCCTCTGGTCTAGGAGGTGGCGGTCTTGGAGGATCCACGGTGGGAGTAGCAGGAAGGTCCAGTTGGCTAAGAGAGACGTCCATCAATGGTCCCCTGGCTCGACCCCTGGGAACAAGGTTGCTCTTGTCTTCTATCGGCTGCCTCGTAGGAGGTGGAACGTATAGGTTTTGGCTGCTGTAGCTGGTTGTCCCGGAAAGATACTCTCCGGTTTCACTCTTCGCTTGCTGTTGAACGTGGCAGCAAGAATTGTCTCGAGTCACGACGATCGACAGTCTGTCTTTGCATTGGTCCATTAATTTCTTGGCTTCTTTCAGGCTCATGTTATCAGTGGCCACGCTGCCGATTCGAGTCAGAACATCCCCTGGCTTCACTCCTGTATTCTCCCGGGTTACTTCCTTCACGTAGAGACGGCACCCAAGAACAATTCCAAAATCTGAAAGCAAAATGCAAAGGAATATCAGTGAATCTAGCTGAGGAGAGTAATGTAATCTTTCAAAGTTAACTCTACAGTTTTTCTGATCAAAAGTAGATAGTCCTCAAGGTGGTTAGAATGTTAATAAAATAGACATCCTATTTACCATCCTTCTTGTTGTTTCTTGTAAGTGTCAATCGATGGCTCTGGAGGGTAGAGTTCCCGGAAGTGTTGCAAGAATTCGACGCAGCTCTGCGTTTAACAACCAACAAAACTGTCGATCCTGAATCTCTGAGGACACGAATCGCTGCTCCATAATCCGCACCTTCCAACGATATCCCGTTTGCAGATATTATGCGATCGTTCACTCTGAAACATTGTACACGCTCTTAGGAAATGTAACTGTTCCAGTAAGGTACTAAAACGTTTACTTTGCTTCAACGTAAAATGGTAATTAGCTTTGGGACGATTAGCGGTTAATGAAGAAAACCATTAGCGAAATTGACTGGGTCAGAAATGACCCATAGTGCAAGGTTTAAAGAAACGAACTTCTTGACATTTTCTTACTGTAATTTTCCTTCAGCCGGGCCGGCCTTGAGGACATCGGAAATCGCAATGGCGGGATCACCGTTCGTGAAATGAGGATTATCCCGGCCACCGGAAACGGCGATCCCAAATCCATAACCGGGCACTCTGGTAACAGTCACGTGATGCACCTCCCATCCTCTGTCTCCATTCTGAAAATCATCCACGCTAGAATAAGTATTCGAAACGATTGATAATTCAAACTGTTATTCATTCAATGATATTCATTTCGATAATATTTTGCTTGTTAGCAGATAAAGTATTTTGTTGCTCGTGAAGTTCCAATGAACCCATTTCTCCACGAAGAAATAGTACGAATGCGAGAAAACAAGCGAAACGGTAATTGGATGAATATTCTAAGGGTTCACTGTAACAAGATTCTTCCTCTACTTAATACATGCTTAACTCTGACCTAATCGTGGACACCACATTTTATTGCAATTCGAACGTTAAACGTTCAATCTAGTAAGTTATAATCATATTGAACCTATGATTAACCTATCCATTATTAAGTCTCGCTTAAGATCAAATATCAAAATTAAATTCATCATTTTCCTATTTAAAAGTAGATAATAGTTACATACTATTCTTTTTGCAATGAATAGCTTGATCACAATAATGGTATAGACAGATACAGTACGTGGGTTGTGCGTAATTAAAATTGCATTCGCAATTTCGCATAAATCCCTGACAATTAGTTGTTCAATTTAAAATGCATCAAAATTGCTTTCTATTTGTACTGCGGTGACACATTTATCTCCGCGAAATATTTGATTCGCACCTGTATATCATTTCCGCCGGAAGTACCGTGAAGAATACCGTGAGTCGTCGAGGACGAATTCGGGGGATTACCCGAATTCCCGACACTCACGTTGTTATCGTTTCTATCCATTCTGAATAGCTTCGTTTCGAAACGTTTCCCGTTCTCTTTTTTAACACTTTTCAGAAAGCATTTTCATCAGATCTACGTTCCCTTCTATTTCTATTTCTAATTTTTCTTTCATTGATGTTTTTTCAATTTCCGGTTACATGCCCAACCGCAATCTTCTTTATTACCAATTACAGATATTATAGAAAATATTATCTACGAATATCTAGAAATACCTATCCAAAACTTCTTCAATATCTTTCTATTTACAGAAGCTTTTTGTCAAATTTCGATAAGGGATCTCGTAATAATAATTTTTCATTTTCTTCTTTCTTTTAGGCTGCACAAAGTTTTGCAAAAACAGAAGAATTTATCGTAATCTGAGATCTGTTAGGAAAACAAAACGTGCAAGCGTTCTCCTAGCGGAGTTTTCCGGCGCATAGGCGTCGCAGGCATTGGCGTAGGAGCCTCTAATCCCACGTGCATCCCAGATTACGTCCAACGTTTGTTATTTCTTCTTTTCTTCTCGATCCTACGACAATCTAACGTCGAGCTAATACGTCGATATTCGATTCCAAGGGAACGCACGTCCTCATTTTCTAACGAAACAGTTTTCCCAATCGCATCGCGTTCCACACGATGAGCCGCGTTCAACATGCGAACAATTCAAAGCAACCAGCAGTTATGGAATTCCATTTTCCTTTCGAGTGCCTTAGACCTTCACTTTCCTCATCGTTCTAATTCCATATTTTACGCACGGGCTTTCATCATTGATCTTGAACGTTTCATTTAATTAATTTCGATTTCCTCTTTCCTTATTCTTCGTATCTCACTCGTTCGTTGCCACTTTATATTTTCATATAAATTGCACCTCTTTCACCGCGTTGCTCTTTTATTATGTTTAGCCGTGTTAAAAACTTCCTGGTCGTCCTTCAGCGTTCTTCTCGACTCTATGTTTACTTCTTTTTGCACTTTGCTGACTTTGTTGCGTCCTGCACCGGTTATCTTCTATCATAAAAAACTGGAAATTTAGAAAATCGTGCATGAAACGAGGGAACGCGCTCGAATTTTGAAATAATTTTACATTTTTTAAAAGACCTCGCAAATCCTTCTTTCCGTTGTTCTGATTGTGTTGGAATTAGAATTTTTAATCGGACGAATTTGAAAAACTAAATAAACTAAGTTATTTTAATTTCAGGCTACTCGAAAAATGCTTCGAATACTACCACTTGTTGAATGGGAACAATCTGAAAGTTCGCAATCTTTCCGTGGTTCGCAGAGTTCCGTCGCTTTTAATCGATCCGGATCTACGGTGAGGACAAGTTTCGAATCGTGCACTCGGGACAAGTGGGAAAAGCTTTGGGGAGAAAAGAGGCCCGAGCTGGCACACGAAAAATCACTATCACGTTGTCAGCAGAGAACGAATTCCAATCATCCGAGTCACCCTCGACCAATGGAAAGAAGGACTACGAGAGGTTTTAAGCAGGCAAAGCATTTGTGACTTCCGCATCCTTCGCGAGCGATGCTTTATTAGAATTTCATACCGCAGGTGGTTCTATAATTTTGCAAAATTTCATTCTCATTTTAACTAACAAGATTTGCGTTATACGAATAAGAAATTCGTTCTGTATCACTGGAATATTGAACGAGAAGCAGAAGTTTTATATTTCATTTTCTATTGCAGGAAACAAGAACGATTAAACGTAAAACGACGAAACAAGAGGATTATCCGCGACAGCAGAAAAAGGCATCGAACTTCAGCGTCCTTCCTCGAACGAAATCCAAGGAATTATGACACTGAGCGATCGCGATGTGTCCGAAAACAAATTCCTCACGTAATTTTCGTCCGTGCGAAACGGAATGAGCCGTGGGTCTCACGGTGTTCACAGCAGAAAATTCGTAATCCACGTATCGGCATTCCAAATAGCACTGGCCACTTTTTTTAATAAACCACCAAACGTGAAAATCCGCACTGTATTACCTTCTCGTAGGATCGCTTTGCGTGTAGTTCAGATCGCGAAAGAACGAACCGTAAAAATTGTCCGAGGTGAAAAAAGCCGTACGCATCGGAAAGTCGAGAAATACTTGTTCCGAGGATTCGAGCGTGGCTTGGCTGCACACAGCCAGGCGGCAGGTCGACGCAAATCGGATGAGAAACGGGCTTGGCGGCTACAGGGAAGAGTAGTACAGAGCCTGTTCGAGTGAACGCGTCGTGAAGAGGTTGGAAAGTGGTGGGGTGTGAGGCCTGGATCTCCGACAGGGGACCGGGGCGGGGTACGGTGGTGGAGAGCGTACAACACGCGCGTGCCTCTACACCGGTTTTCGGCTTCCCTAGTGATGGGCCCGATCTCCGGGGACGAGCATCGTTGTGATACTTGCGTATTTCGTGGTCATCTTATGAATATTACGTTCAACAATTAATTCAATCGAATAGGTATATGTTCTTATCGTAAATTAATTAGAAATCATTCAGAGAGGAAGACGTGACGTTTGGTTTGAACATTTTATTTATACATGTATGTATGTTAAAGGTAAAAGCGTAGAAGGTAAATTCGGTAAATGTATGCTCTTGATAGCTAAATGCATTCACGAGTAATGAAATTTATGCTTTTACTGGTGAATGCGTACATTCGCATTTCTGATTCGAAAACAGAAGCATGTACAAACAGTTCATTAACTTTAATGAGCACTTTCGTTAACGTTTGTTCGCATCAACTGTGTAACCTACAAATGTAACAGCCCTCTTTTATATGTATTTTCAATGCATATCTCGAAAACTGTAATTAGTAATATGCTATGGAAAGCGTATGGATTATCCAGTGAAATTGTGCCATAAATCTACATGATAGATTAGTAATTTATGGTTTGTAAATTTTATTCATACACGAATATCAAAGATGGTCGCACTTATACAGTATTGCTATTTTTTAATTAGAGATACATGCTATTGCTTCAGTTGATCAAATAATATGCTGTAAGACTATACAGGGTGTCCCAGAACTCCTGTAGGAGCTGGAAATGGGGGGTAGCTGAGACTATTCTGAACAACAATTTCCTTTGCAAAAATATCGGATGGGGCTTCGTTTTTGAATTATTTAACAAAAACACTGACCAATCAGTACCGTCAGTGTAGCGTCGAGCCTAGTCGCCCCGGGACAAGCGCCTCGGTAGAACAAGAAGCGTTAAGCACAAGTAATATTGGACATAAAAGTAAAAAACAAATGGTAGAATGTTATGAGAGTAATCGTACCTTAGAACAAAGGGAATGACTGAAGGGCTGGATATCTCAACAGAAGGAATAAGTAAAAATTGCAGAATATTTTTCGGTATTATAAAGGAGGAATAAATTTGAAAATATACTCGCCCGCCGATCGGACCTCCCATTCCCTCCACAGCAATCTCGCAAAATTACAATTGTAAACGTTAGTTATAAATAATATAATAACTATTGTAAAGCTGAATGTATGAATCATGTAGTTTATTGAATAAATGCAGCTTTTTAGTACCATGAACGTTTCTAATTAGTTAACAATCGCGATAAAGCAAGAAAATAATAAATAAAGGCTCTGAAATGTAGTCTTCGAGTCTCGTAATCAAGCGCAGGTTTATATCGATTTTTATACTTAAATGACGTTCTAGGATCACCAAATTTGAACTAAAGGAAGGGGAAACTTTATATTATCATAAAAGTATCAATTTGTCACCGTACAAGCTCTATTTTTTATTATTTATACAATTTTTTTAAAAAATTATATTTTTTACCCCTGGCGCCATCTCCGAACAAAGTGCTGAAACTGATCAACAATTACCGACTGAGAAATCCGAAACATCGTTAAAAATGGCGGGCTTTTTAAATGAGAAATGTGTCATTTTGAAATTTTCTTAATTAAATTCCTTAAAAAGGTTTATTTATTCAATTCCTACTTGATTATGAGACTAGGAGAACTCGTGTATAATTTCTGATAGTTTAGATAAACGAAAAGCCTTCATTTAAAAACTACAGAAGTGATTTTTGAGCACTTATAATAGTAGCAGAGTATTCCCCAAAGTTATTAATTTTTTACAGCTTAAAAAACATCTTAAATTGATAAAATGCTGTACACAATCGTACTGAAAGCATTGAAAATGATAAAATTAGAACGATATCCATGTTAATAGCTTCGAATCGTTTATTATACAACTTTAAAAGTTATATTAATGAAGAAAAGACATAAATGTAGGTTTTTCTCTTATTGAAACAATCAGAAATTATACACCAGTTCTTCTAGTTTAATAATTAAAGCAGAAGTTTAATTAATAAACCTTTATAAGGAATTTAATTGAGAAATATCAAAATAGTACATTACTCATTTTGAAAAGCCCGCCATTTTTAACGATGTTTCGGAATTCTCAGCCGGTAATTATCGAGTAGTTTCAGCACTTTGTTCGCAGGTGGCGCCAGGGGTAAAAATAAAAAGTCGGTAAAAATTATTTTATTAAAAATCGGCTTTTTAACACCATTACATAAAATATTTTGTTGTTATAAATGTCTCTATAACTTTAGTTTATCCGAAAAGTGGCCTGGTTTTTGAAAAAACACAATTTTCTGTTTCGCTATAGTTTCGTCGGTAACACCCCATGTACCGTCCTCAGTTGCTCTTTAAAACAATTGAAAAATAAAGCTTGAACGATATTAAATTCATTATTTTATAATAATACAATGTTTTATCTTTCTACTATTCAAATTAGATGACCCCAGGACTGTATTTATAATACCGAAAAATATTCTGCAATTTTTACTTATTCCTTCTGTTGGGATATCCAGCCATTCAGTCATTCAAAAATAAGTCACATAATATATCACTTACTCTGTGCCTTCTCTTATGCCTTTTAGGTTGATTTTCAGCCAGTAGAAAGCTGTCCTGTGGTACATATTGCTTCCTTCTTGACGAACTCTTCTTCAAATCATGTCTTTTCCTCTTCTTCTTTCCATGAGGAAGTAATTTATCAAATATTTTCATTTTTCTATTCCCTACCCTCTTTTTTTCTTATTCTATATATTATTACGTAATTTTATATTATTAATAACAATTATATATATTAAGAGAAATATGTTGCGCAATTTGCTTTAGTATTTTTCGTTTAATATTTAAGAAAAAAAAATTGCGATATCATTATTTTAAATTACAAATATTTGAATTAAAAATACTTAAAGTTACAGATATTTAAGATCGCAAATATATTGTATTAATTTCTAGTTGAAAATATTTCAAAACGTTGCGTTTTATTATTCACGGAAGTACACTGTTCACCAATGAAGAAGCACCACCGATGGAACTCGCAACGAATAAAGTCCAGCTTAACGAAAGGAATTTAGGACGATTAACATCGAAGAAATTTTCAGACGGAATGGTATCGAGCACGAAACACATCGAACGCTAATGCACAAAAGAACGATGAAAAATGGGCAGCAGATACCGATTTGAAATGTGGGCGGCTTCGTAGCACGGCTTATCGTAGCGGGTGTTGCTGATACCGGATGAGCCGATGGAATCTCTGTAATTCTACGTTGCCTTTGGACGAGCGATCGATCAGCGAAGCAAACGAAGCCCCAGAATCACGTACTGGCTTCGTATATTCCCTGAATTACGCACGCTTTCTTCCGCTTTTTACGTTTCAACGTTTTTTCCTCGTCGAACGCGGAAAAACGCAGCCTTCGAGCCAGTCAGTCAGCGAGGAAGGTCGAAGGTGTCGAGCACTGTTTTTGTTTTCATTCTTTGCCTCCTGTATCAATAAAAAGCAAGGAAAAAACGTTGTATTCTCTTTCTAATACAGAAATCCAAGGATCGTTGCTGATTAGGCACTCAAAATTTATTAAACGACTAAACAGTACTTGTCAATGATACAAACTTGAAAAAATACAATTCGAAAGAAAGAAAAATAAATTGTTTTTCAATCTGAGGAACGCTATTCGACGATTTGTCTCTTCATGGTCGAAAAACAACGAGAAATGTCATCGATAAGAATTAATCATTTTGAACTGTGACAATTTCAATGATAAATTAATAATGGGTAATTAAAATATTCTTCTCGTTGATTTTGACGAAAAATTAGTAAAATAAATAAGGATAAGAATGATATTTACGCTTCGTTCAGGAATCTTTCTTCATCTCTTCTTTTGCCTTAAGTATACACGCAGTTTCATTTTGGTTCAAGAGCATGGCGACTTAACCCTCAGACAGCGAAGCCTGGATCAATCGTGACCCAGACCTAGAAAAAGAAATGAAATGGTATTCTGATTCAAGTGAAAATTTTCACCTCTTAACTCATACATTCGTCCCTTGTATACTTCTTAATTCAAATGAACAAGTTTTATAATCACAGTGTTAATTGTTAACATCGATGGCCACGGTCATTGACCGGAAGAAACTTGGAGCGTAATCGTTGGTGGGTTAAACAGAAAGGTTTTATATATTAAAAAATAATATTTAACCCTTAAATATATAGCGTTATCATTTGGCAATAAGCATTAGAATTTTTTATAATGTTTAATTTCCAATGTTCATTTTCCAAATAAAAAAGAATTATACAGAAGGAAGAAATAAAGGAAGAAATTAAATTGAAATTTAGATTGTCCACTGTCTAAAGGTTAAACCATAAGTTGCAGAGCAAATGAATCGAAGCTATTATATATTACTTTAATTTGTTGACTATCATTCGATCATTTGACTCGAATAAAAATAATTACTTACATACATCTTTATCTATAGTTTAATTACATGATTACACTTCTGTCTAAACACTCAGATCTTTACTGCTTCAAATGCAAATACAGCTACGATATATACTAGATGTCTCACAAGTTTCTTCTTTTATAGTTGTCTTTAAAGAAATATAACATTTAAGAATAGTATCAAGTACATTAAATAAAAAGAAAAAAAGAAAATTTAAATTTTTTTTGTAATGAGACACCTGGTATAACCACAACGATACAACAACTATTTAATTATCAATATCTTTTTTAATAAATATGTACCTTTTTCCCCTCGCAACAAGAACAGTGTTCGCGTTGTGAATTAGTAAATATAATTATTGTTAGAAAAGTAAAGTTTAGGTAAAAATTCAATGTTGGGAGAAATGTTGAATTTCCATGGGAAAAGAATATTTCTTTCCCTGTTTGAAGAAGACTTTCCAATACAATGACAATGCTACATTATCTCTTTCATGACCTAATATTCCATCAAAGATAAGAATTCTAAGAAAATGATAAAATTCAATCACTTTTTTGTAAAATTACTTATGAAATATAATTTTTTTAGCATTGTCATTATATTGGAACATGGTCATTAAAAATGATCAATTCGAATAAACGTTCAATGAAAATTAACAACACCTTAAAAGAACAAATAGTAGAAAAATGATCATAAAAACAAATTTTTATTTGTTGCTCTAAATCGCTAATTAAATTCGCCACCACAACGAGGCAGTATACTTAGCACGAGACAAAGAATATTCATGCAATTGATCGCGTTGTTTGTAGCGATTTTTCTTCCTCAACATCGCTCCAATATTGTTTCGATTGGTCGTGAATATTTTTCGAATACAAAAACTCAACGATTTAAGTACAAATCATCTATCGTTACGTCAATTAACGCTAGAACTACTAACGTTCAATGTACATATACTGTTTCAACTAACGGAACGCAAACTAGCATACAATATTTATCTAAATAAAAATCAACATTTAACTCAATAAACTTTTTCATTTAAAATAAACCTGAAGTAACTTATTTTCACCTGTTTGGTAGTTTTAGCGTTAAGAAATATACATATGGTATTTAATACTGGAGCAATACAAAATTGATATATATATATACACACACACAAAAAAAAACAAAAAGAAAAAGAAAAAGAAACAGAAAAAGAAAAAGAAAATTAAAGTTTATAAATATTCGCTCAATCATCTTACGCGTTTACAATTGTTTTAAAAACGCAATAATATCGAATTACACTGAGAAACTGGGTGAAGAATATTTAAATTTAAGAAAACAATAAATAATATGTAGCATTTGGTATTCTTATCTTGTCTGGTCACTTATGTACGTGTGAAATAATATGAAAAAATGGAAAGGTGAAAAAACAAAGCTTGAAACTACTTATTGTATACCGAGTGTATATACTTCTTTGTTTCGTCCCTTGTTAATATTTCACTAATTTTACCAATTGTACATTCATAGAATTGCTTGAACCATTGCTTTCCCAATTTCTCAATTAATATATCCTTAATCGTACAATGGAACAATGAAACAATCGCATTGTTTTCAACGTAACCAGAACATCAATGAAATTTAACAAATCAACTATGATAGTTTTTGTTTCTTCTTTTCCTTCTGAGATCGCGTGAAATACATTTTGACTGCGACGTATCGATATTAATGTATAACATGTCAACGCGTTGACTACTATAGTAAAATGGACATCCAACTTAAAAATAATACAAACATCTATCTTAAATTTATAACTTTCTTTCTCGTATTTTTTGTAATAACTTATTTTATGAATTATGAGACATAGAAAAATACAGAATAATTTTAAACAAAACAAGATTTAGGACGTTTCAATTAATCAAAGTTTCACGTAGTATAAACAGCCCTCATAGTAGTCAACGCGTAACAAATAAAAAGAGCCCCTACGAAATAAGTTTAAACGAAGACAATGATGAAATGTGATCGACAATAAATACGATCGCCAACGGAATCTTAAATTCTCGATAGATCTCGTCGTAACGGTAGTACAGTCGCATCCGCGATTCTCTATGAACACGTTTATATCAACACGGTAAAATATATGTGCATGTAACTACTTAAGAATCATTACAGAGCCGCTATTCTGTTTTTTTTTTTTTTTTTTTTTTATCCGTTTACAATTACATATAATGTATATATGTAATATGTATACATATATACGTGTACATACACACAGTGTTCTGAAAATTGGCAATACAAATGAAAAATATAGAATTCCTCGCTCGTTGCTGAAAGGACTACGGAAAGAGTAATTGTTTCTCGTCTTCGGTTATCCCGCTACAGATTAAACGCTGATTGCAGCTATGCGTTTGTGAAACGATTAACCTGTTAACTAGGCAACATTCTGATAATCATTTTATTTTTGTACCTATAACAGCAACACATTTTCTTTCTGATACGGGTACAATGATAAAAATGATAAATAGATTTGTTAATAAATCAACGTTATTACATTTTAACTCCTTAGTTAACCAATTAAACGGTAATGTTTAACGATGGAAATGGCGAAGCTGCGTTTGCATTCAATTTGGCTTGCAACTTGTTTCGAGAGAACTGAAACTCATATTTTCAGAGAAAGTTACCCTTTTCTTCTTCTACGTTCATCTGCCATCATCGACGCAAAATCTTACATTTCTCGCTTGTACAGCACTATTTTCGGCACACCTGAATATACATATGTATATATATTTATATTTCATATATAATTCTGTAGAGTGCCCATTAATTTTTTCTACCGCTTTCTTACACTCCCTTCTTCTTCCTCTTCTTTCATATGTGTAATTCAAGGGTGGATAACCCGTTACATTTTTTTTTCTTTTTCAGTTTTTCTTCGCTCTTTCTCCGTCGCTTACGCCACTTGATTTCAGGCGTAAGACTTACAAGTGGTCAACAATAAGAAGCACAGTTTTAACAAGTAACGTTTTGTTGTTTTGCTTGTATACATACATTCAATTGTTTCTGTTCCCATTCATACATGTACACAGCCACGCACACATATATACGTGAACATTCTCTCAATCCCTCCACCTTATCTTCGGTTCGCCTGCTTCTTTATTTCCCCCGTTTGCTCGTCTTCCCGTCCCTCCACGCTCGCTAGTTTTGTCGTAGTATGAGAATTTACTCTATCGACATTGCTCGATGATCGAAGATTACCTCGCAGAGCTTCTGTCTTTTTTTTTTTTCCTATTCAATTTTCTTGCGTTGTGTCTGAAAGCAAACGTGACGCAAAATATATCGTATATAACTATAACCTATAATTTATGCATTAAAATCTATAGAAAATCTGTGGCTGAACGAATAATTGTTTTAAATAAATGTTATTTTACCGATAGCGTTAAATTATGTGTGAAAGGGTTAGTAGGTTGGGGCTCGGAAGTCAGGCATCCGTTGTTGCTGTTGCTGTTGCTGTTGCTGTTGCTGTTGCTGGCCGAACGGCGGCTCCTGATAGCCTGTGTCGGTCGCGTCAGGGTAACTTGTGTACCCTGTTCCACCGACCGGATCCGCCTCGTAACTCGGCGCAAAAGCAGCATCGGTTCCTTGCTTGAATCTTTGGAAGGCGAACCAGGCGCAGCCAGCCTGTTCAAGAATTAATCAAAGCCCATTAGTCGTTGTTTCGTTACTTTTATATTTAATTCAATTCGATGTAAAATCGATGTACCCAGGTGAAAATGGAGAAGAAGGAGAAAGCGATGGCGCTTTGGACATTGTTCACACCGTAGTTGTTCTCCTGTGTCTTCGAGTTATTCCAAGCATTGGTTAAATAACAGAATCCAACGAAGTAGAGGAATGCCCAAAGGCCTGAAAAGCTAAACACGAAGGAATATTTTAATTGTTAAAGAACTAGAAAATTCTGTTTAAGTAGAATGATGGATGTACCCTAAATCGAGAAGGACAAAGTGCTTTCTGGTCTTAACGGAGGACATTTGCTCGAAGAGGTATTCCCCGGCGAGGAATCCGATGCTCGCGAGGAAGGCGAGAACGCCAATTCCGATTCCATAATTGCAAGCGTTGTGGTCCTCGTTGTAGAGGCACACCTCCTTCCCGTCCGCTCCCGTTCTGTACCCCTTGTTGCTTATACATCCGAACACAATTATCGCGAACAGCTAGAACGTTAAACAATCGCTCGTTCACTTTCTGTACAGTAAACACAATGCTACAAACGCGAATTATTATTATTAACCCTTTGCACTTGCAATGGGTTAATTTTACAAACTATTGTGGCCATTAATTACGACGTTAAAAAGATACAGAGACTTCCACTATACATGTATGTAGACTCAACTATAAGTTAACTGTCACGATACCGAAGAGTCGAGTAAGGAGGGTAACAACAATGTAAAAATGTTAGTGTACTTATATATCCTGTTCTAACTAAAGTTTGACATAGGCCTCGTTTGACCGGCCATTAAAGATATAATCAAACTTTGCAAAACACAGAAAACGTACATATCTTCGCAAGAAGTTTACACAAACAGACCGCGTCGGTCTTTTGACGTAAGATCAATACAATACAAGACTGCTCGTGGGTGAACTTGATGTATCTTTCTTTTTGTTTTAAAAACTTCAAAATATCTAAATTGCTTTCTTTTATAATTACAGTCTAACGCGACAATGCGTTCAGCAATTATACCGGTAATAATAAATAATTCTCAGAATGCATTATTTTCTACAAATTAGTATCGTGTAAATGGCGTTAATAGATATTTTCATTATCGACTCTTCTGCGATTCTATTTACCCTAACACAGACGAATTCATCTCCGAGAAACAAAGTCTAATTTCAAACCGGCGCATTGCTTAAAATAATTCAAAGAAATGAAGCGTGTTGGAAGAATCGATAAAATTAAAAACGAGAGATACGTCATAAGACCTTTTTGACTCGAACAATATTATTTCGTATAATTACTTTTACGATAAAATTATTGTAATCAATCAGGACAGTTTTTCTATAAAATATCATCTTAATAACAATTTTTTCCTTTTTCCTCTCATCGACGATAACGAAACTGTGCGAATTATGTCGATTAATTTCTCGTGAATTCCCGACGTTCGAATTAAGTCCATCGAACCGATTCTTGTTGAAATATTTTCCTGTTCCTCTATGCATCTATTTATGTAAAATCGAATTTTCTACATTAGGCTTGGTCCAGTTTCGTGGTGACATGGAAATGGGTTAGACTTAGACGAAGGCCGCGGTTCGTTTCTGAGAAGCAAGAAAACAATTGAAAGTAAAGAGGCAACACGGTCGGGAGACGAGATAATTAAAAAAGGTTACAAGTTTAAAATCTTAATTAAAAACGACGAATTATTGAAATAAAGATGATACACGACGAATAAAACGCTCTTGAATTGATATATAAAATGGCAATTATCGAATCTCAATTTCAATTCGGAGATTTATTACAATATTTTAAGCTGCTTTTGATTCAAGATTTGATTCAAATTCAAAATTACTTTTTACTCAAGACTGATTTTGTAAATGCATGAATAAAAATATTCCAAAGGATGTACAAGTATTTTGTATAATTTCTGTCAATTACAACAATTATACGATCGTTAATTACTCCTGTCACGGAACGTCGAATTGCCAGTACTTTCTCTTCGAACGAGCCGTAATTAGTTCGATTAAAAACCGTGCGTAATTTTTTCAACGATCTAATACCGTTTTAACCGTTTTAAAATTAGCTTCAGTGCATTTTCATTCTTTCCGATTCAAATCTCTGAACACCGTGCAACGATCTAAAATGTACCAAAGTTTCGGGATGACAGTCGAAGGGATCCACCTAAAAGAATCCGGTAACTCGATGATTTAGGTACGCTCGAGGATTCGAGATAAAACATGGCACAACGATCAATAAGAAATTTCACGGGATATCGTATTATGGGATGTATTACAGGAATTCGCGAAAAATCAATAGAACCCCATCGTGTCTGGTTGAGGTGGGGGTGGTTCACCCTTTAAAATCAATGCTTGTCACGTAAAATCGACGTATCCTTTGAATACGCGAACGAGATAACGAGAAAACGGAGTAACAAGCCGAATTACGACGACGAAAGAACTTACCAGGCACACTGCTCTTAAGATGACTTGAGGCCTTTGTACGAAGGCGATGGGATCGAAAGGGGCTCCAGCCTTTCCTCCACCGTACGCTCCACCGTCCATCTTATTGCGACTGAGCTGAAATTTGAAAGCTCGTAGCTGATGGAAGCGCGCACGCGCCACGAGATACTTTTTTCACTCCCACTATCTCGCTTTTTGGGGTGGATCCTTCCACAGGGGCGCTTCAGACGGAGAGATCGACGTATACTCGAGGATTCGTATACACGTGATTCGATTTCTACATCATTTATTTATCAAGAATCATTCCTTCATTCATTCTTCACGCTACATTTGTTATAACACACTTTGTTAATGATTATTGGATGGTTTTATTAGTTTGAATAATAATTATTTATACAACGTCAAATAAAAATAAAAAAATAAAAAAATAAAAAAATAAAAAAAAATAAAATTACAATTCTCTGAATTAAGATTAGAAAAGGAAAGTAATTAAAGATAATGCATTACTTATTCACTGTATGTGTCCGGAAGGTATCAGAGTACTTTGGTCAAATATATCTTCACCAATACAAATGTTACCACTCCTAATCCGCTAATCAAAACACAAACCCGGCGGGTGTTATTACGTTTCGGTTTCACTTCAGAGTGCTAAAAATAAGATGAATTTGATTATTATGCATATCATTTATATCATATTATTTATGGTATAAAATAAATTTATGATATACTGATATTTTTAAACCATTAAAACATACCCTTAGGAGTAATTCCTCAAGTTTATAAAGATTGTCTTGCGCTTCCTTTACTTCTGCTAATGTTGCATTAACAGCTATAGGCAATGCTTCAGAGGCACTTAAACACTTATTAGGATCAATAAAAATGTTAATTCTTTCTTTTGTAAGTCTTAATCTACAATATGCTACAAATGCTTGTATCAGAGACAATTGCTGTTCTCCACCTTTAATTATTTCAAGAAAATGTTCAAGCCTAAAACATATTTTAATATAGTTAATCATTTTTTGTTAACTTATACTTTAAAAAGAAAATATTTTAACTAAACAGTATGTTGCATATTTCTACCTGTCTTGGATATTTGTCTGTGTAATTCTAGATCTTTTCCTTTTCACATTTAAAGCATTTCTTAATTCTTCAGCTTTCTGAGGATCAACACCTGCACAAAGATTCTTCTGATTATACACAAAATACATATACATATGTATATTTTAAAACAAAAGACACACACGAGGAATATTAGTATTAAAGAAATGTTGAATTTACCTAATATTATTAATTCTTGTGTACTAAGTTCATGTAGTACATCTGTGGATATATTTCTTTTTTTAAATTCTGGTATTAATTCTGGTATGCCCAGACCACGTAATAAGGTAGCTGTGTGTTTAGTGAAACTAAAGGAATCATAATAATCATCCATTATTTGAAGTAATATTTAAAACAGAAAATTCGAATCTTTAATTTGTATCGATTAAAATTTGATAATTAAATCATTATGTAATTTTGCTTTTTAATAACATGATTTATTACATTTCTTTAAGAAATTTTATGATAATTCCTTTTTTTCTCTGTATGTATAATTTCTTGTTATAGAATTAATGGAATTCTGAAATCTATAAAAAAATCATATGATTTATTATAAAATGTAAATGACTGTTAGTCTTGATATAATTTATATGAGGTAGAAGATACATAAGTTAAGACTATAATAACAGACTTAAAATCTTATGATTAGTTAAATGTTTTATTCCTAAATCATAAATTAAATGTTAATAAAACAATGAAGATTTTACTATTGTTAAGTAAATGAAATAGATTTAATCAAATTTCTTTGACATAGAGAAGCAATAAAATTTTATCACCTATGACATAACATGATCATAAAAACGTTAGTATTAAACGTTTATAATTATATCTATAATAAATCATTTAATGTAAGTTATTGATTTAATAGAAATATCAATATATGTACATATATACGTATATACAGGATTCATACCACGGAATTAAACAGGAATGATGAGGTTAAGTAATGTAGATAAACATATACGTGTATACAATGTGTTAACGTATCAGTTTATATAAGATTATAATCAGTAAAAACAATAACAATTAATGGTAATATTCTAAACAACTAAGGAACGAATGTATTCTAGAAAAATAACGATAACCAGATACTTGGGAACCAATTGGATCGCCTGTCGTTCAATCACTGCGTCGCATTGAAAACTGGCGTTAAAGTCGTGAGAATCAATTCAATATGAACTGGACCTTATACAAAGCCAAAATACAATTCGTGGTTTCTAAAGTGTCGAAAAATTAGCGGATATTTCTGTCGTGGCGCAAGATAGTCGGCGACATGGAGAAGGTCGTGTTCGACAGGAGCGACGGAACAAGTGTCTGTGTACAATATGGCGGCGCCCGGGGCCTTAACTGTCGTGAAAATCGCCAGGAAGTAGCCCGTAAACGGAAGCCGCGCGGTGTCGCAGCGAGCCGCGGATCCCCGCTCCGAAGGATGTGATCCGAGGAAGAAGAAGAAGAAGGCCGAGTCCAGGCCAGAGGAGCCTTTTTCAACACTGCCACGAGGAATTACGGATTACCCAACTTCCTCGGGCTGGTATTGTGATCCTCTTCGTGGCTACGCCGACGATGGAGCCCAGGGAACGCTACCAAGAGCTCTGCAGACTTTGCGCATCCTACGACGCCGTCAAGATGGACATCTTCGGTCAAGAGGGCAAGAACAGACAGCTAGTTGACAAGATACAAGCTTGTCTACCGTTTAAGGTACGACTTCGTTTGTGTACGAAATACCACGGTTCCTCTGTATCGTGTTCCCTTTACTCCGCGTCAACTTGTTGTTTCGTGAATGCGTATTTCATTTTCAGTGAAAAACCTCTGATTCAATTTAGTAGTTGATTTATTATTGTCATCGATGTTTTCCATCAATTGTTTTGTGCTATGCACATTTTTTCAAGCGTACACGATGACATTTGCGATTGCAAAAGTTTCAACCAATTTTAATCGTTTTTCTCCTTATTTTAATGCTACTACAATGTTTTTATTTTGTTGATACATTTTGAACAATTTTTACCTGTTTTTACTCATTGAGTACTTGATGTATTTTAATTATATTTTCATTCCTTTTATTATTAACAAATCAGGATTTTGTCATCCATCTTGTTGATTTTCTAACATATTTTTTTGTAAGTTTAAATTTTCATTTGATGATTTTGTATTCTGTTATATAGAAATATAACATATTCTATGTACTTCTAGAAAGCTTTTATTCATTATGTATTAATTGTTCTACTTTTTATTAAAATTCTTGGGTGTTTTAATCCGTTTTTTATTTTAAGATTTATAAACATTTATTGTATTTCAGTTCTAATATATAATTTTTTCAATATGTTTGTAATTGATATATTGACAAAGATTTTGCAATACTTCCAAAAGATGTAGTATTATTTCTTTATCTACTAATTTTGTTCAAGGTTCTTTATTAAATTTTTGTTATTTTTATTGAAAAGTTGTTTTTATTACAACCTTCCTTTTAAATTGATCATTATTTATATTTTATGAAAAAACATTTTCTTTTCTTTTCTGTTAATGTTTATTAACTTAAAATATATTGATTATAATTATATTATTACTGTATTATATGCAAATGTTAAAATGATATTGTATTATTTTTGTGTAATAGCATTAAGAATTTGTATAAGGTTATATAATTCTTACTTGCATCAATTACATCATTGCCAAATATGCTTGAATCATTTCTGTGATATGAATATCAGTTACAATTTATAGTATTCTACTTTATCACCTATTATTATTTTGTTTTTGTAGGTCATTGCAACATTAATACTTAAACTTTTAATTACAGATTGCTGAAGATGATCGATTGCCAAAATGCCTCTGTTACCGATGTATGTACAATTTGGAAAATTTTTATGACTTTAGGACAGCGTGTGTCAATGCAGTGGCTCTCTTGGAAAGATGTTTACCACCCTCAGAATCGGTAAAAATAACTTTCATACATTAAATTAAAAAATTTTTGTTCATTCCCTTTAAGATACTAAATTGAACATGAAATTGTTGTAGCATTAAAATAACTAAATGATAAGAATATAGGCAACTTTTTACTTTGTCATTTTAGAATGGAAATGTTACAACCACCTTGACATGTTGTAATGATTCAGAGCTTTATAAAGGAAAAGAAAGCATACCAGTTTTGATTCCAGAAGCTCCTATTGTGAATCCAAATGCTGCTTTAGGCACACCACCCAGATTAAATTCTGATGGAGAAGCTGAGCATGAGATAGAAGAAATTATTGATAATAGTGGCACAGATGAAGGTACTTTGACTAGGGAAATATTGCTATAACAAAAATGAACAGTATTAGACTTGTAGTAGAAGATTATGTATTTATTTTTATGTGATTGTTTTTTAAGCAACAATGGTGGACGATGACTTTGAGGATCGCCGTTCAGAAGAGTATGAAATGGATATGGAAACAAATCCAAGTGATTTTTTAGAAATGACTTCAATGGTTACAGAAGAACCCGAAGAATCTGAAGTAAAATATCAGGAACTTCCTAATAATATGCCAGAGGTATATGCAGAATAAAAATTTAAAAAAGTTAGTGGTTGAACATAATTAGTAATAGTTGATCATTTATATTGTTGCAGCACACGTCTCAGCAACACGAAGTTTACGTTTGTTCCTTGTGTAACAAAGCATTTAGTTCAAAGGGTCATTTGTCTTTGCATGCGCGAATTCACGTAGGCGCCGGCGATGTTATCGGCGAAAAAGTTCTCACAGATGATCATACGTCCTATAAAAGGCCTTATCAGTGTGATCTCTGTCATAAATCATATTCAACCGCTAAACATCGTTGGGGTCATGTTTCTACGACTCATAGGTTTGTTTCTTCGTACATGTGAATTATTTTATAAGAAAGGATTAAGAATGTTCATTATAGTAATAACCGATAATATAATAATCTCATTGCGTTAGAGGGCACCCAGCAGTGACGTGTGGTTATTGCTCACGGATCTACTCGACCCGAACGAATTTAGAGGAACATATAAAATCACGTCACGCTGGTCTTCCAGCACCCGTAGGAGTCCCGTTGAACAATTCCTATCGTCCAGAGAATAAGTGTCAGTGCAAAGTTTGCGGGAAAATTTGCATCGACGCCATGGAATTGAATCTCCATGGCAGAATTTGTACCGAAGTACAGAATTTGCCAGGAAGAAACGACAACAGAGACAATAAAATCGTGGATAGTTCCGAGACATCGAGTGCTGGTAGCGACGACGATAGCAAAGATTATAGAAGCGCAGAAGCTAAATTAGCCAACAATCCTCAATTAACGATATTGAAACAAGCGTTAACGAAGGGAGACAGTCTCAAACGAGATTTCGATGACAAATTCGCGACAAACTGTCAACCGAAAAAACTACCGAAGACCGAAAGCACTGACATGCAGAATAACAAAACATGGCACTGCGAATTTTGTCCTCAGTCTTTCGCTTCGATTGAAAATCTGAAACAGCACGAAGCCATTCATGACGCTGACAAGCCTTTCATTTGTATTCTTTGTAACAAAGATTTTGTTCTCAAGTCTTCCTTAAGCAAGCACATTCAGATGTTGCACGGTGTCGATCCATGTCCTATAATCGAGAGTGATAAGTGTCTAAAGAAAGTGGTTTCTCAGAATTGGAACGAATCTATAGATATCGATTTATACGAGGGTAAAACTTCTGGATTTTCTTTATCGCCAGAGGTGTGTTTCCATTTTGTATTTAATATATTATACAATTTATGTCGAATTTTTCTTAACATTGACAAAATTTCAGGCAAACGCAGAGAACGAGGAGGAAGATCGCGAAAGCGGACAGGAAAACCTCATTGAAATTGAAACCGTATTCGTTTGTGAAATTTGTACCCGAGATTTCAATGATCGTGCATCCCTCTGGCTCCATATCAGAGCCACTCACAAAGAGTTTGCCGCGTTTGCGTGCGGTGTTTGTTTAAAAATTTGTGCAGACAATACGCAACTTTTGAATCATGTAAATATGTATCACGGCGGATCCAAGTTATTGCTATCTGAACAAAGAAGGTTTCTGAATTATTTAAAATGGGTTTATCTATCATAATGTATATTCAAGTTTTTAGTTTGTAATTAAATGTCTACTACTTTGATAATTAATAGATACAGTTGCACCATCTGTGGCAGACAGCACGATTCCAGGAAAAAGTTGATCGCACATGTGTCTATACACAATGTTGATCCAAATTTCGACCCAGCAAACTTTGTACAATTAAATAGTAATTATTACGGAGAGAATATTAACGGTAATGAGGCAGCAGAGCAGATGCTCGATTACGAAGAAGATGGAGATAAAGTGGACTGTTATATTTGTTACAAATCGTTTCCTAACGAGGATCATTTGATACGACATCAAAGAAATGCTCACAGGGTGAGAATAATATTTGTTACAAGGTTTAAAGTGTGTGTTTATAACGTTGTGTAACTTATATAAATGTTATTTTCAGTCTGAACAGTTAGTGCCAACGGGGGATTCTTTAAGTTCATCGAATTTGAATGGCGGCGGAAACAGGGCTCAGTATCATTTATTCTTTGTTTGCGAGCTCTGCGGTAGTTCGCATCCCAGTAAATGGGAACGTTGGTTGCACATTAGTTCTTCTCACGGCAACGAACCCGCCATAAAATGTGATCGTGAAGACTGCGGTAAAATTTTCGCGACCAAGTCCCTCAGGAACGATCATGTTCAACATCACGCCATTCAAGGCTCGTCTCCCAACACGTGTGAAATCTGTGGCAAGCTTTGGGGCAGCAGGGTCGATTACTGGAAACACGTGATGGGCGTTCACTCGGACACCGTCCCACTAATTTGCGGCGTCTGCTTAAAAGTGTTCCCAAACGTGTTACAACTGAGCACGCACGTGAAATCGAAACACTGGCCGCTGACGAACGGCGACTTCAGCTGCGACATCTGCGGAAGACCGTACTCGAACAAATCGAAGATGTCCAGACACAGGAAGATCCACGGCTTCGAGGAAATTTGTGATAACGCGACGGAGAACAATGAAAACAAAATGGACGGACAAATCAGGGAAAGCGAATTGAGCTGCGAGCTCTGCGCGGACTTGAAATTCTCGAATTTAGAAAAATTATGTAACCATAGGCGAATTGTTCATGGACTCTTCCCTTGCGACTTGTGCAACAAATGTTACGGAAGAACGTCCCATTTATGGAAACACGTGAACAGAGTTCACAAGGGTCACGAGGACGTGACTTGCCCGTATTGTTTGAAGACCAGCGCCTCGAAGGATCATCTGGCCGCACACATTTCGAAAATTCACAGATACGAGCCTGATTCTCGAAAAGACAGAAAGGATAATAGACAATTCAAAACCGAAGAGGTTAGTTTGCATTATTGCGAGAAATGCAACAAAGGATTCCACAAACGATACCTGTTGCGCAGACACATGAAAGGATGTCAGAATTACAGGAAAGATCCTGGCGCGCTTTTAACGAGGTGTAGAGCCTGCGAACGAATATTCAAGGATCGTGCCAGTTTGCAGAAACACATTGAGAACCATCATAGCACGTACACGTGTCATCTTTGTAACGAGACGATTACTTCGAAATTAGGAATTATGACGCATAATAGAGTGAAACACATGGATCATCCGGATTTAACTTGCAATTTTGGCTCTTGTAAGAAATTATTCAGGACTAAAGAAGATTTGGAAGCTCATAAGAAGGATCATAGGTATCTATCTATCTATCTATCTATCTATCTATCTATGTTTTTTCTATTATATATCATTTCTAATATGTGGTGGAAACAAGCTATCAATTTTTCAATATAATGTATGATTAATTCTTTCTTTTTAAGGTACCATACAACGCCCAACGTTTGTGACTTCTGTGGCGATACCGTTGAGAACAAACTCAAACTAAAAATGCACGTGTTGTCACTTCATCGCAATGAGATTGGTGTGTCGTGCGGGGTCTGTTTGATTCCAATGAAGGATCCAAAAGAGCTTAAAAACCACGTAGAAGAGGTTCATTCCAGTGTTCTTTCGAGACCCAACACTTGTCAGGTCTGCGGGAAACAGTATGCTTCCAAATGGAAGGCCTTCGACCATACCAAAAAGTGTCATGGAAAAGTGTTCAGGACTTGTAAGCAATGTTTAGCTGTTTTCACCGAAGATTTTGCGATCAGGGATCATTACGAAAGGGTGCACAACATCTCGAGAGATCAGTTTGCCGCGTTCGAGTACAGAATGGATATTGGCGCGAAAAATGAAGAATTCGAATTAGAGTCGCCAGACGTGATAGTCAAAGAAGAACCGGACGATTTAGAGTACGACGGAGATTATTGCGATGAGGATTCGAACGACTCGAAAAGAAGAAGGTCCTTAACCGACACCTTCGATTGCGAGATGTGCCCGGAGATGTTCGTCAGCAGCGACGCCCTTTCGAAGCATTATCGTAACATGCACAACACGGATCCGGAAAGGATGTTCAAGAGATTGAAACAGGACGAACAGCGAAGAATGCGCGGAAGACTGAATTTCTCTTGTAAAAATTGCAAGCGACAGTTTTGTACGAAAACGTTATACTGGAGTCATGTCGCGAGTTGTAGAAGAAGCGCCGTACGAAAAGAAGTAATTGAGAATGTTTCATTGTTTTGATAAATTGTCAAGCAAAGGTTTAATTTTAAACTAATTAAGGAATCGTTTCTGCAGGAAGAACTACTACCTCTACGAGATAACATGTTAAATGCCCGGGAAAATATGCTCGACAACGGGGACGAAATTTTGAAGAACAATCATCAGATTAAAAAAGAAGAACCTACAACGAATTTAAATATTCCTGACTTCAATCTCTTCGAGGATATCAATCTTCAGTTGTCGGGTCACAGGCCTCTTCCAAATCTTATGCCGCTTTCGCAGAGGTAAGCATCACAAAATATAATATAACTAAAATAATTATTTTATTAATTGTGACCACGATTTCAGAACAAAGTCTACGATGAAGTGTTCGAGAAAGGATTCCAGGAAGGTTTACGACGAATCGACGAACACGGAATGTACTTGCGAAGTTTGTGGAAAACAGTGGCCGGCAAAGAAACATTTATGGCAGCACCTGATTCGTTTCCATCGAGCGGAAGCTGCGGTTACCTGCGGGGTGTGTTTGAAGCTTTGTAAAGACTACGACGATCTGGCGAACCATTTGAAAGCCACGCACGAAGCGATTCTTTCGTGCGAGGGAAATAATTTCACCTGTAAAACTTGCGGCAGGTACAGAATTTTTCTTTCTTATAATATTTCCTCGTTGCCATTCTTTTAATAAAAAATTTGCAGATACCACAACGCCCGCAGTAAGCTGTTGCTGCACACGAGCATCCATCTTGGACACACAACCAACAGTACTTGGTGTTCAAAGTGCAGAAAGAATATAACTGATGAAACTGCTCATGCGAGCGTCTGTACAGGAAAGATGGAGGAAGAGGAACAATCGAAGACCGATGAAAAGGCGGAAGTAAGTCGTCTCAAGGAAAATACGTACATAATCAATGGGTTAACGATAATATTTATATTGAACGAATATGTAACAATTATTTTCTGTCCAAAGGGAAGTCTGATAGCGGACGATGCCATGGCCGAAGTGGAGGAAGGAGATTTCGAATCTGAAGCCGAGGAGGCAGACACGGAAGAGTCAGAAAGTGGCAGCAGTACCGAGGTTGAAGAAGAAAACGAATCAGAAGGCGAATCAAGAGCAACTGAAGAAATAACTTACAACTCAGAAAGCGAAGATTCCGAAGAATTGGATAATTTGGACATCGAAGAGAAGAATATGCAGCATTATACTCTGGAACGCCTTAAAGAAACTAACAATACAGGTACCTATTATAAGTTTTTTTGTTATTTTAAATTAAAATCGAAGATCGATAAATGTTCAATAATTATTTCAGAGACGCGAAAGAACGTAGTGTTATCAGATGACGATGGTCCTCCAGTTCTCAGTCCCATGATGCCTTTACTTCGCGAAAATATGTCTGCTGAACAATCGATGGGCCACAAATTTGGTTCCGTGATGCCTCTAACCGAGAAGGAGATAAAAGTGTGCGATCTTTCAGAAATTCGAAACCGATCCTCCCCGAAGGCAGTGAATCTCTACGAAAAGGATTTATCGAATAAACCCAGCTTGGATTTTGTCTCCGAAACGTTCATAAATCGAAGCGACGAAGATTTCGAAAATGCAAAAGCTGAATTTGATGAAAACTCTGCAGAAGAAAATGATGAAGAAAATGACGAACACGACGAACACGACGAGAATGATGGGATTGAAGACAACAGAGAGAACGAAGAATACGAAGAAAATGAGGATTTCGATGGAAATGAAGAAATCTATGAGAATGAAGAAAACGAAGAGAATGATATGGAGTTGAACGAAGAGAACGACATTGAGTTGAACGAAGAGAACGAAGAAACTGAAGAGAATGATGGCAATGAAGAAAGTGAAGAAAGTGGAAACGAAGAGAATGAAGAGAATGAGGAGAATGATGACAATGAAGACAATGAAGACAATGAAGATAACGATGACAATGAAGACAATGAAGAAAGGGAGGATAATATGCAGCTGGATGATTTAGAGGGTGCTGTTTTAATGGTAGCTGAAGGAGATCAAATACTGATACAACAAGACATGTTAGAAGATGAAAATGAGAATTCAAAACAAGAGTATGTTTACTCTACGCTTAGGTATAGTACAGAAGAGGACAGCGACGATGCAAGGAAATGAGTGCCAAATTGAGATTATTATTTGAAAAAAGATATAAGGTGAGAGAGAGAGAGAGTTATTAAACATTGTTTCAAGAATTATGAATACGTGGAAATGAACTTAAAAAAATATATATATATATATATATATATATATATATATATATGAATTGAAATTGCCACAAATAGAATGTAAAAAGTTAAATATAAGTAATATTAAATGATAGTTATAAAAATTGATTATAGATTACGTGAAGTAAAATATTTTATGATAGTGACTAAATATAAAGTACTAGGTATTTGGATTTGTTCAGAAACCAAATTCTCGATTACCAAATTAATTAAGTTAATTAAAATAATTCGAGACATGTCCACGTATTCCTAACACAAACATTGAATATAGTCGAAGTTTGTATCGTTTTGTTCTGTATAAAACATATAGGATTATTAAGTGATATGTACCTTGGAATTTATGAAAATTCATACAAATGATGCGGTAACTTGTAAATATGTTAGATTAAGTGCTAAAATTAGCTTTCGCAAATTTTATGATGAGAGGACCGCTTTTTTTATTATATCCAAGAGATGTCAAACAGAATCAAGTAAAAAACAACAGAAAGGACTTCAATTTACTTTGAGGTAATTAAACAATTAAATAATGAATAAGACAGAGGAAGGATTGAGGTGGATCAAAGATGACTAAAAACCAAATGTGATATAATAAAAGAACGGTCCCTGAGCTCTTAAGAGATTTATTTAAATCTTTTTTAATTTTGACACTTCACAGACGCGAATCCGAGACGACCTCAAATTATGTTATTTGAGATAATTCGATCGGTATCGATATTTCACTTTCAAAATCTTTTATATTTTTGTTCCCCTATAAATTTTCTTAAACAAAAAATAGTACAAAGATAGCAATATACAAAATTTATCATAATACTAGGTAAATAATTAACTTTATAAAATTTAAAAAAAAAATTTTTTTTGAACTTTTATTAAATTCTTAAGCGCATCGTTTGGTATGTAGTTATTGAGTATTCGTCTCGAGATAATGTATGGTTATACTGTTCTACGTACCTACGTCGATGCTCTATCCTTAATATAATTATTATATTTACATTATTATGTTTATTATTATTAATTATTTCGGTATTATATTAATATCGATTCGATTGAATGTACCGAGAGGAATTTCGAAATCAAAGGATCAAGAAACAGAACTTAGTGTATATAGTAGTCATATAAATAATTTTATGTACAGTTATGTTATACGACACAAAAAACATATTTGTATGCGTGTGTGAATGAAAAAAGTGTGATTACTGTGTGTGATCAAGAAAAAGAAAGAGAGGTTGGCTTCTATTACTTTTTTACCATCATACATTTAAAAGTTTAATGAGAAACTGATAATCACTTCTATTTTCCAATGGAACTGTACAATAGTATAATACTTAATGAAAGAATTTTAATAATAAAAGATCAGTTTAATATTTTTTTTTTTTTCTTTCTTTTTTTAATACATTAAACATCTTGTTCGTGTTCGATTAAAATTAGCTCAGTTTCTCTAAGATATTTGTTCCGTTATAACCTTAGAAGTCTTAGAATACGCGCATAACCTAGTACAGTAAGTTACACTTTCTTTTTAATCACGCTAATTTTATTTGAATTTTGCATTATCCCAGTACTATTAATAACATTTTTCAAAAACAAAAAAAAAAGATTAATCAAAATGTAATTTCCATTTATACTCACTGACTAGTTATCGACGGTACTTCCTTTTAATTCTCCTTCGTTCTGTTTCGTTTATTATTTATTGGGGCATTCGCTTCCGTTCCAAGCGTGTTAGTCTATAAGAAATGAAAATAGCGATTCGCATTTAACGTTTGTAACGATTACAATAAAAATTACTAAGTTGATTAAGTTCTGCATTTTACTTCAATCCTACAGCAGTAGAGGCAAGTATGATTCGAATATTTTCAATTTATTCGTAACGGGTTTTGTTTACAAATTTGTCACGCGAAAATTGATCGTCTTAAAGATTATACTTACAACAAAAAGTTTGATTGTTACTGAATTTTCCTGCCACACGTTGTACGTTACCTGTTACTTACAATTATTTGAAAAATTGAATTATTCTAAACAAGTGAACGTAGAATAATATCGTTGTAAAGTGAACATTTCGATACTTTTTCTATGTTTGATATATCGATAGCTTGTTTGATAATCGAAATCTTTCAAAGCTTTTTTCCCGATTTAACGGAATAATGGAGTAAGAAAGAAATATTTTTAGATGTTCGGTTTACCTTTTCCAGTTCTTTTACGTGTTCTTATTCTTCAGCGGCAGGTTACAGAAGGGAAATTAAGAAGTAAAAGGCAGGCGTTAAGCCGACATCAAGCCGAAGTTAATTGCTTTTCCGAAAAAGTCATCGGAGCATGACAAGGATTCGCTGTAGGCTTCGCCAGTAAGGAATTCAAACGAACAATTTGATCGAAATATTTCAAGAAAGATCTGCTTCCATGTAACGTAAGAATCCACATGTTTCAAAATATATTTAATTTAGGTATTAAAATAAATCGAATATCAAATGTCAATTATATAAAAATATTTCATTAATTTGAACTACATTTTAGTTCGTTCGAGAAAAAACAAGTACCATACATACGTATACCGAATTGCTTTGCAAATTGCTAATAATATAAAGAAAATAACAGGTAATACAATAATTAATTATAAATTAATTCGTTTATTTAACAATAATATTTAACAAAATGTTGAAAATACGTAAAACGGAATGTGATAAGTGTGGATTGAAACGAAATAAAATCTCCTTTCGAAAGGCTATGGAGCGTGGCTGTGGAGCGAAAGAAGGGTTTCAAGAAATCGGACGATTGCTTTATTAAGACGTCAGAAGGTACAGGATAGGCCGGGCCTGCGGTCGTTATTGCCTCAACCGGGTTCTCGCTTGGGACAATTGCTTCGAAAAGATCAAAAAGACCATCGAGAGAAACTGACAGCAAGAAAGAGCCGGCGGTAAAAGAGAGAGACGGAAAGAGAACAAAAACCACCATGCTGACCCTTCGAGCGCTGCTCAATAAAGTTGAGACACTGGTCAGAGTTTAATCTTCATAGAATTTTAGTAACATGTTTGATTCACATCGAATTTCTTTTAATCTTACAACATACATACCTATGTTATTCACGATTATTAGGAGAAACTGCTAGTTTTAGAGAGATTTTCTAACGCTATTTTCCGATGAATTGAGAGAAACATGTTTGAAAAAAAAAAAGGATTGAAAAGAGAGCCTGGATGAAATTGTGAAAGTATAAATTCCTAGTATTTTAATAAAATATCTCGCTGCTTGGCATTGATAGTGGCACAACTTAAAAACTTGAAATTTTAGAGGAGAGATATCAGAGATATCATTTATTAACTTATGCTACTATTAATATTAAGCAGGCGATATCTCACATAATAATATCAAATTTTTATCTTACTAACATATTAAATTTTTAGATTTGTATAAAATGAATACCATTCAAGGATTGGCTATCGAGATTAATTTTGATCTTCATGTAACGTGAGTTATCGTTCATGTATCTCTGTTATCGTATCCAGCGATCCATTTTGTAGATCTTTCGTGCCTCATCGAAATTTACTAATCTAAATCTCTCATCGCGTTTCCTGTATCACAGGAAGCCAATTTTGATTCTTATCTGAATGCAATTGGTTTAAAATTTCAGTTCCCATAATTCTCGGTAAGCAATTTATTGCATTCTATTTAACACGTGTATTTAAGTATCTTGAAAGAAACGAACAGTTAAATATGGTGGGATCTGTTGAGAACCTTTTTTTTATTTCGTTTCAGAAGGCGAAACCGAAAACATTTATCTTGGATGTTCTAAGCAAACTGAGACACGCGCTTTGGTCGGCTCGTTAATTCGGAAACAAATAACCCTCTTTTTAATCGTTCGTTCAACCAGGTAATTTATCAAACAGTATATACAGGGTGTCCCAGAACTCCTGTAGGAGCCGGAAATGGGGGGTAGCTGAGACGATTCTGAACAACAACAGGAAGTCCTTTGCAAAAATATCGGATGGGGCTTCGTTTTTGAATTATTAAGCAAAAACACTGACCAATCAGTACCGTCAGTTTTAGCGTCGAGCCTAGTCGCCCCGAGACAAGCGCCTCGGTAGAACAGGAAGCGTTAAGCACAAGTAATATTGAACATAAAAGTAAAAAACAAATGATAGAATGTTATGAGAGTAATCGTACCCTAGAATAAAGGGAATGACTGAATGGCTGGATATTCCAACAGAAGGAATAAGTAGAAATTGCAGAATATTTTTTCGTATTATAAAGGAGGAATAAATTTGAAAATTACCTACATGGAATGTTAAAAAGTGAAGAAAAAATGTAAACTGGACTCAACCATGTACTTGTAAGTTGACCTGCTTCAACGACAATATGCAGCGCAGAACAGCTGATGCGATGGGGCAGGTCAGGTCACTACACTTTACATGTTTTTTCACACATGATCACTGGCACTTTCAACACAAGATTCTTCAAATCACTGAGTAAGGAAATTGTTTGAAGGGAAGAGGCCCCGAAAGGGACTGATTTCGATGTATCGCACGTTTGTGGTGTATACTTTTATTTTCAGTATTTATTTAATTCTTATGATCATAAATGGGTGGTATCGTAAACGTCTGCTTCGACAACCGTCCGAAGAATAACTGCAAAACGTCGTAGGCCCCCCCGTCCTTCCGATGTTGTCGAAATAGATGTTGTCACATTTTTCTTTCTACATATTCAACACCTGAGTGTAGTTCTACGTTAAATTTTTGGTGGTCCATCGCCACACATGTCCTTGCTCTGCGAACAAGTTGTGAGACGCAATTCACAGAAACGGTCAAATTCTTCGAGATACTTTTGTCGCACTGCACGTGTCACGCAACATATGAAAACGAAGCCCTATCCGATATTTTTGCAAAGGACTTCCTGTTGTTGTTCAGAATCGTCTCAGCTACCCCCCATTTCCGGCTCCTACAGGAGTTCTGGGACACCCTGTATGTATACAAAGAAATGCAAAATCTGTGATTAACGATAAGACATTGATAAGTAACATTATCAGTGACTTCAACTATTTTTAATCGTGTATTCAATGTCTAGAAAAAGAAAGGAACGAGGCAATCCGTTCACAATTTCGCATATTTTTGAACTCTTATTCTGCTCGCAGAATCGATTAACCGGTTCAATTTGTACTCAAACAGCTAATCTTTGCCCTGTCCCCTGCTCCTCGTTTAAAGGAGCGAAGTTGGGTTGAGAGTCACAGGAGCCTGCTGAACGATGGTGGTAGGGAATAGAAGTAGTAAGGGGGCCTGAAAGGGAGCCCGATGGAAGGTCGGCACAGGAAGGAGAAACGTAAGAAAGAACGGAACGCATCTAAATGCTGGACTGTTCGACGTCGCTCTGAGAAAGGTACGAGTGAAGACGGGGGAAAGAGGGTAGTGTTGGAACCAGGCTGGTGTCTCAATCAACCAAGCAGGTTGGGGCACCATGGACCACTGTGGGTGGAGGATAGCAGCTAGTAATGGCAGTAAAACGACCTTGCAACGAGAACAAGTTTTTACGAACAATAAATCATTGTAATATCATTTACGCATTTAATACTTGATGAAAAATTGAGATGAGACCGTAGTATATTAACATAATAATTTATTCTCGTTTAGGGACAACTTGATGGATGTTTTTAAGCGAATCAATGCTATTTAAAATTAGAAAAACGTCTTGCATTTTATGCATGGATAATATATATATCGGTAAGTACGATTACTTTCAGTGAAAACATTACTTTTTTTATATTTCAACGGAAATATAACATACTTTATAAAAAAAACTATTTGTAGGTAATTATAACATATCTACTGAAGACTTCTTCTAATGGATTTGTTATGTTCTTGATTTAATTGTTATATTGTATCTTATATTGAATATTGTATCAGCAAACTTCTAAAGCAATTAACAGAAGTTATAAATTTCAGATTTGATCTGATATTGAATCTATCAGTAGTCCTTTCGGTCCCGGGCCAGTGGCCAGTGGCGGGGGAGAAGGAGCGGCGCGCGCAACTTCTCGACACAACGGGGCAAGCCGTCACAACTCAATCTAGTGTCTCGGTAACCGTTCACTTGGAAGGAGTGTTTTTGTTTTATCTCCTCCTGTACAGTGTGTTATAATTCTTGACACGGAACCGCAGTTTTCATCGCTGGATTAGCTTGCACCTAGAATCCTAAACTTCATCTCTCTTTGCTATTGGAACAATGTGATTGTTCGTAAGGTTAGTACTTTAACAACTTTTTAATTTTGATCAAGCTATCAATAATGTTTAATTTACAAATTTTTTACATATGTTTATCATACGTTTATAATTTATTGTAAACGTAATTTAATTTTATATATACGATACGTAATGCATAATGCAATAATGCAATGTTATACAAGGGAGTAATATATTATTTATCATTGTTTTGTTCAGTTCTTTAAAGTTTGTTTAAATAGTCAATTAATACTAAGTTAGTAAAAGAAATTGTTGTTAAAATTATTGATTTTAATTTGCTATAACACTTAAAATAGAATCAGTTTTTACTTTTATCTTTCTGTTAAATTTTCAAACTTGCTCTTTGTGAGTAATATTAACATTATTATCATATATATTTATTAACAATCACTATGATAATATTTTGAATCATGTACAATTATAAAACATTTGACTACTTATATACCTAGTTTTCTCTTATCATAATATTAAAGCCGATAAAATGCAAAACAATGATAAAGGCTGTGATTATCATATAATTCTACATTACAGATGATTGGTCTAATGAAGTATCCCACTTCCGAAATATCAACCCATTCATCCGTCCCCTCTGGAGTGTTTGTATTCCCTAACGCGTGTTTGTTTAGTCATTATTTTCTCGCGGCAAACAAACCCTTCTCAGTGTCAATATCTGCTTAACGCCTTAATTGAATGAGATTACCCGAGGTCCGTGAGCATTGATTGAACACTCTCTCGGGCAAGCATTTAAATTAGCATTGTCGCCGGCTTCTTTTCCAATGTTTTCTCTCCCTGCTCTCGTATTCGAATACGAGATTTAAACTCGAGTGCAAAGTAAAGTTGATCATCACTGAGGGGTCTATAGGGCTGGCCATCTGTCCCTCGTTGCCACGTCTGCGACGTCTTGGTGGTCCATTTTGGGGCTGGTGCGCAACAGCATCAGCACTAGCGCTGGCAATGAAGCGCTCTCAGGTAGAATCTGCCCCCCCCCCCCTCCGCCCTTCACCCCTCACCCCACTCTTTCTCTCCGCTATAGTGTGCACGCTGACGCACGTGCTCTCTTTCACCCCCACCCTTAACGCTACGCTTCTTTTTTACTGGTATCAGTTGAAAGCGACGGAGAAGACAAGTAGTAGAGCGGGAGAACGTTCAACCGTGTTGTTACCGATAGAAATTCTAACGGTTGATGGGCCCACGCTTTTCCTGTTGATAGACCGCATAAAAAATAGGCCCGTATACGATAGAATTCACGAGAAATTTTAGATAGATATGAAGTATCGTATTCAACCCGTTGGTACAGGCAACCTCAGGTGCCTCCTGGTACTCTTCAACTGTTTTCGTATTTCAGATTTCCCGTATAAGTTTTCATTTTGAAAACGTAAACGCCAGGCACCGAACAATTTCACGATACTCTCGCTGTAACGTAAAGAGTTGTCGAAGGAAATGTAGAAACCTAAGGAAGGTTGCCTGTATATCCGGTTGCCCGTACAAGGGGTTGAATGCGAAATAAAGAATCGTCGAATCGTAGTTACAGAATTCTACAGTTAAATAAGTATTGAAATCGTTGAAATGCTAAATCATACAAATTAGAATAGATCGTATTAAATCATAGAACGTTGTACAGTTTTAAGGAATACAGGATATGTAACTAAAAACAAAATAAATATGTATAAAATATTAGACATTTAAATAACGACATTTCTAACGAAGTACTTGTGATTTTTGTAGCGTGAGTCATAAAATCGTCCTGTTAACACGAATGACAAAAACAGGTCCGATTTATTTTAAGAATATCACGGAATGTCTCTTTACGGTACGCATCTGTTACGAGAATCCGCAAGCACTTTGTGGCGTGGAGTACAATGCTTAGATTAGAATTTATACTACCGTACGGAGATCGTATAAAATATCACTTAGTAAATAAAAATATGGGTGAAATAAACCTGAAACTTTATTTTGATAAAGATCAATAAAACATCAATTTTTATACATTACTTGTATAAACGTAAGTGTACACTGAAACTTATTCTTGCGTCTTACTATTGCCGCCGATAACTTGTACATTGTGTAAGATCAGATATCACGTAACAGTATACGAAACATTCGTTTAAAAGATAAATAAATATTTATTTTCAAAAATGCCTTCAGGTGTGATGGAACACTGCAAATTCTTTGAGTTGAATATTATTATTTCAATAATACATATATATTTAATCAATTAATTGTTATTTTAATGATGTTTCAGAAAGATGTCACGTTGGTTCGATCTATCGAGCATGCTCCTAATGGGTATGGTGTTGATCAGTTCAATAGTGTGGAATACAGCCAGAAGTTCGATCATGAGATGCGAGGAAGCGAAACTAAAATGTGCTTACAGAATAGGCTGTGGCACTGCTCTACAGCACTATCTTACCGGCTGTGCACCCGTTCTCCAAGGCAATGATTGCTCAGAGACCTGCCAACACGCCCTTATTGCTCTTACAAGCACCGACGAGGGCAAAGAACTTATGACAGTAAATATCATCTTTCTATTTTATTACCTCCATACACAAAATCCGTACACGTAATAAGATTATTACATTTTCTTAACAACACAAGCATTATAAACAATTTTACTTTGAATACATAAACTTAAAATGTTAATCTTCATATTATTTTTGAAAGATGTTATCAGATTGAAAGTAAACTAATCAGACTGAATATTTAAAAGTAAAATTTAATGATAACAACGATTGATGTTAGTGTACATGAATTAACATTTTTTAGCCAATAACATTTCGTTATTATTGCTAGTGCGAATGCGAAGACGAGTTGTGTGTACAATCGAAACAGAGGGTAGAAATATGCCGATCCTCCGTGACGATGGCAATGAACAGGACGAAGGTGTCTTGCCGGATAGCTACGTGGATTTGTAACGCGGATGCCCTCTGTCAAACCGCTCTTGCCTATTATAACAGGTACTGCAAGAGCATGTTTCAAGGACGCAAATGTACTCGACGGTAAATAAAGTTATTAATGTAAATGTTAATCAAAATATTTCAATAGCGTAACGAATAGAACAATAAGAGAAACATTTTAGGTGTAGGAATTCGATAAACATTTTAACGAGGCAAGAGAAAGCTGCAAAGTTAAACACATGCCAGTGCGACGGTTTCGAGGAGTACGACTGCAAAGGAATTCACCGAAACATGAATCTCCTTTGCTTTGGAAAGATACATCACGGTTATCGTGATGTGAATGTCGAAGACGATAAAAAGAACGAACTTGCGAGACCAAACACGAGCCTCAGAGGAGACGGAGTTCAAATATTAATCGACAGACAATTATTCTTACTTATCTTTATTATTTATTACATACTTAAAATAAGACAAGGCAAGTGCGCTTATAATTAATTATATTATTATTTATATTTGATCAAATAATTGATTCAATTTTGTTTCAGACTGATTGAAAAAAAGACAGAAATCTCAAAAAAAAGAAAAAAACAGTATTTCATGAAACCAATTGCCAAAGATCTTTATCAATTTTTTTTATCATCAATTTGAACAATTTTATAAATAGCTTAGAAACTTCACGATCATGCCGAAGAAGTACATTTTCTATGAAATTTGCCGGTTTTGTTAAATTTGTACAAACGAAAAGTAGAAAATAAGGGGAAGAATTTTTGTACAGTAGAAATATTTGTATAGTGTATTATAGCAAATGTAATTGAATAACTTGTTATAAGTATTTAGATGTAAATGAATTTTATTTATGAAGATATAACCATGTACATATCTACACATCAAAAGACGATAATTGTTTTTTCCTTTCCCTTTTTTTTTATCAGATGTACATCCCCGAAATTTTTGTTCATTTCTAAAGAAAAAAAAAAAAAGAAAAAAAAATTTTTTTTAAGTTTTCTAAATTAATATGAATATTTGTTCATGGTATTACTATTAGTAATGATAATTAATGTTTATTATGCAAATGAAAATAAAATATATAATTAATTTATATACGACTTTGTTGAAAAAATTGCGTGTATTACAATGTTTTAAATTACAGATGTTTTCAGTTTTAGGAGTATCAATAGTCACAATAAATGTTTTAGAAGAAAATTCATAATTAACAACTTAAAGATCATATTTACAAATAGTTGGAATTCACATTTTCGATCCTTGACTGTTTTTAGAAAAAACGCAGTACATCCAGAAGAATCCTTTTACAAAGTTTGAAATTGAAACAAGGTATTCACTGTGCATCTGATATGAAGTATAAGAAACGAGGAAAAATATTTCATGACAATTCATTTTATTAATTAAACATATCGAAAAGATTAACAATCTAAGGAAATCCATCATCATCCTCTTCCGCCATTTCTTTAGCAAGTTCCAAATCCTGCTGTTCTCTTTCCCTTCGCTCCTCGGCCGATTCGAGATCCTTTCCATAGGACTTCGGAGGATATCTCATAGCTTTAACGCTCTGATTATGCAAATCCAAACAGAAAGTGATTCTCTGATGGAACGCCAGTAGTGGTTCTTTAGTGCAATAAATATCAGTAGTCTCTTTGCTACGCATATATCCGTTTTCCGGTTCCAAGGTAGCCTCGATTACCCCGTCTCTGATAGCTTTAGCAACGATAAATTCCGCATCGACGCTGGAATCTAACCCTAATTTCTTTGCGATGTCCGTGGGAGAAATTCTGGAGTAAGACAGTCCGATTGATCTAATCGCAGTTTTAATAACGTTGTGCCTCAGTCTGAGAATTAGGGTGAACGTGTGATCCGCTCTGAATTGTGGCCCAAAGTTTTCTAGGACCTCGCCGAAGCGTTGAAGGTTTCCTAAACGTACAGCTTGAGTTAATTGGAAATACGGCGCTAAAGAACGACGCATAGCTGCCTGTCTAAACGTTTGACGTTCAGGAATATCTCCAAGTAGAAGTTCCACGGTTACAGCTAACTTCTGAACCGTTTGACGAAAACCTACTGCTGTGGTTTGTGGAGCTTTTCTGAGTGCCTTTAAGGAAAAAATATAGTCGGTAGTGGAAATCTAAATAATTAAAAAATGTTAGGATATTGAAGATTTCAACTTACTTGTACCAAGTATTTGTGGGCAGCAGAATATTCTAATCTGGCTGCTTTTATACGTCCCAGATAGTACAAAAATCTAGCCCACTCGTTATTGCTGGCAGATTCTGGGAAGGTTGATTTGAGTACAAGCTTATCCGCTTGATCATACAAATTATAATGTAAATAATTTCTCAGCAAGCAGTTAATTAGAACTGCTTGTCCCTCAAAATCATTTCTTAATGTTGCTGTTCTCAATCTCAGATGCAATAATCCACGAATCTTATCTAATCTTCCGACTAATTCGTATGCTCTGGAGTAGTAGAAATAGCATTTTGCAGCTATCAAATCAATAGTGCGTCTATTTTGAGCACTGATTTTCTGTAATAATGTCTCAGAACACTGAACAGCTTCTTCATGCTTTCCAGTATCAATTAAGTGTACAAGAACTAATAAATGAATGTAAGCATCAATTTCGGGTAAAGGACTTATGGCAGAAATTCTAAGCTTCTGTGTTTCTTCAGATTCTGCGGGTTCTTCCAACCATGACAGTAATGCATCACGTTCTACGCATGGCTTTGGATAAAAACTTAAAATTACTCCACGCAAAACATTGGAGTTTAATCTTCTACGTGTATTGGGTAATGTACGGAGAGCTCTTAAGATGAATCTTGGTTCTTTGCTTTGTACAGCTTTTTCTATTTGACGGGTATGTTCACGAATGTCATGAATTGATTGGAGATCAGTATCCTTCTTGTCAGAAATATCTCCATCACCATTTTGACTTTCAGGAGATATCATGTCAACATCCATAGCTTCAGGATTTCTTGCAGAAGGTACACCCATGTTTGTTGTACTAAATAGAGTAGATTTTTTATCAATTTAACAATCAAATTAATTAACAGTAAAAAGAACAAAATGTATACATTACTGCACTTATTTTTTGGATATGTGTGAATAAATTACTTACTGTTCTATTTATCAGAATTATTATAAAAATAAAAGTAGTAAATTCATTAATTTAAAATTGGCTTTTCAATAAAAACTTAAATAACCAATTTCATCAGTAAACTATCAGTTTCTTTACTGTAATTAGAGGTTGTATTTTTTAAACAAAAAATTTATTAGGTTACTATACTTAGTATAAAGTTTATAGTAGATCGGAGTAATAATAATAAAAAGTAGCAGTAATACTTCATATTTACCTTTGTTTTATACTTTTGTACAAAAACTGAAAGTTTGGAGAATAAGTACAATTCTACCTTTTCATCGTACCAATTCACAGTCATGCATAACTATATAATAGTAAGTAAGGAAAGCTAATATAATATTAGTTAGGGTCTTTTGTTATATAACAAGTTCATAAAAAGGTACGATAATTATTAAAAAAATGATTAAAATGTTAAACGCAGCTTAAAATTATTTATTAAATATTTGAAATTATTACAAGTATTCTAAGGTGCTTATTTTCTATGTACATAATATCAAATATAATATAAAACACACATGTAATTCAACGTATATAATAAATTACCTTAAAAATATTAAAAACAACAAGTATATTGTTCCTTATACAGGGTGTCCCAGAACTCCTGTAGGAGCCGAAAATGGGGGGTAGCTGAGACTATTCTGAACAACAATTTCCTTTGCAAAAATATCGGATGGGGCTTCGTTTTTGAATTATTTAGCAAAAACACTGACCAATCAGTGCCGTCAGTGTAGCGTCGAGCCTAGTCGCCCCGAGACAAGCGCCTTGGTAGAACAAGAAGCGTTAAGTCCTGGGATCATCTAATTTGAATAGTAGAAAGATAAAACATTGTATTATTATAAAATAATGAATTTAATATCGTTCAAGCTTTATTTTTCAATTTTTTTTAAAGAGCAACTGTGGATGGTACATGGGGTGTTACCGACGAAACTATAGTGAAACAGAAAATTGTGTTTTTTCAAAAACCAGGCCACTTTTCGGATAAACTAAAGTTATAGAGACATTTATAACAACAAAATATTTTATGTAATGGTGTTAGAAAGCCGATTTTTAATAAAATAATTTTTACCGACTTTTTATTTTTACCCCTGGCGCCACCTGCGAACAAAGTGCTGAAACTACTCAATAATTACCGACTGAGAATTCCGAAACATCGTTAAAAATGGCGGGCTTTTTAAATGAGAAATGTGTCATTTTGAAATTTTCTTAATTAAATTCCTTAAAAAGGTTTATTTATTCAGTTCCTACTTGATTACGAGACTAGGAGAACTCGTGTATAATTTCTGATAGTTTAGATAAATGAAAAGCCTTCATTTAAGAACTATTTAGTTCTAATCAACTTGTATATATATTCAGTAGATGGCGCAATTTAAATAATTTCTGTCGGTCTAAATAAATAACTTGATCAATGGAGAGAAAAGTGATCAGTAGACATGAGATAACCTCGATATTAAAATAATACAATATTTTTAATTATGACAATGTAAATACCTGCACTAGAGCAGCGTCAAGAATTCTGTTCATTAGTTTTTGTGTCATATTTAAACATGAATTTAAGTAAAAGCGAGAAACTGTTAGCTGCTAAGAAAAAGGTAGCTCCTTTTAAAATTATTGACAGCTACGTATACATTTTTGCAGTATTCGCCTGACATTAAAATATTCACATTTATTAATGTATGACGTTTCAAATTTTAACATATAAAATTTTATTTTTTTTTATTAGCTTAGAGAGTTTCAGTTGAGCAAAATGCAAAATGGGTCTACCAAACAAAAAAGACATTCAGTAGATTTGTCATCTTCACAGGTAAATAAAATCTATACATTGTAATAATAATTTGTTAAATTTATGTGTTGACATTAACATTCATTTGTAATTGTACCTATGTAATAAGAGAAAAATAAGAACTTTTTGAAATTAATTTTGTTGATTTATAGTGCCAAAATGCAGAAGTTAATAAATCAGATTTGGAAGTTGCAAATAATACCTCGTCAACAGAAGCTCCTAAAAGTAACACACATGTGCTTGATCAAAATCTTCAAGAAAGTGAAATAATGCCTATAGTTTCAACAACAAATGTACAAAATACAACAAACCATGAAGAATCACATAATTCTGTAGAAGGAATTAATAATGCTACCCAAGAAGGGCAAGAAATTAATTCCAAAGAAGAAACTGAGAAGAAAATGGAGCTAAATGATTTTCCAAAAATACAGAAGGAACATCTTTTGGAAATGGCTTCTGCAGTGGAGAATGCCTTGACAAATGATTCTGAATCTGCAGAGACAACTTTAGATTGTGATTTGGTGTGTCGTAATCAATTTTTAAGTTCCTATTTAGAAGAACAGAAAAAGATTGTTACTGAATTGCATATAGAGCTTAGTAGTGCTGTAAGTACATATATCATATTCATTTTAATTATTTTATTTGTGTGCTAGTAACTTAATATGAACTTTTAAAAAAGTTCAATTTTTAATCACATGTTTAATTATATATATTTAATTAATGGATTAGCGTAGCAGAATTTCAGAGCTGGAAGCCAAATTAGAGTCAAGAGAATCAGAATTTCAAACGCATTTGGAACGTGAATTGAATCCTTTAAAAGAACAGCTTCAAGTTCATACACAATCAACTGGAGTTTTAATAGCAGAAAAGGTAGGACTTTCTGCTGCTCTTAATCAAGCTCAACAAGCTGCTACTCAAAGTGCAGGTTAGTCTTTGTAAATTCTATTTTACATGATAGAGACAACAATACAACTTTTTTAATAAATGAAAACTAAATATTTCCTGTAGAAGAGCTACAAAAAATTACTGGAAAATTTAAAAATTCACAAATTCGCATAGCTGAATTAGAAAAAGAGGTGAACTTCTTAAAAAGTAGCAATGAAGAATTAAAAGAATATTTTCATCAACTGCAAACCGATCACGATTCGCTTGATAAAAAGTATTTTGAGTTGAATAAAGAGAAAGAAGATTTAGATTTAGAGGCATCAGAGCTGAAACAAAAATTAAATCTGAAAAAAACAGAATTAATTGCTGTCCAACAGGAACTTCAAGAAAAAACAGCGCTGCTTTCGCTAAGCGAACTTAGAATACAACAGGTAATACTTGCACACATTATTGATAAAAAAAATATGTAACTTTTATTCATTTCTGTTTACAGCTTAAAGGTGCTACACCAACAGAAGAAGACAAGCATGCAATGATTCTTTTAGAGCAAGAATTAGCACAAGCTAAAGAGTCTTTAAAAGTTGTTAATACTGAAAAGGAAGAAGTCAATAAACAGTATCAGAATTATGTCAAACAGCTAGATGCACAACAAGCTAAATTATTGGACGAGGTATACTATATTTTTTGTACGAAATTTGGAAAAGGATTAAAAAATATAGATGTGATATTACACAAATTATATTAAATGTGTTATTTTATTTACAGCTGAAAGGGCAAAACAAAACCATAGAAGATCTACAATCAAGGGAGCAAAGTTACATACAGAGACTGTCAGAACTTGAGCAACAAGTACAACAAGAAAGAGAAAAAGTAGAAAATCTATTGCCTTTGCAAACTCGCAAAGATCAAATGGATACTTTATTAAAAAATATAGACGAACTTACATTGGAGCAAGAACGACTTCATATTACACTGTCAGAGAAGGTAAGTTGTTTATAACGATTAATCGACTAATTAAAAGCAATAGACTTATAAATTACCACTGTAACAATAACATTACAATAAAATAGGATATGAACAAAATAAATGTTGTATATTTAGGATTCACAAATAGAAATGTTAATGAAAGAAATAAATGATTTGCGCGAATCAAGCAATCAAGAAGTTGAAGTAACAAGGTTAGCCAACGCTCTTCAAAGCGAACAGCTAGGAGCATCTCGAGCGGTGCATCAGAATCGTCAATTAAAAGAACAACTCACTGACATGGAAAATGCTTTCGTTTCTCTAGTAAGCGTATTTTTATCATTGGTATTTTGACAAGAAAGATGTGAATTACGTTTAATATCATTTTTAAGAGCAACGCAAAGTTAGACTTGACTGAACAACTTCAAGGAGAACGTTCTATAGGAAGAAAATTGAACGCTCAGTTAAACAAGGTAGAAACTGAATTAGAAGAATTAAAAGAAAAGCTTAAGGAAAAAGAAGCTGCTCTTGAAGAACTGGAAAAAGAAAAGCTTCAAAGTGCCCAAATAGCAGATCAGATGCAGCACTATCAAGCACAGTCCCAGCATGTCAATACTTTCCAACGAGAGCTTCAAAATGCTTTGGTAATTACTTGTTTCCTTTTTTCTATCCCTTTCAATTAGTTTGAAAGATTTCTTCTGTTTTAGTTAACCATAGAAAAATTGGAGAAAGAAAAACAAGAACTAACACAAAAATTACAAGAAAAGAACCAAGATAATGCTGTTATCCAAAACAGTTCAGATTCTCAAAGTGTAAACAACACAACAGTTCAGGAGGCGGAAACACAGTCAGAAGAAGACCAGGAAAATAATTTTACAGTAATGGAACCTGTGAAACAACTCGAGAGAAGGTTCAAAGAAACAATGGAACGAGTTGCAGAACTCACAGAAGAGAAACAGAAGCTTGAACATCTTGTACTGCAACTTCAGAGCGAAACAGAAACGATAGGTATATAAGTGTAAACCTTGAATGATTATCATTGGCTTTAATTTCATATTCATAATATTTTCATAGGAGAATACATAACGCTGTATCAGAAACAAAGAGCAGTTCTTCAAAGTAGAGCAAGGGAACGTGACCAGATATTTAGACAATTACTCGAGCAAAGAAATCAACAACAGGAGCAACTGCATAAGTTAAAAGTTTTGGTTAGTGATTTTCTTAAGAAAGAGTACATACATTCCAATGGAACGGAACGTTTAACTGGAACAGGTATAACCTTTTAATGTTAAAGTTCAAGATGTATTTATTATACATTCTTTCAATAATATATATTATTTTTCAGAGACAGATTTCAGCAGTGATACTGTAACTGCAACGAAAAATAAAGAAGCGGTAGATTCGAAAATAGAGAACAAGAATGTTTCGGAACTTTTGGATGTTTTGACGGACATAAAAGATTGTAAGGATACTTGTATGTTTGAGCCGAATTTTCATCCGTGCCCATGGTGTTCCGGGAAATTACTTACAGTATAAAAAATGCATCCTATATTTTTTAGTATAAAATATTAATATAGTATTTTTAATCGATAACAATTTGTAGAATACAATTGTATATAAGATAAAATTATACTAATTACAATTTGTAAATGATTAATGATATGAAGAGGGAATATTTTTTTTAAAAAAGATTATTCTTTTTCATTAAAAGAAAAAATCATATTTAAGGTATTAAAAAGAATGCATTGCTAAAGAAAGTATGCTTAAAATTTGTATTACAAAGCATCTAAGGATTTTTCTATTGAATTAATATTTATTCTTTTTTTAAATGTATTTTTAAGATAAAAATGATTATTTGAAAAAGATTCATTTATTATGAATATACCTACAATTTTTGTTAAAACTTGCATATATAACAGAAATGATGTTAATACAAAAATGGTAAAAGGTATATATCTTTTAAATAAGGCTTACAATTTTAACCTTTTTGAAAATTTTGTATCATCTTCATCAGTGTCATTAGTTGGTCCTGTCTGTTCTTCAATAATGAAAACAGCCTTCCCTCTACGTCTTCTTTCTGAAACAAAAACAGTTTATGAAATTGATGAAGTTTGTATACTTTGACTGTGTGTTATACCTGCACGTAAAAGGACTTTTTTGCATTGATGTAGTACTGAAGCTTTAGTCTTAACTTCGTTCAAGCCAAGTAAACATGATAGATTTATTAAATCATATGGATTCCTGATTGTTCTAACATTATCAGAACCACTAGATAATATTATATTCTAAACAAAAATAATATTTAATTAATTTATTTTATTAATAAATTTTATACTCATGATTTGATGTTTTTGACAATGTATATCTTTTTGTACCTTGCTTTTTCCATAGGTATGAAATAGATGAGAGTAATGAATAGCAAGCTTTCTAGATTGTACATTTAATAAATCTGCATACTGAATTTCAAAATGTACTCCTCTTTCAACAGCTTGTTCATATAATTTTTTATTAAGTTTGAAAGTTACAGACAATGGCCTTAATGTAATTATATCTGCATTTAATTGAGTGCATGCATATTGCAATGCATTTTGTGTCTTTGGAGCAAAGGCATACAAGTCATATTTCTTTAATGCTGCACAGTGATTCAATATATGTGTTTTTGCAGGATCAGAACACGAGAATGTAATACGACTGAAAACTTTTAATTTTCCATTAAATTTGTTTTTTATACTTTCTATATCAATTGTTTCAGAAATGATGTTTTGGAATGTTTCTCCATCCTCCTTCTTCTTCTTCTTTTTGTCTGTTGTAAGGACACTTTCATCTACATTGTTATTTATTGCTATCGTTTTAAATCCATATTCATACAATTTTGATAGAATACAACATAAATTTTGAACATCGTTTCCTGGTACGTTCACACACAAATCATAAAATCCGGTACTTTGCCTGATATCCATTTTAGAGGAATAGTTAACCTAATTTATAGGTTAGGTAAGCATTTTTATGTTTATTCTAAGACTAAAATCAATTTAAAGTAACTTATGATTTTTATAAGATATAAAAAAGAAGATATTTTTCTTTACAAACTTTAGTTCTTTTTTTTATTTAAATAAATATTACATCAACGTTTACTAAAAAAATTGTATTACTTCAGCTTAAGTGTAAAAAAAGTTAAAAGAATGAAACTATTATATACCTAATGCAACACATCTTATAAGTTAGGAAGTTAGATTTAGAATACATTTGAATATTTTCAAAAATGTTATTGGTACTTATATACATACAGGAAAAAGTGAAATCTATTTTGTAAACTTTAAATCGTTAATTAATCGCTATCTTTAGATTCTGCATCACTCGAGGGTGGAGTGCTTTCGATAGGTTCTTCGTCGCTGCCTTCATCAGAGTCACTTTTCTTTTCTTTCTTCGCTTTCTTATCGTCATCCTCCTATAAAATAATTAATAGTAATTAATAATTACTAAGTAATTTATTTACTGGGAGTAAAACCGATATAATACATAAAATAATTACCGCGCTACGTTTATCTCCTCTCTTCTTTCCTTTGTCTACCTCCATGTCTTCGTCTGAATGTTTCTTATCAGATTTCTGCATAAACAATTAATAAAAATAATGTATCTAAATTTTGATCAAAGTAATATTTGAATTACATATTATTTTACCTTAGTATCCTCATCGCTACTGCTTTCGTCATCGCTAATATACTCTTTGCTCTTAAAGTTACCTCCTCCAGGTGAAACTTTTGTCTCTTTTTTGCTATCACTCTTTCTCTTCTCCCCTTTTTCTGGCTTTTCTTTCTTTTCTTTCGGTCCAGATCCACCACTGGCTTCGTATTCTTTCATCGAAGCAGCATATTCTTTCTTTGCTTTCGCTGCTTTCTGTTCCCATTCCTGAATAACATTTACAAATCTCATTTAATTAAGAAACATATAGTCTAATGACAGTAAACATTCGGTATACTAATTAAGTCTTACAGATTTATCTTTAAGTTCCCTCCACATCTCTCCTCCTTTCTTTGCAATTTCTGTAACCGCAATTCCAGGATTGTCTGCCTTAATTTTCTCTCTGGCACTATTCAACCAAATCATAAACGCAGTCGGAGGTCTTTTGGGTTTGTTCGCGTCTTTTTCTTTCTTTTGCTTTCTACGTTTCCTTGGCTTCTCCGACTGAAACAATTAATACGTTTTAAAATGTCAAAACGCATACTGATATTATTTTATAAAGTCAGTTTATATAAACTCACAACTGTTTTGGCAGATTTTGATTTCCTTTCTTTCTTCTCTTTTTTCTCTTTCTTTTCACTCTTTCCAGAAGCATCAGAATCATTTTCACTGTCTGAATTATTAGGATTACTGTCATATTCTTCTTCCACATCACTTTCATCCTAAAAGTAAAAGCACTCCAGTTATATGAAGTATAGAACAATGTTTAATAACAATTTCAAATTGTAGTGATGTTGTACTTGATTAGGATTGAAATCTTCATCAGTGGATTCATCTTCAGAATCTTGATTATCCTCTGCATCTCTTTCTTGTGCCTCAGCTTTAACTCTTGCCAAGTAAGCATCTGGTTCATCTTCTTGATCACTGTCTCCGAAATCGTTATCATAGTTCAATTTATCCTGTTATGAGAAAAAATAGATTTTAAATTGATTTGTTTGACCAACTATCAATGTTATAAAAGAGTTTACCTTATGAATGGACAAGGTACTTACACTCTTGCCTCTATTTTTAACGCGAAGTTTCTTTGAAGTAATAAAATCGAAAAGCTTTCCGTACTCCTCCTTTTCAATACTGCTGAATGTGTGAACAACCCCGCTGGTCAATTCAATTTCAAAATCAAAAGATCTGGTAGAACCGCCACCGCGGGCAAAATTTACAGACGCTATTTCTTCAAATCGTATGTGAATTGGTGGCTTATGAACATAGATGAAACCTCTTTCTAGAGGATATAAGTAACCTGCAGCAGCTTTAAAGGAACAGCTAATTGCAAGGGTACCAGAATGACTGAAAATTATAAGAAAATACTTAACTAGATAAATTCAAGTACTTCTATGCTAAATGTATGGTATACTTCAATTATATACAAACTTACCTAATAAAGTTTCCAGGCCCAGTGAGTTTTCGATTTATTATAACTTTCATAACTTTACCCATCACTTCATAAGTTGGGCCTGATAATTCTTTTGGTAATTTATCTTCATACTTCTCCTTTAGTTCTTTTCTATGAAAATAGGAAACAATTTGAACGAAATCGAAATTTTCAAATTCACGAATTTGAAAATATTTGATGACTGAATTTTACATACTCAGAAAACGGCAACTCGATTGAGGTTTCTTCTTCTTGATTAAACAATAATACTAAATAATGATAACGAGTTTGACCCTGTTTAATTGGTGGATCCAAACTGACCTGGAAAAGTTTTAAAAATTAAATATAATAATGTTATTAAAAAAATAATTTGTATCTATGTAAAAGAACTTACAACAAAATACATTTGTCTGTTATCTTTATGGGGTAAGAGGAACAACCTTAAAACAGTTGACATTGGAATCTTATAATCAAAGGTTTTACCATGCAATTGGAAAAATGACTGAAATATCTTGATATCATAGCGACCACTGAAACCATAAAATTAACAAGTTATATTACTTTATATTAATGTTATTATTTATCTTTGTACATACCGTGGTGTGAGACACTGAATTTCCCTGAATATAGCAATAGCATCCCCACTGACACTGATAACAGATGCTTTCTCCATAACTTGTTGATGAAATGCTTCTACAGGATCCTGATCTGCACTGTCACTGACAGGAATGTGAAACCTCATTTCCATTAAACTTACAGGAGCATCATCATTCTGAAAAATGTATTTTATATATATATACATTTAAACTTGTAGCTTTATAATTTTACAGTAGCTTTATAATTTATTGTTAATTTACCTGATGAAATTCCAATGTAACTTCATTCTTTCCGGTATTACACTGAGAAACATCATAAAGTGGAATTTCAAAAGCAGTGTGATGACCAACATCAAAACTCAATACAGAGCCATTAAATCTGGCAGTACCCCAATTCCAACCCTTCAAGCTAAGTTCTTTCTCTAACATGTCTTTCTTATAATTTTGGGTAAAGAATTTTGCAATCTTTTCTTGGTCCTAAAAAGTAATTAATGTTACTTTTGTTTTAGATAAGAAATTGTAATGTTAATAAGCTTTGTGTAAAAACTATTTGCTTACTGCTTCTTTGAAGCCACGAAACCTATGCAAAGTTCCATTTTTTAAGAATATTCTGAGACCCCAGGTACCAATGAATTTTTGATAATTTACCATTTCCATGTCAGTTGCTGAAATTTGTTCTACCTTACCGGTCTTTTGATTTTTGAAAATCAAATGTTGATCTGTTAATTTCAATCGACCAGGAGTCTATATTAAAGAAATAAAAGTTTATTGTGTCATATGAAGAACAATACATATGAAAATAGAAAATATAATAATTATTAAAAGTTGTAACATATTATTTACCATAGCTCCTTTCACTTCTGCAAGTACATCGGTATATTCTAGAAAATCCATTTTTAAATATATTTGAAAATCTCTTGCTTATCTATTATCCAAAAGCTCAATGCATAACCTCAGAATTAAACGTTTATCGTTAGCCGCTTTTTCTTATACTTTGAAGCAATAAAGAATGAAACTCAACAGATGCATTTGTTGCGTACATGCACTAGTTGTATCGTTTCGATGTTCTGTAAAGTAATTGGTTAAAATAATAATTTAAAAGCTAGGGAATTTATTAATCTACAGCATAAATAAATTTGATTGGTTAATTTAATCATAGAAAGTAGAAGTGTAAGTAAATAAATCTATATAGTTAAATGCACCATGAATTAAAAGTGCAATTCATACTTAAATGAAAAGACAGATCCTAATGAATGGAAAACTTGAATTTTGATTTTATATATGTTTTTATATGTTAAAAACAATAAGTTCAAAGAAATTATTTTACACGAAAAGGGTATAAGGAAAGTGAACAGTATAATTATAAACAAATTTACAAATTTAGTGTTACAAGATTTTTATAATTCTTATATTGTAAGTTATAAAATGATAAATAATTTTTATAATCTTATCATTTCTATAGAAATTACATAATTGTATAAATTGCTTGTTTTAAATTTTGTTTTTTTATCCATTGAATCATTCTATAATTAAACAATTATAAGTTTTTTTAGTCAAGTACTTTTTTTCAGACAGTAGTAATGGCTCAAAACAACTTTCCACCATTAAAAAATGATTTAATTTTGAAAGCTGCACGTGGAGAACCAGTGGATCATATTCCAGTATGGATAATGCGTCAAGCTGGACGGTATCTTCCAGAATTTCAAGAAGTTAGATCAAAACATGATTTTTTCTCTGTTTGTCAAACACCAGCTTTAGCATGTGAAGTTACTTTACAACCTATAAAACGATTTGATCTAGATGCTAGCATTATTTTTTCTGATATTCTTGTTATTCCACAAGCAATGGGTTTAATTGTTGATATGGTTCCTGGAACGGTATGTTTATTGAGTTATATAATTTTATAAATTCTAATTCTTTAATAATCAAATTTTCAATTATATTATAGGGACCTGTTTTACCTAATCCTCTAAATGATCCATCAGATTTAGGCAGATTGGTTCAACCAGATGTGGAGAAAGAATTAAAATATGTTGGAGATGCCATAACTTTAACACGGCATAAATTAGAGGGAAAAGTACCATTAATTGGTTTCACTGGTGCACCAGTGAGTAAAATATTTTTTAAGTTATACATATTGTGATTCTACAAATCATGTATTCATAAAACTTTTGAATTATGAAACATACATTTTATAAAATATTTTTGGTAGTATTCATATTTATGAATTATTAGTGGACATTAATGAGCTACATGATCCAAGGTGGAGGTAGTTCAACCATGATAAAACCCAGGAAGTGGTTGTATAAATACCCAGAAGAATCTCATAAGCTTCTACAGATGATTACAAATGTCATAGTGGACTACCTTGTAATGCAAGTTAAAGCTGGAGCACAGGTACAAATAATTAATATATTAATACTGAATATAAATTTTTGTATTCATAATCTTCCTTTTTTTGTTTCAGTTGCTGCAAGTATTTGAAAGTCATGGTGATTTTTTAAATGATGAGTTATTTGTAAAATATTCATTTAAATATTTGAAGGAAATCAGTGAGAAAGTTAGACAAAGATTGAGAGAAATAAATGTTCCTGAAGTACCAATGGTAATACATCAATGTATTGTACACAGTTTATTTTACATGGTGTTGCAAAGTATTACATAGCTAATGTATCAAACAATTTTTAGATTGCTTTTCCCAAGGGTGTGACAATGAATTCCTTGGAAATTTTAGCAAAGTCAAAAACGTATGAAGTGTTAGGTATAGATTGGACAGTGGATCCTATTGAAGCAAAAAAGAGATTGAGTTCTGATGTCACTTTACAAGGAAATTTGGATCCATGTGCATTATATACATCTGAGGTTTATACATTAGATAAATTTGTTAAATATCACTTGTTAAAATTACTATACAATTTTAATTTGTATTTTCCTTCGTACAGGAAGAAGTAATGAGTCGAGCTCGGGATACAGCAGTGAAGTTTGGTAAAACTCGATATATTGCAAATTTGGGACATGGCATTCTACCAGACACACCAATTACATCTGTTCAAGCATTTATTAAAGGTGTTCATTCAGTATGATTTATTACATCCGTTTTTTTCTTTTAACAATATACATGTATAATAAATTGTTTATGTTAATGAACTTTATATGCATTTATACATAGCCAACTTTTGTCATAAGTACAACATAAGATAAGTAGTTGTAAAAAACATTTAATCTTATGAAAACTTATTTAATATTAAAACATTTTATAGTTATCATAGAATTGTATTTTACAATACAAAGTATTCAGCCCTATAAAATGTTTAGTACAAACATTTGTTCAAAATAAGTTTTATTTTAATAACAAAAAGACATTTTAGAATAATAAATTTGAAGCATATTTTTGACAATACAAAAACATGTGTGCGCACATCCATATATATATGTACATTTATATATATATATGTAATATATATGTATGTATATATCTTATTTTATATATATATATGTACTTAATATAATAACAAAAACGTGACAATATAGATCAATTTTATTTTGCTATATTGCAATTAAAGCTTGAATAATCTAGTATGTATCTATAAACTATCAAATTTAACTAAATTTCATCACGTAAACAGCGCCTGCGTATTATGCCGAGCTTCCAACTGGCATAAAATTTCACATACAACTTTACCCCCACTCAGTCCTTTTAGCCGGAATCCGTGGATCTATTCGGGTGGCCCCCTGTCGCCGATTAGCGGTACGCGCAAGCGCAGCCAGCTCTTCTGGTTAGAGTGTCCATTTTGATCACATGTGAGTATCTCCAGTCTGTTCTCCTTTTTTCACGGTGAGTTTAGCTGATCCACTTGTGATTGCTTGAACAAGTTCATAAAACGTGTGTTAAAAAATCTCGGGAATAAAGAATAACATTATTAGAAGCCAGTTCATATTTGTAATTTTTTGAACTTTCTTCGAGAGTCGGCAACTTCGACGACGAACCGCACGCAATTCTTTTCGCGCCATCTTCTTGAGGAAAACGATCAAAAATCCGCAGTAAACTCGTCCTCGAAGGTAATTCGACTTTCGTTAGACTTTCCAGTTCATTTTTCATAGGAGGGTTATAATAATCGGAGAACTGTCAGCCGGGTAGAATCTTTGGTTAGATTGTACTTCTACAACGTGTTCGTTTTCTTCCCAATCATCTTCCGGAAAACTTTTTGAAGCTTTTTGCGTTTTAAGCTTTTTTTGCAAATGTTTTATAAATTTTCTCAGTTATATTATAGTTAAACTTTTGTTTTTTTCATTAGTTCTTATTTGTAAGAGTAACTAGCTTTTTTGGAATTTTGAATAACTCCTACTTCATATTATCAAAGCTGTTCTTCACTGTTATATTTAATTTTTATGTAACCAACCGAAAAATTTGTTATTTATGGTTTAAAATATTTATTACTCTGTACATTAAAAATATCAATGAACTTCTTAAACCTAAAGAGATAATAGTTGAAATGTTCATAATGTTATGATTCAAAACATATTGTAAAAAATTAAATGGTTCTATATTTTATGTCTATATTTCATTCTAGTATAGTAATTTTAATATTAATCAATTAATTAATAATATAAATTAAAGCATGACTTTAAATAACAATTTTAGCAATTTTTTCATACAAATATTTATATTGTTATAAAAAATTTAATTTGTGTTTGAAATATTACCATTAATATGATTTAAATCAATTTTATTGTCTTCTGTTGATATTATTCTTGTAACAAATCATTTTAAGTAGTAATTTATAACACTCGATAAAGAAAATTCTGAAATACTTTCTAAATTGTTTAATTATTTAAAAATATTATAAAATATACTCTGAAGTTATCAATATTTTATCATTTATACAATATTTTATTACACCATGTTACAAATTATTAGATAATTTGGTTTAGAAAACTTATTTTATGAAATGATCATTAAATTCATCTTAAAATGAATTCAAGATATTTTGTTTTCTTTGATGATTTATGTTTATCTGTTAGTATATGTTTGTTGCATAATAGGTTGTAAATGATATAAAAACCATATTATGATATTAATGTAATATGTATGTAATTACAAATGTATAATATTTTTATTGTAACTTTGTGCATTATTATATTGTTATAGATTTAATATAATTGTTAAATATTATTAAAAGCTTTCCACTATAGAATCAATGTTTTATATCGCATTAAAGTTTCAGTATTAGTCTTCTGTAAATTATGATTTCAGAGTAAAATAAAAGAAAAAAAAAACAAGGATGGCAGACATTGAGGATACTCACTTTGAAACTGGAGATTCTGGTGCTTCTGTAACATACCCTATGCAGTGTTCAGCACTGCGTAAAAATGGGTTTGTAATGCTCAAATCGCGGCCATGCAAAATTGTAGAAATGTCAACTTCAAAAACAGGAAAACATGGCCATGCCAAAGTACATCTTGTAGGCATTGACATTTTCACTTCAAAGAAATATGAGGATATTTGTCCCTCTACGCACAACATGGACGTGCCATTTGTTAAGCGAGAAGATTACCAGGTATTTGAAAATTGTTTGCAGTAGTAGCATTTTACATTAAATCAATAACTTATGTGGAGAAATTTCATCATATTGTATATAATGCCTTTATTTGATTTTTTAATGTATATTTGAAACATAAATTTTTATATTAATATTAAGTATTACAAATTTTTTTCTTCATAATACTAATATATGTATGTTTATGGTATAGCTAGCAGACATATCTGACGATGGCTATTTGTGCCTGATGGCTGATAATGGTGAACTTCGTGAAGATTTGAAAATTCCTGATGGAGAATTAGGTGCTCAGTTACGTGCTGATCATGAAGCTGGAAAGGAGCTTCTGGTATGTGTCATTGTACTGTTACAAAAAATAATTTTTTATACTTTGACCAACCTAACTGGTGAAATGGTCTTTTATAACAAATTTGAAATATATTATATACATATACAGGTATGTATATAAAGAACTGATTTTGAAAAATATTGTATATGTTAACCACACAACTTTTTAAATATTATATGAACTAGATGATACAAGTTAGGGCATTATTTTATACCATGGATATTACCAATAATTGCACATTCTTTTTTGTTACAAATTGTCTAGTCCAAAAAAATTTGTTTATTACATTGTGCTGAATAAAACTTCTATTTTTACAGTGCACTGTACTGAAGGCCTGTGGTGAAGAGGTCGTGATCGCCATCAAAACTAACACTGCCATCGATAAATAATTGTGTTCAGTCCAGACTCCACCATCACATTAAAGAAAAAAACAAAACACACACAGCTAATATATTATTAAGAGAAACCTAAGATACAATACAAGATGATCAATGGTTAACATAAGAACTATTACCAACAAGAAATAGAGAAGAAGAGAGAGCGGGGGGAGGGGGGAGGGGACACTGGAAAAAAAAAGAATAAAAAGGAGGGAAAGAGAGTAAGAATTAAGGAAAAAGGAAAGAGACAAACAATTATATAATTATAAAAATGAAAGGAAGGGAAAAACAAATGTGCGCGAGCGTGAAAGTGTGGAGCAGAGGATTACAAATAATGAAATAATTGCAAAAAAAAAACAAATAAAAAGAGAATAAACCAAGAAACAGTATCAGCTTAGACCTTGAAAAAAAAAAAAAAAGAAAACGGATGTTTTTGGCAATTTAATGGGTTGAGATTAAACAAAGCAACTTTGGCAGTGGGATATTTTGAAAAAGAACTATTTTGTCTTGATTTGTGGTTTCTAAAAATTTGCATGTGATTAGAATTCTATTTTTACTGAAATTTCGACTCACCTTGCAATAATGATTACATGCAATTCTAACTGAAGTTATAATTTTATTGAAATTTCAATACATTTAGAATTCTAATTATCTATAAGTTTAGGTTCCTTATAACAATCCCTTTCGTTCTTTATATTTTGATTAAAGTTTCAATTCGTTTGCACTACGAACGCTTTAAATTTTCTGTTCTACGGAGATTTCAGTTTTTTGTGAAATTACTAAAAAAAAATACTAATTTCATTAGAATCTTCATTCCTTAAATAGCGGTTCCAATTTTGTTTTCCATTTCGGATTGATTTTGTTTTTTTCTTCGCGGACAGTGCTCTCTGTCCTAGTATAATTTACCCCCAATTTAGAATTCCTATCCTATTTTAATTTTGAAATTTTTTTATGCAATTCTAACTGTCCAATCTTTGATAGGATTCCAGTTGTATTAGAATTTCTGTATCACTTAAGTTTCATTTGAAGAATTCATATCTTTATTAAAAGTCCCCGGAATTTTTGTATTTATCCAAAGCCCTTTTGTCTTGTTATTAATTTGTTTTTATAATTTGCATTTTACTAAAACTTCGATCCCTGAAATTTTTGATCTCTTTAAAAATTTGTATGTCAATTTGATAGAGATTACTATTCTTTTTTTTTTTTTTTTTTTTAAACTATTATTATTTCTTCAATTCGCACGAAGAATTCTGATTCGTGGCTTTTACTTAAAACTGAACTGTTTAATTCTGTGCTTGCGATTCTACAAAAGGAAAGAAAATATAAAATTTTTAATTTTGAACATAGATCTGAGAGATTTTTATTGATCTTCTGTAACTTTCAAAACGAAATTCTAATGTCGTTTTGTATCGAAGCTTTTTCAAAATGACATTCTGAAATTTAGAATCGGGACTTCAAATTTACCGAATGTAAAATTCTTAAATTTTAACACAAAATTTTGGAATTCAATTTGAATTTCGGATTCTGTACACATCTAATTTTTAGAAATAAATATTTCAAATTTGAATTCTGAAATTTTAAGTTCGTTAGTTAAATTTTGTTACTGACTTGAAATTTTAATTGCAAATGTAAGACGACCCGATCTTACATCCGATGCTTAATTTCAAATCAGACCATACACCATCTTCGAAAAAAAAAAGTAAGAAAATTTAAAAAAAATACATATATGAAAAATGAATGATAACAAACAACTAAGCTACTATAATCTAAGCAGACTAATTTAAGATTAAGGCGATCTAGATAAATGAATTTAATCGATAAAAAAAAAGAAGCCGAAAAAACGAATCGATAGGCCTCAACGGTCGTACTTCAACCACGAGAGGTGGAAATCATTTTTTTTCTGCTTCTCGATACTTTAATTATACACCACTGCTGGTCATTCTTAATATATATATATATATATATATCTTCTTTATTTATTATTTCAAATACATACTCGTGAATTCATCTTTTAAGAAGTGATATTTCGAGAATATTATTTGCTGTCGTCATTTCCATTTACTTACGTTCTAACGAATGGAACCTAATCAATTAATATAACTTTTTTTGTTTATGTTTCGAAAGCAGTTGATATTTGTTCTAGAAATATTCTTGAAATATTATTTAACGCTAATGTATACACATACAAAAGTCAGTATGTAAAACATTGAGGTGTAACACTTAAAAATGTTAACGTATTTACTACGTGAAATAGTTGAAAAGAATTTAACCAGCATTGGCGTATACTAGCAAAGGTAAAGATACGTATGCATACATACACATACATATATGCGGCGATAAAGTACATGAGAATACACTCAAGTATATACGAAAGTACACGATTATGAAATTGAAATCAGGAGACAGGCGTAAAATATATAAGAAAATGAATACCAACGAGCATTTGTTTATACGACAGAAGTCAATGGAGGATAAATAAATGAGAAAAAAAGCAGTCGATGCTTTCATGTCACCTTCTATAATATTATGTTGCTTTTATTTTATAATGGTATTTTATAAAAAAAAGAAAAAAGATTCAGCTTTCATGATTTCGTTTTTATTTTCTTATTAACATTCTTTATCTTACATTTCATGATTAATCAATGTCATTAATTAATACTGAAAGATTTTGATCCAAAGTTTTAATTCATATTGTTAATATTCTTAATTCAAACTTTGATAGAAAAAAAAGTAACAAGCAATATAATTTAATTTTACATTAAATTCAATAAAAGCTTTTATAACATCTATCCGTGATATTGAATAAAAAAAAGCTGATGAAGTTTTAAGTTCTGGTACTTCAATTTCATCGAGCTTTAACGTTGCTAAAAAGTGAAACATACTCGGGTGGGAATTCAATAATTCATTAGAAGTTTATTCGCAAATATTCTCTTTAATATTCCTACATTTTCAAACATTAATACTCTTATATCTCGTATTATTATTAATTATTAATAATTAAAAAAAAACATTACGAGTGCCATTATGCATATATTTATGCTAGCGCTTGTCGAGCACAAGCATATGCTTTTATCCTATTACACATACATAGACACGCACGCACATACACACACACGCACGCACATACACACAGAATATACAGAGAACATGTCGAAAGATATGTAACACAGAAATAAGGATGTATCTTAAATGCGATAATGACTGCTTTTTTTCATTTATTGTAAAAATTAGATACGTTTATACAAGTATAAAATATTAAAAGTTTTATAATTTATGCCTAAGTGTATTAGACATTACAGATATATTGGGTGATCAACAAATAGTATGAATTTAATTTAAAAAAGAAAAAGAAGAACTTTATATCAAGCACCATTATGAAAGTTTTGTACGTTTGCATAAGTAAAATTCTGTTAAGATATAACAAGGAATATAATAATTTATAAAAAAACAATAGTAAACAATATGCAAGTCTATGAAAATGTACAGAAACTTCACAATAATGCTTTTATAAATTAATACTTAATTTAAGTATATTTAAAACTATTCAAAATAATATAAGTGATTACACAAAAACATGAAACGTAAACATATGTTTATTGTACGTATATTTAAAAATAACATTTTCAACGTAAATATGCATTTCATGGTAATACGATAGATCAATTGTTTTTTTATGATTTAAGGTGTTACATACCTTTAGGCATATCCTATATATATATACATATATATAAAACCCAGACACTCGTAATGTTTCTTAATATTATATTCAAAATCTCGACGTAATTAATAATTGATATTCAATTATTTCATTCTTTAATTCTTTAATACTTCAGGAAAAATTCATCTTTACCGCTGCACCCTGCTTATCACAGGAAACCGTCCAAAATCCACATCATAATCACTGCAACAATTCGATTTTTAATTTCATCATTTACGATTTTTTTCTTTTCTCTTTTTATTGACATTCTTCAAAATCGAAGGATAACTGATCCTCTTCGCAGGATCAATTATTGGCATTTCTCCTTTGAAGCGCGGCCGCTAGATCCTGTCTAAGAGCAGCCTGTTGTCTTTGATCGGCTAACGATTGAACCGACCTCAATCCATTTACGATATCTTTCGTTTTTCCGAAATATATTTCGTTTAGAGTGTTTCGAATTTTATTCTCCATATCCTCGACCATACGACCGATATTAGCGATATGCGGTGAACTTTCGCTTATTTGAGCATCTTGTTCGACCTGAAAAACGAATCTCATTGAATTTAACTGATTTACAGAATTAAAATTAATTATGAACAAACCTGTCTAGTAAGACTTCCTCCAAGATTCATCGTTCCAGATCCATGCTTATTAGTCTGTAACCAAAGCATGGCAGTGGAAGTTAATTTATAGTGAGCAGTCCGTCCAATGGACTTCTCTTGTACTTCTACTACATGAATAGAATCCCAACAGCCCTTAATTTTCTTTGAGCCATCTCCTGCTTTTTTAATCAAAATCACTGCTGCAAAACCATGATCCAAGTCCCACAAATAAACAGATGAAACTCCACCTTCAAAATATAGTTCTCTGTATTGATCAAACGCATGATTTGCATCTATTTCTAACTTCCTGAGTCTTTCAGAAGGCATTGAACCATCTTCTAATGGTGGGTCATATGTATTACTCCAAGGTGATCTGTAAAAGGATAATATTTGAAAAATAAGTATCAATTAAAAGTAATATTTTGATAGTTTAATTACCTATAAGAATCTCCATCTCTATTATAATCACATAGCAGATAATCTTTCCCAGATTCTTTGTCTTTTGCAATTTTTAAAGGTTGATCAACTGAGGACAAAAGATCTTCGCAAAGAGATGGCACTAGATCTATTAAATCACTTAAATTCTTTTCAATCTGCTGAGGTGGCAGTCTTCTCATCAAATCCAATGCACAATCCATTTGCTGCTCCGTCTTTGAAATTAATATACAAAAGTAAGTTCAACTTAATTGTTAATATTCTGTAATTGGGTGAATTACTTTTACATGGTTTCTATTAAACATCAATTCTGTACGTTTGGATTAAGATATTGACACATACATGACACAAATTTTTTATAATAAAAAACTTAAAAATTTATATGATTTTTAAAAAATAATCGAATACAATCGCAATTTCATTGTATCTTACCGATGGCGCCATTTTGACGTTTATTTCATTTGAGGTTAAGTAAAAATTTGATTCTGAAATCTATATTTACAAAAGGATAAACATTTTTACAATGGATATTTTCCAAACTGTAACCATGAATAATAAGATTTTACACATTCAGATTTTACTATACTGAAGATTATTCATTGAGACTTTTACCGATAATTTCAGTTATCATTCATAAAAAAAGATACTGTTCCTATTGCTTGGCAACATTAAACTCACCATTTTAGGTAATTGAAAAGCTTTATCAATGTCAATCAGATCATCAATCAATCAAAACTACAAAATCAATGAAAAATTTTATTGAAACTGTTTATCCGCCGACCTGCATTCAGTCACCGAAAACGAATATTCAAGGGGCGTGTCAAGACTGGTGTTGATTGGCTAATACAATGCTATCAACCTAATATTGCAAAACTAAATGTAAGTTAATAACAATGGAATAATAAATTAATAGATATATATTCGAGGTAAAGAGTTTAACTAACACCTTTTAATTGAAATTTATACATGTTTTGTAGTTAGTGCATTTTAGTCATTTGATATTTACCATTTAAAATCTTAAGAAGAAATATTTGTTTAAAATGAATATATTTTAAATAAAAAAAAATATTGGTTAAATGTTTATTTCATTTTGAACAATAATGTTCAGTTGCCTAGTTTGGTAATAATCTGGTAACAATGCAAATTTTTGACATCAGCTTTCTAAAATTTATTCTGTGACATATATTAAAGATACGCTAGTCATTCTTATTTCATTCTTATATAATTTCATTATTATAATGGTGGATGTACCTGTTTGATCAGTATCATTAACTAAAATTAATACCTTTTAACTAATCAATTTTTCACTATTTTCTGTCCATTCAAACCACGAACTTAGAAATACATTACTAAAAGTCCGTGATTCAAACTCAACAAATCTAAATTTCATTCTCCCAATATATTTAGATTGTAAAAGTTGGTTGTTTAAAAATTCTATTAAAAATGATTTAAGTTCGGTAAGTTAAATTACGATTTTATAAGTTATTAGGGTTTATTTTTCCAAAATTAAAAATATTTCACGAATTTTTAGTTTATTTTCTGGGTTAATTATAGTGGTTATCATACGAATCCTTCGATTCTTTCATATTTGATTAATTATTTCTGCATATTAATAAATACTTACAACAAAACGATTGTTCATTTAGTCGCATGTTTCGTTGCTTAACAATTAACTCAATTAATTTTTTGAAAATCAGTGTTTTACATAGTATTTTTGTAACATTTTCTGTTTATAAATAAATGTCTCTATTGAACTAAGTTATTAATCGAATTAGGACTATTTGTAAATAAATACACAGAAGACAATAAAATGGATTTAATTCTATTTTACTGAAATTTCATTTAAACAATTTGATTATGATTGATTACATAAAAGTTTTTATCAATTATTTATTTATTTTGTTTATTTTGTTGATGTTTCAGAAATCATATTAGATAAGGAAGAGATTAAGACTTAATAAAATAAAGGATACGGTGAAAAGTATATTAAAATTTTTATGATTGTTTATATTTTATTTCTTTCTGTAAAAGTACAATGACTCTCTTCAAAAGATTTCTAATAATAAAACAAATAGCTATTAATATATATGTATATATTTAATTGTTGAAAAAGTCAATATATTGATTTCTTAATTGGACAATAAATATATAAAAACCAAGATGTTTTATTTAGTACATTCTGATATAAATATTGAGCAGATAAAAGAAGTCTAAATATATCATTTTAATTACCTTTGTATCTTATTTTAGATTTGTTTATTTCAGATATAAGTAATCTACATTTCCAAGAGATACATATGTATTCTTTTTTCTTATTATACGCACATGTAAATTTATAAGAGATGGAGCTATTATCAACATTGAAGCAGTACACTGTGATCCATCTAATGTTAGCGATAACATTTTTTACATCTGGTTTAATAATCAACTTCTTCCAATGTATTTTGTATTTTGGCCTTAGACCTTTCTCCAGATATTTTTATCGGAAAATTAACTATTATCTCCTCTATACTTTCTTTAGCCGTAAGTTATTTTAAATATAATCTTTTCAACTTCTATTTGTAGCTTACAAAATTTTAACATATCTAATCACATAGTTTCATTTTTTATTTTAATTTTATTTCATTTTAATTAATGTTTCATTTTTTCTGTTATATTTAAATTGTGTTTTTAGAGCTAGTGTTTATAGCAGACTGGTGGTCTGGATCAAAGGTAGTAGCATACATAGAAAAGGATGATTTCGAAAAACATATAGGAAAAGAACATGCGTATCTATTAATGAACCACAGTCATGAAGTGGATTGGCTTCTTGGTTGGGTTTTCTGTGAACATATAGGAGTACTTGGTGTAAGTTTTATATGTTATGAATAATGTAAACATTTAAATTATATCATGTTTTGTATTTCAGAATTGTAAAGCGTATTCAAAGAAGTCTTTAAAGTACATTCCATCATTGGGTTATGCATGGAAATTTGCTGAATGCATATTCTTGGAAAGGAACTGGAACAAAGACAAGCAAATAATTGCTTCTCAAATTAAAGAACTTACTGACTATCCAGATAGTATATGGGTAATGAGAATGTTTTTATTGATATTTAATTTTTATTATCTTTTTTCTTAAGTTTAATGTTTGATATATATTTTACAATTATTCTCCAATATTTTTCTTTACAAATGAATTATTTTGAAATTATTATTTTATTTAAAATAACCTCCACAGTTACTTTTGTATCCTGAGGGAACACGTTTCACAGCACAAAAATTAGAGGCCAGCCAAAAGTTTGCCAGAGAAAAGGGTCTTCCGATATTAAAATACCATTTGACCCCACGTATAAAAGGTTTTGTAGCCAGTCTACCGCATTTGCGGGGCAAAAATGCCGCAATTTATAATACACAGTTACATTTTAAACCGAGCGACCTGGTAAAACCAACGTTCACGAACTTGTTACTGGGAAAAGGAATTGAGGGGCATATGTATATGCAGAGGATTTCAGTGGATGAAATACCAGAAGACGAGGAAGCCGCAGCAGAATGGTTGTACAAGCTTTACGAAAAAAAGGTGATTATATTTGTTGTGAAAGATTTGCAAATGTTTAAATGTAATTGTTTTTTTAGGATCGTTTGGCAGAGAGTTTCCTGGAAAACGGTGACTTTTTTGCGACCAGTGGTGTACCTAGAATAGATCCGATAAGACTGGATAGAAGGCCTTATACCTTAATCAACACCCTTTTTTGGGCAGTGGTAATTTTAATACCAATGATTTATTATTTGATTAATCTTTTCTTGTCCGGATCGACTATTTATTTCTCCATTGGTATGGGTATTATTACCATATGTAAGTATTTTCCATGGTATAACATTTTATGAACATCGTTGACAACTTTTTAAACTTTAATATCTATTTCAGTTTATCTGTTAATGAAGAAAACAATAGGATTGTCTAAAATCAGTGAGAGTTCATCTTATGGAACTGATAATAAGAAATCAAAATAAGGAAAGGGATGAGGATATGTTGTAAATATAGATTGGTATATCTTTAGAAATTATTGTCAAACAGCTATCATCCAGTTGTCTTCTCTTGGCAAGATTTTTTTTTTTTATTACTGTATGCAATATATTTTACAGTAATTTGCGGAAGTATTTAAATTTTATATCGGTGAACCAAACTTCAATATATTAAAAACGGACGATTGTAATACGTTATCAGTATATATTAATTATACTTTATACCATATTTATACGTTAGTTTGAGAGTAAAATATTTTTTGATTTGGTGATGTGGTATTTTAGGGAGTCATAGTATTTCGTTTATAATGATGGTGGTCGTATTAACGTAGTTACGTCTATATCGGTAATAATGTTGGTAATAATGTTTGAATAATTAAGAAGATTCATTTCTGAAAATTTTGTGAAATTTCTGATGATTTATTCAAATTTAATACTTAAAAAAAAGGATGTAGTATTATAAGTTGCATTTAATAAAACAAAATGAAAAGATTGAATCAAGTTTACATTTATATAATGTAAAAGAATCAGTTTGAAAAAGTAGTAATTTCAAGGAAATGAAAAACATTCTAAATGAAGTGAAGATTTAAAAATTATTTATTTAATTTACAACAATGTATTTTATATGAAAGTAATTCTTCAACAATGCACAAATATTGACCGAAGGTTGTTATAAGTAGCTTTCTAACATATGCATTTTAATTTATTACTTTTATTCAACTATTTTTAAAGGTGAATGTATATTTTAAGTATGATGTTACATGTATATACATATATTACGTCAGATGTGTAGCTTTACAATCTTGTTATTTGTTGCATGTAAGGTATTAAGTTTTAATGTAATTTTACGATTTCATTTCCTCTTCAATCTGTTAATTTCTGTATGTTACTCTCATGATGAACTTCCGTGTAACCCTCGAAGGGTTTAGCAGTGTATCGGACCGTTCTTAATTTCCCTTTTGCATCGTAATAACCGTATTGTCCTTTTATTGTTCCATCCCGATGTCTTTCTTCCAGCCTGTACTGTCTATTCTTTCTGAAATATGTGAAAACATATTTGTAATGTTAAACCATCCATATATGTATGCAAAATTAGAACCGAGAATTTGTAATAAATAAATTTAACTTTTCTAAATGATAATTAGGATTACGTATCGTTTGTTTTTAATCATTGATTTATTTATGATAAATCAAATAAATATAATTTATTGTGGGTATAAATAAACACACAAGTATTCGATTTACCCATATCCAGTATCGAATCCAAAAATATAAGTTTGGGGTCCTTCATGACCCTGTACGTGAAATTCTAATCTATCACTTTCTTTTGATAAATTCCAAGGAATTATGGTCTCTTCGTCTTTCTTCTTCATACGCTTGTCAATTATCAGTCTGTCCTTTTTAAATTCTTGTAATTCTGATCGTTTGTTATTCCCTCTCATTACAATAGGTTTTGAATCGTTTTTATCATCTGATGATATCTGTCGCTGATTAGGCGAATAAAGTTGATGACGACGATGATTGGGCGGGGGGACATTGTGTGCGAATACGAGGACTGCATGGGTAAGAAGCTAAAAATAAAAATAAATCATGAATTTATACGCGTTCAAAATAAATTTCGTGTGGCAAAATAGAATTTTTAATATCTGGATAAACTGATCGATCAGATCGCGAACCCATCGTTGATTTGTTTCGCTTTCACGCTTTTTTGTGGTTTTTCTTTTCAAGATCGACTGTAAACGCAATTCACTATTCCATTCACACATCCTATTGCACGAATCGTGTCAACGATTCTGATAAATAAATATATATGTATTTTTAATTTTATGATACTTTAGACAAAATATTAATTACCATATTAAGTTGAAACTTCATATTTAAAAAATCGTTTTATACAATATACCACCAGTTTGATTTTTTGCTATCTAATCGATTCGAATAATTGAAATTCAATGAATAATTTATTTATTCAATTTATTGTTATGAAAAGAAACACTTACGAGAAATTTTATATTCATTCTTGGCGTCTGAAACAAATTGAATAAGAAAAGAGATCGACAATTTTCATTCTATTCCGTGATCGACTTTCATATTACCTCTCCCTTTTATCCCCGCCTTCGTCAACTACTATCGATACTATCCAACTTTCGATACTCAAATAAATATGATGTATGTATTAGTTTTCATATTAAAAGTATAATTTATCACTTTAGCGATTGAATAAATAAAAGAACGCGTTAACTCTATAACAATAGGTGATATTATTATTAACTTTTTCATATACAAGGTGTCCCAGAACTCCTGTAGGAGCCGGAAATGGGGGGTAGCTGAGACTATTCTGAACAACAATTTCCTTTGCAAAAATATCGGATGGGGCTTCGTTTTTGAATTATTTAGCAAAAACACTGACCAATCAGTACCGTCAGTGTAGCGTCGAGCCTAGTCGCCCCGGGACAAGCGCCTCGGTATAACAAGAAGCGTTAAGTCCTGGGATCATCTAATTTGAATAGTAGAAAGATAAAACATTGTATTATTATAAAATAATGAATTTAATATCGTTCAAGCTTTATTTTTCAATTTTTTTAAAGAGCAACTGAGGACGGTACATGGGGTGTTACCGACGAAACTATAGCGAAACAGAAAATTGTGTTTTTTCAAAAACCAGGCCACTTTTCGGATAAACTAAAGTTATAGAGACATTTATAATAACAAAATATTGTATGTAATGGTGTTAAAAAGCCGATTTTTAATAAAATAATTTTTACCGACTTTTTATTTTTACTCCTGGCGCCATCTCCGAACAAAGTGTTGAAACTGATCAACAATTACCGACTGAGAAATCCGAAACATCGTAAAAAATGGCGGGCTTTTTAAATGAGAAATGTGTCATTTTGAAATTTTCTTAATTAAATTCCTTAAAAAGGTTTATTTATTCAGTTCCTACTTGATTACGAGACTAGGAGAACTCGTGTATAATTTCTGATAGTTTAGATAAATGAAAAGCCTTCATTTAAGAACTACAGAAGTGATTTTTGAGCACTTATAATAGTAGCAGAGTATTCCCCAAAGTTATTAATTTTTTACAGCTTAAAAAACATCTTAAATTGATAAAATGCTGTACACAATCGTACTGAAAGCATTGAAAATGATAAAATTAGAACGATATCCATGTTAATAGCTTTGAATCGTTTATTATACAACTTTAAAAGTTATATTAATGAAGAAAAGACATAAATGTAGGTTTTCCTCTTATTGAAACAATCAGAAATTATACACCAGTTCTTCTAGTTTAATAATTAAAGCAGAAGTTTAATTAATAAACCTTTATAAGGAATTTAATTAAGAAATATCAAAATAGTACATTACTCATTTTGAAAAGCCCGCTATTTTTAACGATGTTTCGGAATTCTCAGTCGGTAATTATCGAGTAGTTTCAGCACTTTGTTCGCAGGTGGCGCCAGGGGTAAAAATAAAAAGTCGGTAAAAATTATTTTATTAAAAATCGGCTTTTTAACACCATTACATACAATATTTTGTTGTTATAAATGTCTCTATAACTTTAGTTTATCCGAAAAGTGGCCTGGTTTTTGAAAAAACACAATTTTCTGTTTCACTATAGTTTCGTCGGTAACACCCCATGTACCATCCACAGTTGCTCTTTAAAAAAAATTGAAAAATAAAGCTTGAACGATATTAAATTCATTATTTTATAATAATACAATGTTTTATCTTTCTACTATTCAAATTAGATGATCCCAGGACTTAATGCTTCTTGTTATACCGAGGCGCTTGTCTCGGGGCGATTAGGTTCGACGCTACACTGACGGTACTGATTGGTCAGTGTTTTTGCTAAATAATTCAAAAACGAAGCCCCATCCGATATTTTTGCAAAGGAAATTGTTGTTCAGAATAGTCTCAGCTACCCCCCATTTCCGGCTCCTACAGGAGTTCTGGGACACCCTGTAGAACTATGAAGTGACCCTGTTTCGCGCTGTAAAAAACGTCCGAAAGGACAATAAAAACCCTGGCGCTCATTTCGGTCAGTATTACATCATAAATTATGCGCAACCGGAAACGAATAATCCAGGATACATCATGTCACCGAAACGTTCATTGAATTTGAATTCTTTTCAAAGATGCAACAATACGCAATTAATGTCACCGCGTTTTCCTGTTAATTTCCTTTATATATTCGACCGAAAGGGAACGCCCGTTCAATAATCGTACGTTAACTCTACGAAACGTTAGCAGCATGAAATACTTCGAGCCGTTTATTATAAGTTGTATCGTTTTGTTTTTCTTCCACGAAGGAACAGTAAGTTGTTATATAAAATACTTTATAAAATATCATTTTTGATTTAATATCATAACGTAAGAAGATTTTTCCAGTTTAAATATGATTTTTTAGTCTCTGAGATGTCGTTCCGAAAACCAACAAATGGACGCGCGATTTCAAAAAGTGTTGACGATCTGCAAGAAACGATATGCTGATATGAATACGGATAATTCGGATGAGTCTACTTCTACGAATAACAACAGCTCGGAAATGGATTCGAATTCTGAGGAGAGTTTTTACGATAAAAATTTCTTCGATAAAAAGACCGATAAATCTAATAATCAGTCCACGAATATTCAAAGATATAGGTGCGATTTGAACAGTTGATAACCGATAATGAAATAATTGACGATGATTGTTTTTGTATAAAACAATGTTGTTATTTATCGTGTTAATTGTATTTTTCATTGTTACAGGAACACTAACAGGAACGGTAATATAAATAGCTCTGATCGTACAATTAATAGAAATCTCAGACATTTGCAGAATATAAAGCATATTCGTAAATCGAACGATCAAAGCTCATGGAATTCAAGAGATTTACAAACTGGCAGAAGCAATTTTCAGAATGGAGATACGAGGCTTAACAATAATACTGGTCGAGAACAATCTGTACGAATCATAATCAATTTTTTTTAAAGATCTTTGCTTTTTTGCATATTATATTAGATTATGATTAGATTTTAATACAATTTTAATGCGTTACAGTGTATCATACAATGTTTTTTCAATGAACTGAATGCTGTAAGTAAAATTTGATGCGTTCATTTAATTTAAAATATTTATCCAAGTGTATTTTATGAGTGTAAACAAATAGGTGGATCAAAAAGGATTTCCAGAAAAGGATTCAGTAATTCCATTGATGAGCCAAAATATCCAAGATCCAGAATTGAAAGATTTTGTTGAAGAATCAATTATAGAATGCTTTCAGTATCTTGAATCAAACAAGAGAGAGAAATGTGAATTTTCGCAGAATCTTTTAACATGTTTGGCTGAAAAAGGACAACAAGTTAATATCCTTTAATATTTACAAAATCAATAGTAACTTTAATTTCATTATAATTTATTTTCTTATTCTCCTATTCATTTGTTTTGATGTTAATACTATAATATGGATTATTAAATTTTTTTAATATTAAATTTTGCTTTCAGAGATGCGAGGACTGGGAAAATTAAAAAAAAAAGTGTATACTGGCTTCGACTATGTAAGAAGATAAAAAGTATTATATAAAAGATGTGTGCAATAAACAAAAGTTATAAACAGTTATCTGACTGCGATTACTCGAGCGTGTAATAACTTTTATAGGCGAAACTGCAAATATCTTATAATTTATAATTTTACATCATTCTTCCTATAGCGTATATTTTTATTAAATCAGCATTGCCAAAAACATTTTGCCAATGCTATAGTATTCAACATTAAGGTTACCTAAGACTCAACATATTGGATGGATAGTAATAAAACTATATCATTTTTCATTTTCACTACCTACATCTTTCGTGTTGCAAGATATACGTATCGTACCCAGTATATGTATTATGTTATAAACATAAAAAGCTATTTTCTTTTTTTCAAATCCTCGAAGCGTTTCATTAAGTCATCGAAATCAATGTCTTCGCTGCTAGACGGATTATTTGGGGGGAAATCGGTTTCCGAAGGTACAGCCGGTAGATCTGGAAGCTGAAAATCATTCATCGGCATTTTTGATCGTGGCTGCGGTTTCGGTTTCTGCTCAGACTGTAAAAAGAAATCACAAGTAACAGCGTTACATAAATGCCTGACTACAAAACAGAATATTATTCAATAAATAGAATAAATGTATGCAATTGTATTAATTGTGTCTCATTATTTTATTGCTGTATTACCTGTTTATTTAAATCAGGTGGAAATGATCCATATGGTGGAGGCAAATCATTCTCCTACACAAATGAAAATCTATTACACATTACCATTTAATTAAATTATATGTAAGATTCATATAACTACTTACAGGTTTATTGCTATTTGAGTTATCCAAAGGAATGTTATAAGAAACATTAGTTGGATTATAAGGAACATTTTGGTCTTTGTTTTCTACAGGCCCTGATGGGGTTATAAATCCTATAGGATTTTTCTCCGAGTCCTAAATAAACAAGTGAAAATAATATTTATTATATAATAACAAGTGTGGTGCTTAGCAATATAAAATAATTATTTACAATTAAATTTGCTGTAGGATTTGGTAACAGTGGAGGTTGAGGGAAACCAATAAATCCAACTGGTTGTGGCATGCCACCACCAGAAGCTGTGTCTAAATTATTTCTAGTTTCACCGGTGCCTCCAACATCTATCAAAAGGGCATCTTGACCTTCTGCCATTACCTATAATGTTGATAATTAAGAAATTATTATATGTCATTCTTGGTTATTAATTATAATTCTGTTTTTTTACCTGTGGGTCTGGCTCATATTCAACATTATAATTCTTTGCAATTTCTATAAGATACTTTTCTACAAGAAGTTTAGACGGCGATTGCACACTCAATTTGTGCTTTAATTTTACAGAAATAGTTTGTACCGTCTCTTCCCTGCAAGCATCCGTATACTGCTTGCCGTACTTAGATGTTAAAATATCAGCAATTACTTTAAGTTCTTGAACATCAGTCTGAATTCTGGGAGCAGTCCAAATTATGGTAGATATAGCTTCCTCTAATCCTTCGTCTAAATTTCTGCAATGATCATCATAAGAAGGATGTAAAGTACAATAAGTGTATGAGATTCAATTAATGATCAAGGTCCTTACTTCATTTGCTGAACGAGTCCAAAACGTGCCAATAGAAGATCACAATACATTTCAAGCAATTCCATAGCCTCGACCATGTAATCTTCCCTAATGATGTGTTCAACGCGTATCTTTGCTCTTTCAATCTTTCCAGCAGCAATATAATCGGCTATTTCCTTTCTTGCTTTCTGAGCAAGTTCCGTTTTCTTTTTTTCAAGCAACTTTAACCGATTTATCGCAAGACGCAAGTGGGTCTTTAATTTTGTGTAATTTGGTCCGCTCGAGAACATGTTCGTTTATCGTTCTTTTCAAAATCAACGATAATTAATATGATTTTTCATAGAGGTTATTTTTCAAAGTTCGAAAAAATGACAGCTCAGAGCGATCAACTATGACTCATATGACTCAAATCCTCAAGTTTACTTACATACTGTATCTTCCAAGTATGATGATTTATTTACAGTTGATCTGTATTGCGCATATAAGAAATGTACAACAAATGCAAAAGCGAATTTTAACGATGTATGTAACTGACAAACTTATTTAACAAGTATAAAATATTCCGTTCAGTTGATGTTATTATCACATAACTTTTCTGAACATGACTTTTCTCAATACGCAATGGTATTGTACATGAATGCATGTGTAGAAATACGTGAACCATATATGTAATGTAGTGTTCTTTTCAAATGATGTAATTTAATTTGAATCTCCTAGATGGAGCGCGCTCCTGCGACGAAGAAATCGATAGATCAATCGCTGTCGATAATTCGTATCGAACTCGTCCGCAGCGAGCTGGCAGAAACGAACAAATTGGCAGATTAACGATTCGCATTTTGTTATCGCATTTATTTAAAATGTTTTATTCAGCCGAGCTACTTTCCCGACGGAGAAGAGGAAAACTGGCGCAATGTTGGCTGGCTGCAACCATCAGCGAGAAAATGTTTAAAACACTGTATAGACCGAATCTGATTGAGAAGATCGATGTGTATAACACTTGGTAAGATACATATCTTTTTTTTTTAAATCATTACTTCTTTGTTTCATTGTTACGACAATATTTCTCTATTGTTTCAAACTCAACTGAATAACGCACGTAATGTTAAAACAACATTTCATGAATGCGTCTCACTTTTCGTGTTCCGATCTTTCGTGAAGGTAGAGAAAAATGGAGCGGTATAACTTTCCGAAACGATATTTTTACGTAAATACGATTCAAGAAAGAAACGACAAATTCTTCAATTATCCGCATAAAACTAAGTATTTATTTTTGAACTTTTAGCGAGGAGATTTTACGGACGAGTTATGGAAGATTCAGTCTTTACCTTTCCTCGCAGTTAATGTACGGAGCTACGAAAATACTATTCTATCAAACGAGGTTGTTCCAAGGTAAATTATATTAATGTTTCTTGTCATTCTTGTTTTAACATTTTTTTGTTTAATTGCAGATTACTTACTTGGTGGGTTCGAGAAGACAAATAAAATTAACAGGTGATACTAGTATTTCGATATTTCTAGATCTTTCGAGATTTTTTTTTTTGAACGAAAAACTCTTAGTATAATATATATATTATAAAATGTTATAAATTTGTAGTTTATTATATTTTGAATTGTTCATTTTAATAGATCACACGAAGACTTTCTTAACGCCACAAGAGCTATAGAGCTACCGGAAGTACCCGATGTAAACGAAGTATTTCGATACGACAAAAGATCATCCAATTTACATTTAATCATGGAAGAACCTTACATCTCGGTCTTGGAGCACACGGTAAGAAATATAATTAACAAATATACATCTATGAATTAAAATCTTTTTATTAATTTTATTTTATCAGAATGGTAGCTATCTTGAATTGTAGAATTTGATGATAACTCGACAATTTGAATTCTTAACAATGTTGTTTAAATATAGTTGCAAGATGAAATGAATTTTGGAGCGCTGACCAACTACGAAATGGAGAAATTCCTGTTCCTCGACGACGAAGGACAATCCTTGTCAGTTTCCTGTGTTTCCATAAGTTTCAATCCCGAATTATCCTAAATCTCAAATGCTATCTACGATTATAAATACGATTACGAATAGTTTACAGATTTTCGTTATTAACTTTTGCAAAAATTGTTATAGAAACGAAATACGACAGTTTCGTTGGGACGAATCGGAGGAACCAATCGAGGATCCAAAGGTGCCTTTGGTCGACGTCAACCAGCTCGAAATGGAAACGATCGAGGCTGAGAAGGAAACACGTTTGTCGCCTGCCAGAAGAGATCAACGCGAGTCTTTGATTACCATTGGAGGTTTTTAAACGTTGATAAATAGTATCATTTTATTTGATTACGTATCATCATACATTTGATCGATATATTTCAGATGATCAGCCTAAAAGGCTATTCAGAAAGCGAGCTTTGGAATCTCTCGAAGAAACTCCATCGAAGAAACGTAAAGTACGACCAAGAAGGAACACACAGTATCAAAGTAGTACATTTTTCACGAGTATTCGATTGATTGAAAAGCTTTTGAACGTTGTGCAGGTAAGCCCTGAAGAAAAAACGATACCTGAACCGGTACCGGAAGTTACAGCTGCTCTGCAGCCACAACAAGCTCTGTCGGATCTTGAAAATGAAGAATCAACGGAAGTAACGAAATCAAAATGGAAACGGAAGTTTCACGATAAACGCAAAAAATTGAGCGACGCTATAATGCAAAAATGGATCCGTGACGTTACAGCTCATACCATAGTGAGTTGTTCTACGTTGATCGTTTAAGAACGAAAAGTTATTTATTGAAATATGGAATTTATTTTTCAGCCACAACATCTGTACACGATTCCTTTACCGTCAGCGACGGAACATTTTGCGCGGCCATTAACGATGTTTAATAAAAGGCCGTGGGGGATATCATTGAAAAAATTCTTTGAACGGTGTTGCGTTGAACCTTCTGTCACCAAAAATGAATTTGACATCGAGGACACGTTGGGTAAATTTAATGAAACGATGAATAATGCTGGTAATTAATTTTTGAATTTTGTAGCCGGCGAAACCGTACGAGCGGAAACATTGAGCAAACTAAGGGAGCAAACGGCCGAATTGTCGAGCCAAATGGCAATAACTATGGCTGAAGTGAGCGATCAGTTAAAGGCACTGGAGATAATGCTTCCGGCAGTCGATTTTTCACCGGTGGAGATTGGTGAGCCTCCACAAAGGGAAACGAAGGAATCCGAAGAATTTGTGGTTGAACTTCCTGATATTACTGATATTGATACAAAAATTAGGTGTATATTGTTTTCTTCTATACAGTAATTAATTAAACATTCGAGGTGTTTGTATATACTTATAAATATCTTTTCAGAGATATATCCGAGCAACTGGAAAAATTGTCATATGGGAAGAAATCAGAATTCGGTTCTTCTACTAGGTCAGCCATTTTTCTTTTACATACCTGTTATTGAATTTTGTTGTAAAATGTACAGTTTTAATTAGTTAACTGTTCCTATTGTAGCTCTGATGTGCATTTAATTAAACCAGAGATATTAGCCTTGATGGAAGTTCAATGGCCTGAGAAAAATGACATAAGTTTCCATGAATTAATTTCACCTGAAAACTACAGCAAAAAAGAAGCTGCACGCGCATTTTATAGCTGCTTAGGTAAATTACACAAAAAGTGTTCTTTTTACAATTGTCTGGTAAAGGTATCTTTGCACTGATCATTTTTATTCATTAACAATTTTTAGAATTTCATGCAGAAAAAGTTGTTATTTTGAAACAAGCTGATCCTTTTAGTACAATCTGGATACAAAAGTATCCTCGTTACTTCGATTCATGAACCAATAAACAGATTTGCTGGGTAAGAATAACACTTATTAAAATATTTATTATATAAATTTATTTGTATAAAACACAATGGACTGTGTGTATTTGTGTATCTAACACGTGATGTACATACATATAATACAAGCATTCAGCTGAAAATTATTCTTACTTTAAATTACAGAATATGCATATAAAATGAATGTTATCTTGTTTGTATTTTGACAAATCATTTCTTTACATTAAATTATAATTTCATTCAAATTAGAATCACTAATTTTGTATTTGGTGTTTTGTAAAAATAATTACTTATTATACACGATGCTGTTTGAGTAATATGCTCTTTTAATACTAAAAATATTTTTGAAACCTTTCGAAATCAAAAATTATTGGCTGTATTAAAACACTTACACTTGATTTATGTCAAATTTACAAATAAACCCTCTACAATACGTTTTAATAAGTTCATTTATATACATGTTACAATAAATGTACATATAATTTTATATTCTGTTTAAAATACAGGTAGATTTGTCTATTCATTTTTTGCCAAAGATTTCTTAGTATTACTTATTTCTATGACACTGCCTATAATATGTAACTTTATAATAGCAAATATGTACATTTATTGAACAACATAAGCTTATTTGTTTGCACAGCTGTAAATATTTAAGTAACATAAAATATTAGTTCATATTGAACTATTTAAATAGAACAAATATTGTGGTAGACTTTATTCTTTACTAACTGTTCTCTTTAGACAGTTTTATATGAAAAAACAAATAAAAAATACATATATTTTCATGATAAAGTGCATTTTAAAAAAATGTTCTTTTTCTCTTAGTTAATGCTGGTTATAGTAGGTAAGCATCAATTAAATATTTCATTTATTATGAACCTATGATATAACTTTCTCATTTACATACTATTCACGAAGTCTTGCTAATCGTTGTGTAAGCTCATCCTGTTCTTGACTGACAGTAGAAGCACCTATAGAGCTTAATTGTCCAGCTGGTAACTCCATGTTTAATTCAAGACTGCAAGTATAATAGTTTCATGTAGTATTCATATAATTTTATTATTGTAACTTCAAAAAATAGTTTTAAAACAAATGCTTACCCAGCTTCATCAGCAACTTGTTGTAATAAATTATCAACATCATTTTGTGGGACATTGGTAGTTGTAGTCTGAGACATAGCATTTTCCATGTATGAACTCTGTACATCCAAATCTTCAAATTGGCTTTCAAACTTGTCCATTAAACCTGAAATTAAAGTTATAATTTCAATATGTTTACGAGATATACTACCAACTTTAAATAATTAATATACTATTACCTGAAATTTTTTCTAAATTCATGGACTTCATTGCCGCATCCATAGCTTTAACTACTCCAGCCATTGATTGGGTAACTTTACGTGTAGTTAAAGCAGTTTGCACTCTACTCGCCACAGCATCAACTCTTGCACTCATACGCAAATAATTTAGTGCTTGATTACGTTGGCGTATTGCATTCTCTGCATGAATACGTGCACCTTCCATGTTACCTTTCTGAATTGCCTTCTTTATTTTCGCCTTCTCAACCTTTTCTTCTTTTTCGCATTTTTTCGAATTCCTTTCTAACTCTTTTACAGCGAATTTAAGATTAAACAAATTTTCTAAAGATTAGTTTAGGAAAACATGATTCTGTTTGCTAAAAGAGGCAATGATTGAAATGACATTACATCAAGCAATGTAAAACAAATGAAACATGATACATTTTTAAAGAAAGGATACTTTCCATCTGAGAGACGGACATAATTGATTGTTCGGCCCCCGTTGTGATGAAATTTTAAAAGAGAAACGTCGTAAATGACAAAATTAATGTACCTTATTCAAGGAAAATCTGTTGTGTATTGATATCACGATTCGATTAAGTCGATTGTCATTCAGATTTCAATTTAACTAGCATGATAATCACCATCAACACGAATTTTTAACCACGATCGATTCTAAGAAATTTAACATAATCCAAGGTAAGATCATTCAGTACTATTACTAATCATCGAGCTGACATGTATAAAAATTAAATTTTTGTAGATGGATGGAATGAAAATAGTTTTCGGAAGAAAAACTGCTATACCGATTAAGAAAATCTTGAGCACAGACAAGGAATAAAATAGATTGCACGCGCAATGTCTTTTTTAGAGCAATTTATCATTTTTTTGTCACATTTTACTTTATCGATTGAGACCGGTATTATACACCAGCGCTGTTAGTGGTAGGAATTGAAACTAAAATTTAAAAGTGGAAAAGTCAAAAAACAATTTGTATTAAAACACAGTGATTATTTCTTAATTAAGAGTGATGTCTGGGAACTTTTATAAGGTATGTTACATAATTATTACTTCATAAATTGAAATTAGTAATACAGTGAATGGGAACAAACCATAAGAATACAAACTTAAAACTTAAAAGATTTGGTTGAAGTTTTGTAAATTTTCTAATAGTTTCTTTTTGCAATACTAATTGTAAAACGTGACATACAAAACTTTTACATGCATATCTATATTTATGCACATATATATTTTTATACACATATATATATCTATATGTTTATACAAAATAAATGAATATATATGTTATTCTATAAATACATCCATATTATTAATACTAAAAGCTAGTATAATTTTGATTATTGTCATTTGAAATTTTGTTACCAGAAAATTAAAAAATTATTGCATGTGTTTTATTTGCTTTCATTTTCTTTTTGATACACAAAAGAAAATTGTTAGTATTCTGAGGTTTGGAAGCTAATAGATTATTTAATATTTAATTACTATTTGTTTATGTTCCAAAATCAAAATTATAAAGTAGTCATCTATGTTTACTCTTAATTTATTTATTTTTATAATTTAGTCTACCTTAACTTAGTCTAAGCTTAAAGTCTACAAATTTGAGTATTCTAGCTACTGTAAGCGTAACAACTTGTTTTACGGTAATGCATTAAAACTATGAATCAAACATTTGTTTATTCAATGTTTCGCTAAATTTGCTTAGGCCTTACAATAAAATAAAATAGTATGGACTAGTACAGTTTAATTTATGTGAATCCATGAACAAGAATAATTCTGTAAATGGTAATACATTTAATACACTTAAATTTTAATTTTAATATTTGATTCACAGTTCTATAACATTCTATGTATGAATCTTGACATTGAGTTCGTTGTTAGTACACATATTTACAATACTAGGTATAATTTCGAACAACAATAGTACACATCAGATAAAGATCTATTTCTTCTAAAACTAATATGGGCGAGCAATTGTTTATAATCTAAAAAAATACATGTTACATGTTGTTGTTAAAACGAAGATAAATTCGATTGTCTTAATGCAAATGAAGTCACATTAAACACATACATTGTTGCTGTTTCATGAGTATTATAAGAATAATTTTTGCATTTACATTTCGTTCAATCAAAATGTGTAAATTAATATTAAATATAATTAATAATTAATCTAAAACACTATGAAAATTTAAGGCTGATCTATGGCAAGGAACATGTTATGCTTTAAATAACAGATGAGAATTTTACAAATAGCAAATCGTTTTTGTTTGAACGAATTCATCACATATTTTTAATTAAATATATGATACATACAAGTGTTACTTATTGAAGTAATTGATGCTAATCAATTATGTGAAAATACTGGAGTTAAATTATGATTAAAAGATCTCTTATCCATTGCACATACCTTATGAAACACCCTGTTTGGAGAATATTTTGTAACTTGTGACATGTAATTAAAAAAACGAAAAATATCAAATTTATGGGAAATAAAATTAGTATGTTTTAGTATAAATATTTAACATAATGTTTTTGTATCAATACTGTTCAGTATCATTTGTTTTTAATAGAGAAATCCATGTATTATACCAATGTATTATAAATACATTTTTGACAATGTATTATTTGAAAAAGTTATTAAATTAAAGGGAAAAAAAAAAAAAAAAAATAGGTAAATTATTCTGATTAGACTGTTTACTGAAAATTGAATATATCTTTAATAATTGTTAGAACATCTGTCTATTAAATTATTTAACTGCTTAATCGTGGTGTAAGATATTACAAAATTAATAATGCACTGCGTAGCTAGTAATTAAAGTAATACGGATTAAACGACATACGGCTAATTTCACAATTGTTCGGATTATGATTAACTGAATACAAATTAGTTTATGTTGAAATAAATAATTACAACCTATGAGTTAGTAATTTGTTATTTAAATGTTGCTTAAATAATTAACAATTAAATTAGCTCTTTGTCACAGCACCAAAGAGATTGCTGAATTTACAGAATTTTTATATCAAGAATTATAATAAAATTAAATATATAATCGTACAAGAAAATTTCTTTCTTTCATAATTATTTTTCACTGTACCGAAACAAAAGGGTTTAAGTACCATTTCAAGCTTAATGATATTAGTGTATAATGAAAATCATTGAAGTACAGAGAATAAAAAACTAAATTAAATAATTATACAATTATTAATTATTTATTTGTGATAGTAACTAATTATGCACTTAATTAACTACACATTCATGCTAACACTTCGTCGTGTAATTAATCATACTGATTATTTTAACAAGTCAATCGTTGGAAACTAGTAAATCGGTCAGTTACAAAAATTTATTGACTTAGTCGTTTAAACTAATTTAAAACAGACATTATTGTTAAAAGCAGTCAAAGAATTACTTCAGCTATCAACTGTCATTATACGTAATGGCGAATAAATTTATTATATGAACTCAAAATGTCGAATAAACGAATTCTAAGTATTAGTTAATCGATATCGTTAGCGAATGTCCTTTATCATATCACTTTTGTTTTTTTGTATCACAGGATGGCAGGCATTTGAATCTAACATCATAATCAATCTGTTCCTCCGTCTCAATATCCTCTTCGTTATCTTCGTTCTCATCTTCGCCACCCTCGTCCTCTTCGTCTTGTTCAAGTAATTGTTTTCGAGCCATTTGAACAACTTGCCACTCTCGATAATGGCTCCTTCTCTTTGCTTCAAATGCTTTTCTCTTTTCTAGAATTTTTTAAATCCATTGAAATTGCTTTCATTGTGTGGTATAATTATTTTCTTTTTCATAATTTAAACAACTCATTTTTCATACATTTTCTTCTAACAATAATATACTACCTAGCTGTATTCTTAATACTAAAAACTTAAGAAACTAGCAAATATCAGGATCTTAATAAATGATATGTACCTAAATTATTACAAATATTAAAATTGACCAAATTTTAATGAAATTCCATTAAAGCGAAGCTCAACAATTTTAATTTCTTACCTCTTTCTTCAGGTGTTTCCTTTTCTTCTTCGTCCTCGCTGAACTCTTCAAATATTTTTGGTTTACTACCCCCTGCCAATCTGTGGGGATTGAAAAATTAATTTTTTTTAATTTCACTTATATCACCTCTGACTATAAAAGAGAAATATAATATTCGTCCAATTTAATAATTTTAATAAAACAACAACTCCTTTGTTTTATTCAAAAATTTTGTAGGGTAACATGTATTCTGTACAGTAACTTTTCAGAATTTGAACAAAAATTTCAAACAATTGTATGTGTCATTTTTATTAAAATTAAAATGAAAATTATTTGTTTGCTTAATCAGCATTAGTTTCTGTAAGTACAAGTATAGAAAAAGAAAAAGAATAAGAATAAAAATAATTTGCAAATATACATTGTAGTTGCAGTGAGGATTCATAGCGTATTAGTAGCTTACATGCGGTTCCCAAAGTAAAATAAAATTGAATACTAAACATTATACTTGATAATGCTAGAAGTACATTTAAAAATAGAAGAAAGGGGTGTTTTTATTAGTTTACATTTGTTTTCTATTATATACATTATAGTACCATTTTAATGTATATTTTATTATTGTGTTAACATTTACAATTTTAATCTTGTAATTTAATTTTGTACATACATATGATAAAAAATTTCTGGAGTAAAAACAAATTCTTTTATATTTATGTAATAATATTTAGGTATGTAACATTCCGAGTTATACTTAATATTAAGCAATTTATAATGTTTCTATGTGGCATGCGAATATTTTTTTTAAAATAATTTAAAAAATATAGAAATTATTATATGTATTAATTCGATTAATTTAATAACTGGTACTTAGTAAACAAATACTATTAAGCAAAGATTGTATGTGGAGTTTGATAAGGATTATGTTTACTAAAAATCAATAGTTCTCAAATGTTTTATAGAGAAAGTACTTCAGCTTTTATATACATTCGAATCCTTAAATAGGTTGTGATTTTTATGCATACTACTTTTATGTATATGTGTATATGTGTTCTTGTTTCAAAATTCTACTGTAATGCTGCAAGCTCTATTCAAAACTACTTAGCTATCTTTCCTTTGTTTCTTGTAATACATAACAACTTCGTTTAAGTGCTCAAGTAACAGATACTCTGTAGGAATAAATATTTTTCTGAAAGAGATACGGAATAAAGAGTGTCTTGGAAGATGTGTAACACCTTAAACAAGCAAAGAAGCTATGGTATAGTTACAGCTATATGTCATGTAACTCTCAACTTCAGGATGTTACATACCTTCTGAAACCCTTTGTACTTTTCTTGGTGTATATATTTGATAAAAATTGATTGAGTATAGCATTTGTACATGATATGAACTGTTATAAAAATTGGTCCTTTCTATCTGAGCTTGAAAATGAAATAATACTGTGCAGAGGAACTCAAGCAATTTTCCACACAAGTAGTTCTTTTTTTGTGCAGAATTACTGAAAACAATAAAGGAATGTAACTCTAGGTAGCGAAAGTGGCAAATGTACATTTCAAAGAGCTCTGAAACTTACCAATGAAGATTTATTCCAATAAATAGAATAAATCAACATGAAATTTCTACATACATTTGTACATGTTTGTTATATTGTTAACATATCAACTCCAACATCAACCCTTCAGCATTATATATGTAACAATGTTAGAACCTACAGAATGATGCTGCTTCTTAGTAGCGAAATGTTGTATAATTTAAATTTGATAGCTGCCATTTAAGATTAATCCTGGTATAAAATTCTAAACAAATAGTATAAATTAGAGTGACTGAAGAACTTAAAAGAGACAAGAGAAAGCATATTTTAATTAAAGCTTATCGATGTGTATACAATTGTCAAATTTGCTTGATCTATGATGAAGAAAAAGTTAATAAGAGAAAGAAATTTACACAAAAATGATGTAACTATTATTGTTTATAAGAAGTTAATTAAGAAAAGGATATTAAAAAGAAGCTGGAAGTAGAGAATTCAAAGTACATTTGATATTCATCTGATTTGGTAGTACTTATTTGAAATGATATTTGTTGTACTAATATTTCTTGTTGCTGCTTCAATTTCTGGGAATTAGCTAACATGCTATTCAGCTATACTACTTCACAGGTGATAATTCAAAGTAATGTTTGGGTACCGCATGAGTGAAATAAGAACCTTCAGTACAATTTTTTATAATTCAGTCATGAAAGAATATTTAATGAATTAATCTGAATACTTACTTAGCAGCAACAGCCGTAGAATCTAATTGATCAAATTCAAATTCACTCAGGCCTTCATAGTTGTATGGGGTTTTTGGTTCATCAATTTTCATGTGACCATAATCTTTTTCTGCTGGATGCAGTGTTGCTATTATGTTCATTTCATCCCATTTCGTTTCCTTACTTGGTCTATAATCATAATAATACATCACATATTTTTAATAAAAAGAGATACATTAATATATACAAATAAATAACATGAATTCAATGGATATTCTTTATTTTACAATAGAACAAGGCACTCATAATTAATCACATAATAATGTAGAAGTACGTATACTGTTGTAAGTATAATATAAGAAGACTGTAAGTTTAGAAATATTCACTGTTGGGAATTAAACATATATGAATCTTAAACACAAGGGTGAGTTGATATAGTATTTAAAATGATAAAATTTTTTTTTAATACAATCCTTAATAATAATTGGAATTAAAAATAACGACGCAAATAAACTGGTATTAATTTGCAAGTATAATATAATATTTACATCTCATTTAGGTTCATGAAGTAAAAATGTCGTTAAAAAAAAACCCAAAGAACAATGAATTTAATTAACCTAACCTTAAAAATAATTTAAAAATCTATCATACCTGTCTAGTTAATAGCTATAAATTAATTATCTTATTTTATAGCTGTTTAAGATGATGAAAGTTAAATTACAATTGTAATATAAGATAATTTAACGTATTTTTATTACTTTTACCTAGGTAAATCTGGATTATCAAAACTGCTAGATGATTTTAAAATTCCTTTGGTAGGTCGTTTCGAAAGATTCTCTGCCATTTTGAAAAAACTTGACTCACAGTTAATAATTATAAAACATTACGGAATTATAAAAGCAATACTTCGTTACAGTGTTTTTACTCAAATTAGAAATGATCAAACTGATAATTATTTACAACTGATGACAATTTACCACCTTAAGAATTTTAAGATTAAATCACAAAATAACGAGCTATGATTGGTGCCATGTTGCACGAAACCTTATAAGTACAGTGCTGAATGTTTTAGATATTTTACTTTGCAATACTTTATCGCTTTTAAAAAGATTATTGCAACATTAAAATCGTATTCTTCATAATTACTAAAATGTGAAAGTTGTAAACATGAAGATGTTTTATGTAATAATTCGTTGGATATAATCCTTTAATAAAATTAAAAGTCGTCGGAGGAAAGCTTTATGTAAATATATGTCAAACATTGGAGTTTTAGTTTTGTAAGTAAAAATAAGATAGTAATAGAATAGAAATTTTGTAATAACTTTTTTCCACTATGTTATTTATAAATGTTTAAAACATTCGTTTATTTTTATTAATGTTACGATATTTGCTACAAGATGTTATTTGAATTTTTTAGCCGAAATGTTACCGCAATTCTAAGTAAGTTAAAACTAGAAATTAAAATAAAATATTAGGTTAAAAAATAAATAATAATATAGTATTATTCAATATTTCTGAAAATAAATAAATGTTAACAATTGTTTCATACCAGATTGTTAAAAATTTACATATTGTAAAATAATAGTTACATTGTTTTGAAAAATTACAAAATTATACTTGTAATGTTTTAGAATTTTAAATCTTTGAATTTATAATTAAGATATCTAAATACAACAATTAGATATTTTATTTTAATTGTGTTTTTAATAATCAATGATGGATCGTATTTTGAGAAATCGATGTATCGAATCGTAAACATCTATCGATACAACTCTTCACTACCCATGCCTCCTGAATTTTAATAAAATGGAAAACATTAAAAGAGCTTGAGCTCGAAGTTTAAATAAATATTTAGTAGTGTTAAATACGTCCGGTAATTAAATGTGCCCTGAAATTAATGTGATGTTAACTGTGTGTGATGGCGGGTAAAGAGTTAGTAAGCCATCAGCAACAGTTTGTTGAAGAAATTAACTATGATGAAATTGAAACCGAGCAGGTACCTCAACTCTACAATCATTCTATTAATTATTTGAAACCATTAGATTTAACATTTATTTATCATCTAACGAGACATTTATGAAAATCGAATTTTTTTCCATTGTTTCTAATTTTTGCCATTTAATCAGCTTTTTTTCAAACATAACCTAAATAATGATTTTCGAATATTTTATAAGTTTTGTGTTGATGAAATTCATTTTGACGTTTACCATTGAAATTTAAAAATTACAATTTATGTAATATTTTTTATCAGTTTGAAAGAATATTTAACACTTACTTTGTTTGAATAAATTAAAAATATATGACACTTTAAATTTGACAGTGATGAAAATTAATTGAACTTCATATACATTATATTTTTGTCATTTGCATCATTTGTATTATTTTTCGTATCCTTTCAGGCATTTATTTTGTATTTATATATAATTCTTATAATAATTCAGTTCTTATAAAGTGGTTATGCTTTTTCAAATAATATTTTTTTTTTTATTTCAATTAAACAAAACATTAGAACAAAATATTTATATTACATAATTTATCTAAAAGTAAAATGATTTTGTACAGGTAGTTGGTAAAGGATCTTTTGGAGTAGTATGGAAAGGAAAATGGAGAGGACAGTATGTGGCTATAAAATATATAAATTCAGAAGGTGAAAAGAAGGCTTTTACTGTAGAAGTTAGACAATTATCAAGGGTTGTACATCCCAATATCGTAAAACTGTATGGTGCTTGCACCAAAAATCCAGTATGTCTGGTTATGGAATATGCTGAAGGCGGTTCTTTATACAATGGTATTTTTTTTATAAATAACAAAGAATTGTAAATGTATGGATAATTATTACTTATCTCTCATTATTTATTTTATAGTTCTGCATTGCAATCCTCAGCCAAGATATACTGCAGGACATGCAATGAGTTGGGCCCTACAATGTGCACGTGGTGTTGCATATCTTCATAATATGAAACCAAAACCACTAATTCATAGGTAAGACAGGTTAATTGTATGTTCTTGGATTTATATTTGAAAAACATTTTGATTGTAATATTATGTTTGTACAACATTTCAGAGACTTAAAACCTCCTAATTTGTTATTAGTAATGGGAGGGCAAACTCTTAAAATTTGTGATTTTGGCACAGCTTGTGATTTAAATACATATATGACCAACAACAAAGGTTCTGCCGCTTGGATGGCTCCAGAAGTATTTGAGGGTTCTAGATATACAGAAAAGTGTGATGTGTTTAGTTGGGGTGTTATTCTATGGGAAATATTGTCAAGAAAGAAACCATTCGACGAGATTGGTGGCTCAGCTTACAGAATAATGTGGGCAGTACATGTTGGACAGAGGCCTCCTTTAATTGAAGGATGTCCAAAACCAATTGAAGATCTTCTAACCAGGTACCTATTAAAATTGATAATGATTTACTTGTAATTTTATAAATAATGATATACATTAAAATATAATTTTATTTTATTTACAAAGTCATATTTTCGATGTTATTCATTATGCGTATTACTAATTTTATAATAAAGGCGATTAAAGGCTCATTAAAAATATAATATATGCTTTATAAAAAGAAATAACAACTTCATTAAAGCTTTCTGCAATAATTAACTGCATATTGCTAAAATGTAGAAGTATAACAACATTATTATAATTAATATCAGATACGTATAAAAAAGATTTTTATCTTATACCAAAAACAAGCATATTTCATATTGATTTTTAATAGAAGTACAAGAAGGAATTGTAAATTTCAGGTGTGCAATCAGTATTCAGTATTTTTACAATTGTTTGATAAATTATTGTTAATATAGATTCAAATCTGAGATTTTGTATCTCGGTTTGGTATTACTCCTATAATCGTAGGTGGTCAGACAAATAGATTATGATTGGTAGACGTGTGTTCAGACGGGTAGTATAGTCTGACGCTTTGTCAGACAAGTAGTATAGGTTCGGAAATCGTAGGTGGTGAGACAAGTAGTATATGCCAGTCGCCGTATATGGTCAGACAAGTGGAATATGTCAGTTGCCGAATACGGTCAGACAAGTAGAATTCAATTAGGATTCGTATGGTCAGTGACCATAGTTTGTCATGCAAGTAGAATGGGGTTTGGAGGTTGCAGGCAGTCAGACAAACTAATACAGCTTCTGGGACTGTAGGTGGTCAGACAAGTAGGGCAGGAGATTAGAGGGTAGTTTATTGTGATTATGCTATTTCTTCTTTACACAAATGTTCTGTGAACTTCACAATTAAAAGCAGAAATAATATAATCAATCCAGATGGTCTTATTAACTCCCCTCAAGACACGAATTTCAGGTTGAAATTCTCAAGTAGGGAGTGGATCAGTCTGATGTTAGGGTAACTTTTAACAGTTCCAATAATTCTTCGTTCTGAGAGTGTTCCGTTAATCAGGATACATCTTCTTTTCTAAATTTCTTCTTATGAATTTTAGGTTTTGTCCTAGGTGAGGGTGAAGATTGAGGCACGTAGTTCATCATAAAATTTTTCTCTAAAGAAATTGAGGTCTTTTAGCAGACTATGGATTCTCCTTTGGGACAGCAATCCGCTCTTTCATCCTCCTCAATGTTTAGGCACTGGGAGCAAGTTTTAGTGGTAAGTTTATATTGTCTTCAAATGATACTTGTCCATTAAGGATCTGATTGAGCCGGATGGCTCAGTATCTACTTTCCCTTTTGTTTTTCTCTTAACAAATTCAAAACTGAGATATTTCATCTGAAATAGTTATCCATGATTTTATTGTGGGAAACTTAATCAATGCTCCCAGTTATTTTCATCGTAAAGCTTTGGCTTTGTAAATGTGGAAGGGAAAGCATTGAATTCATAAAAGGAAAAATATTGAACAGATTCTGGTGTAGGTTAGAGTAATTCTACAGAAGAAGCTAAACAATTATATTATTTTAATTTTCTCTCCAAAGAGTGTTAGGACTAAAGAGATGATGCTTTATAAATCATTTAATATCTTGAAAGACCTACTGCATTTAAACAATTTGTTACGTTACAGCTGTTTGCATGTTTTTCGGGAATTACGTTTATTATTAAAATAAATTTCATTTATTAAAATCCCAAGTCGTTTCCATTTAATAAAAAGAAGAAACACGTTATTTTTTTCAGATGCTGGCACAAATCTCCCGAAGAAAGACCGTCGATGGACCAAGTTGTAGAAATAATGACTATCTTGTCACAATTCTTTAGCGGTCACTTGGAACCCGTTGAATATTCACCAAGTACGTATACGTTATAAATAATAAAGTAAAATATTTTCAATATTACTCACATCGTGATCTTTGTTACAGGTGCTGAATCAGAGGAAGCAAACGAGAATCACGATTCAGACCAATATTCTGAATACGATAGCGAAAACAATGAATACATTGACAATAATACCATTAAAAAAGCTAGCGTGTCCGATTCTGCACAGCAGTCAGAAATTCAAAACGGAGAAAATAGTTTGTCCAATTTATTCTACGATCCCAGGAATCCGTCTTTTAAAAATAATAATTCAGTAAATGATGTAATCCATAAAACACAGCAAATAAAGAATTTTCCACTCTATGTTGAATGTGATGTGGTAAACACGAATTTTAGCATTTTTAATATTACATAAATTAGTTTCATGCAAATATTTAAGACTCTCTCGTTCAATTATTAATCAAAATATATTAAAAATATTCAAAATATTCAAAATATTCAAAATATTCAAAATATTTAAAAAGCTCCACGTTATCATATTTAATTTTTTTTTAACGCACAATTTTATGCTTCTAATTACAGGATTCTTGGAAACTGGCGAGCTCTGAACCATGTGACTCGGAGTCACCCGTTCTAAAAATAAAGAACCCTGTTCCGAGTAAGTTCTTTTTTTATTTTTATAAAACAATTTAAAGTTAACAAACAATCGGATCGACGTTTGAATTCGTTCCATTTCACGCGATAAATTTATTTATTAATCATACCTCGATCCGTTTAAAATGATTTAACTTTGTGCTTTATATATATTTCAGATTATTTTGATTAGGTGGTTCATCATTTTTTTCTAGTCTCGTCTGGTGTGAACGTGTCACGAAAGAAATGATTTAAGTTGCTATTTGTTGACGACCTCGTCGTTGTTCTATTACCGCTGAAAAAGGGGAACTCGCGCGCGCGCGACGGACGAGAGAGCCTCGAATTTATGACTCACCGCGATAGTACTCTAATCCCAAAATAACGTTCTCTGTGTGTTCCACAGTTCCGAATCTTCGTTTTAGCGCGGAATGCGGTGCGTTCAGACCCGTTGTCGCCGCTCGCTGGCTTTTTTAGATAATTAGACGTTACTCATGCGCCCGATATACCTTGTCGGCCTCTCGCAATTTATGTTCCATTTGCTTTGTTTAAAGCATATTGCAAGAAGCTGGCAGGAGTCGGAAGAATCTCTGTTATTTATTTAACACGTTGACTGCCACGGTTAAATAATGAATAAAAGAAAAGATAAACCATGGATATTGCTGGTGTTGGACTGATAGTGTAAACTAGTAACTTGAATGGTTACAGAAGGCTTAATAATTGAAATTACAGTGTTTGTCTTACCACTGTGCCAGTCAACGTGTTAATTTCGTTTGATTCTAACACGTGTTACAGCCACCGCTTATATGTATTCTTGTAAGGGAAACGAGATCACAGAAGGGAAATGGAACGTTGATACATGGTGACTTCATCGTGACGAATTCCTTAGGGGTTCGTCGATCGGCGAAATCGAGTCTGGCAAAAGGCCCGCAAAAACAGTCACATTGTGCGACTATGTTAAATTTAACCGAAGTCTAATACTGTCTTCGATCGATAACGATAACCACTGATAACAGCAATTATTACAACGATTCTTCAACATCGTTGCTATACGTAGAACCTCTAGAGTTTCTTCTCCGAAGCCTAAACCGTATTTCTCTGTTCGTACAGACCCAGAAACACGAGCTTTGTATACCTGCTAAAAGGATGAATGTGCCGGTTAGTCACCGCTCGATTCTTTTTTTCTCTTAATCGACGCCTATGAGATCAGCATGGGAATCGGCTCGATCCAGCCCTGAAGATGAATTAAGAGCCGAAGAACCGTATTTTCTTCTTGGCTCGTAGTTGCACGTTCTGTCTGGTGGGGGATACCTCGAAGCAGGTGTGGCTGACTCACCAGGCCCGATATAGACGCGCGTTTGTTTAGTGCTCTCCCGACGCACCACCAAGAACGACGGTGGTCTCTTCCTCCTCTTTCTTCTTTTTTCTCTTCTTTCACCCCCTTTGGTCGTTTGAAAAAATCTCGTTCCCTCGACTGTATCGCGTACGGCCCGTTAACGATCGGCACCGCCGCGATATCGCGTCGCAACGATACCCAGGAAGCAGGACAGCAGCAGTTTATCGTAGCAGTGTGACACTCTTTTTCATGTGAACAATCTTGATTCTATTATGAACGAAGCCTCGACAGGCTTCAGTAGTTGGAAATGTGCGAGGAATATCCGAACATCGTCGCCACGGACACCCTGAAGCGGTGCTGGGTCCTGTTACGTTAGTACCTTTGCCTCTGTTTCGTCCTCCAGGATGCTGGCAGTTCGTTGAGTTGGATGATTTCATGTAGTATTTAAGACAGGATAATCAGGAAATTGTAAACCAGTAGTAGGCTCGAGAACACGAATTCAAACGAATTCAAACGAATTCAAACGAATTCAAACGAATTCAAACAAATTCAAACAAATTCAAACAAATTCAAACGCAATACGCAAACCCTGCAGAATTCAGCTTAGGTAGTTCAAGAAACTCTTCATTTGGTCTCTTGTACAAACTAAGGCGGTATAAATATTGTTAAGAACGTGTAGGATTTTGTATGAATTCACAATGTAATCATGACCACTAACAGTGATTAATATTTATGCTTATTCAAGGATTATGAATATATCAGTGATTACTGATTAACAGGTAACAGTACGACTGACAAAGACTTGGACAACGTGTACCGTCTCCTGGATGCGGATCTGAGGCCGTTGACACCCGACCAGACCTGCGAGAGGTCCAAGGAGATCTTCGAGGAGCATAAACAGCTCGCGCAGGAGTACTTGAAGGTCCAAACCGAGATAGCGTTGTTGAGCCAACACAAGAACGAGATGCTGAAAAATCTGACCATAGATAGCTTGAGGCAGCAAGAGGAACTCAAGAAGCTCGAGGAGGAGAAGGTTCGAATCGTTTATAATTATTCAAACTTCCTTGAAAATTTGAAAGCAACCTATTTCGTTGCAGGGGGCCTTGGTACAGCTGTATCGCAACCTGAAGCGACAATTAGAGATAATGAAGAACCAAAGAGTGAACAATGCCCTTCTGAGCAACGCTCAGATGGGCCCAACGGTTTCAGGAAACAACGGATGGTTCGTGGTACCTTGTCAGGATCCCACAAGACATTCATGAATATCTGTGTGTTAGATAAGTTCGGAGTTTAAGTAAAAATTCTCTCTCTTACGAAGGAAGCTTCATGCCTTTCATGCCTTTCATGCCTTTCGTGGCGAACGAAAAACGAGGAACTTGCCCCTAACCCCATTCTTTGTCGAAGTGGGTACAAAGATTCTGGAGTAACTAGTTCGTAGTATAGATATTTTATTTCGCGCTATGTGATGTTCATTGAAATCAAGCAATGCAGTCTGTTCGGTGTGATTGAAAATGTAACAGGTATTGGTGATATTTTGTTTTGCATTTGACAATACAATTATTAGTTCTAATTTCTATGAATTTCAAGGATTTTTGTTGAAGAAAATGGAAAGGATTGTGGATCGTAACGTTTTGTATTTTTCAGTTCCTTCTACTTAATTACTTTGAGATTTTTCAATTCTCGAAGATGGCGACGATTTAAATTTAATTTTTTACTTTATTTCATTTTCAGCTATCACGTTTTTTTACTTTTATTTTAAACATTATTCACCAGCGTGTAAAATGTTGTTTCTTCAACGATTTGTGTTTCTAATCTTAATTGAAGTATAATTGAAATATACTTTTCTAGGTCTGGGTCGCGATTAACCCCAGGCCCAGAGGGTTAAATATTTGTCAAATATTTCAAATTTATATACACTTTATATTTATATTGCATTATATTGATGAAATCTGAATTAAAAATCTGATTTATTATAGGTTACTGCGTATAAATTGCATACATGTAGCAGTGATTGTGAGCGATTGTCAACGAGTTAGTCGCAGATATAATTGGTAACCGATAATTAGCTAATTGCCTGCGATATATGGTAGTAATTAGTATACTTATTTATATAAGAGGTAACAATGATAAGTGATTGAGGATGTATCGTATCATTATTTTGCTATTTAATTATTATATTATTTACCCATCTGTTACTATCAATTATGAAGAAGTATTACTTTATTTAACTAAACAACGATGTCTGAACCATCGTTCCATTTATAATATGGAACTTTTAGCTCTTGATTTGTACAAAATTATTTGGAACGTTGTTGAGTTATACTATATAATTAATTAATGGTTTGATTTGAAGGAAAAGAAAACTATTTCTCTCTACAAAATTTCTGTATTTACATATACTAAATCATGTGCAAAATATTCTCTGTTTGTGTTCTGTATTTAAATTAATAAATAAGTGGCTCTTTCTTACACTCTTCTTTACTTCAATATCAATCCTGTTGAGTCTTTTTATAAAACGATGACTGAATGATCAGTCTAGCAACATTTAAAACAAGATTGATATTTCACAGACAATTAATGCAAATTTACTCCAGTTTTCAATGTGTTAGGAATTTATCGTGCTTGATAATTTCTATCAATGGATGTGGTTTCGTTTTTCTTATTCGGTTCATTTCTTCCAACGAATTACAAGGTATACACACACACACACACACACACACACACAAACAATTATTCAACGTGCCACGATAACAATTTTTATATCCATCTTTTTGTCTTTTGTTCTCGAATTGTGCTCAAGGGACAACAAGGAATTCCCTGTTACGTTACGATTACGTGATTCGTCGGATGGAAAATCACTCAGGCAATAACCAAAACAATTAAATTGCCAGAGGTCTCGTTTCCAACGTAATCAGCCACGGTGTAATCAACGACCTTTAATCTATAAAGAGACCAAAACGTGTGTTCGCCTTCGACCGACTGAATTTCACGAAATTGGGACTTTCCATAGCCGGTCGCGACCTGGAGGAGCATCAACGCTGAACTAGCTCCGGCAGGAAGTTGTCCACGACACGTATGTCGAGATAGATAAAAGGAGGATATCGTGGACTGATAACATAACTGAGTGAGAATAAGAAAAAAAAACGAAAAAAGAAAAAAGAAAAAAGAAAAAAAAAGCGGAAAAGCGGAAAAGCGGAAAAGCGGAAAAGCGGAAAAGCGGAAAACCGAAAGGGTGCGATGCGCACGCTCCTGCTAGAACCACCATACGTGCATGCAGCATCGAAGGGGGTGCGAAGAGGGTGAAAAACGGAAGCCTGGCTCGGACAGGAAGGGTGCAGTCGCCTCAGACGTCTGCTTCGAACGCTGCTATCGCGTCGTTGCCTTCACCCTCGAAACTTTTCGTTCGCTAGATTCTTCCCTTTTCTGGTCGTACGTCCGCGACGATGTCCCTCGACGAGAAAAGCTACATCCTGGACGCGAGGAGCAACTACGAGGATGTGAGTAAAAAACCATTGTCGTTATTTATCGTTGTTATCCTTGACGTGTACACAGAGCCATTGTTCTCTCCGTGTCGCTGATTAATACGCGAGATATACGGCTCGCAATCGACGCGCGGGGGTAACTGGATTACGGGGTGGAATGTACAGTGGTCGTAGAAATTGCACCGTCTTCGAAATGTCGATACACGGTATTGTTTAATACTTACGCGAATCAACAAGTTGTTTAAAATAATATTTAATTCATTTCCAAACGGTGTATTCTAAACGTAGTGTATTCTAAACATTGTCAATTATTATTCGTTTCAACGTCTGTCTGGGATTGTAGGATATTTTTTGGAGGTTTCGGAGAAGAAAAAGTGTTTTTAAAGAAGCATGCACTTTTATTCGGCCACTGAGTAGAATCGTAACGTGCTTTTCAGCGCAATCAGGCGATTGATCTTTATCGGCGTTGATTGGAGTGCAGAACTGATTAGAAATGGATATCGGCGTTGAACGGTACCGTGATTTCATTGCGAGGATAATTGGGAAATTTGATATCGACTCTTATCTAATTACTGTAAAATGTAATATCAATGATATTACTTATTGCGTCCTTTGTTTGCTGGACTCATGATAAAATAGTTAAATTAAGTCTTGTGTAATTTTTAAAAATAGAAATCAAATAATTCTGTAATTTAGAAATGGTAAAAATGATAAAATAGTACTATTTATAGATTAAAATATTATAGAGTAAATTTTCAATTTCTAAGCTATGGTGGTTGAGGGTTAACACGACAGGGCGTTTGATTAATTATATTTTCAAAAGGGGATGAAAGTGTATTCGGTGATTCAAAGCTGCGGTATAAGAAAGGAGAAAAATCTATAACTCATCGCTCACTATACATACATACATACATACATACATACATACATACATACATACATACATGTACATATGTATGCATACTCGTCCTGTTTTCGCGTATTTTCTTCTTTCTCCTAAAATTACTTTTTTTTTTATATCAAATAACAACTCTCATTTTGTCATTAATCTTTTATATTTTATTTGCTATATGTATAATTCTAAACAAATGAAATTGTTGTATGTACGTGTTTGCATGCAGGACTAACAAAGTTTCATTTATTTATTTCGTACAAATGAAACAATTTTCATTTATTTCATTTATATTCTTGTATTTATTTTATTATAACTTGTCGCGTTAATGGAGGGTTGTTTTGCAAAAGTATCATAATAGAATGCACAGGGTGGGGCATATAAATTTGTTAATTTAAATATTCCCCTCGGCATTAATAATAGAAGTATTAATATTTATTAACCAATTTATTAACCAATTGTTTATGAATTTTAATGCAACGTTACTTCGTTCGGTGGGAAAATTAATACATCAAAATTTTGCTTGCCGTTTAATTACAGGATAATAAATGACGGAGATCATTATATTAAAGAATATTTTTAGTACCTAAGTACTAGTCCTCAATAATCGATAAAAAAAAAAAAAAAAAAAAATGTGTGCGATTCTGTAGGATGATAAAAATAAATAAAACGTTTCAATTATTAAGAATTGTTAATTAGCTCGACTTTTCTTAAACAGAATGTTATTACCATATTTGTTTATCTCGTTTGTTATTTCATCGTTTTACGTAAGAACAAGATTGAAAATCGTAAATTGAAAATTTATCGTGGACTTTTGTGTGTTAAACAGGTTGGCAGTCTCGGATCAGAGGAGTCTTACGATGATATGAGACAACTAGTCGGGGTAAATAATAATTGATCAATTAAAAATGAATGATTTCGAATGATTGCTCGTCGTATCGTATCGTAATAATTATGCAAGATATATTATAATTAATGCAAATTGATACGAACTATTCAGCGTGGGTACATTTATTAATATGTACTACTAATCATTTGTGGCATATAGTAACTAATACTAATACTAATAATTAATAACTGTTACATTAATGACTAATAATGGTATCGATAATGGTAGCCGTAGAAATTGTTAAGAAACTTTATTTTATTTCTATATTCGTTTTTAAGAAACTAAATAATATGATTTTACAGGAGAAGAAGGAAGAATCCGGGAAATTCAATAGTCTACCATTGGCCAGTTTTAATTTCATCAATTCCATTATCGGCAGCGGTGTTATCGGTAATATGGACGCCACGATCTATCCAGGATAATAATTCTTAAACACCGAACTTTCATTTATCGATCATTTCTTTCTCATTTTCCACCTACCGACCGTTCTAAAATTACTCCTTAATTATCATTTAATTACAGACCTAACCCTAACTCCGCGAAATTTTAATGACCACTTCCGTTGTTCTTCGCTTATTATACGTACGAAGCGTCTTAGTTAATTTTTTAATCTGAAAAAAAACTGTGTTAAAGTCCAGTTATTTATTATAGGTAGCTATATTCAAATGAAAACAAATATCTTTCGAGGTATTTTATAAATAAGCGATAGAAGAAAATAAAAATTCGCCTTTAAATTTAGGGATACACACAACAGGGTATCAGTCCTGTTTTTCTTTTTTTCTCTTTTTTTCTCTTTTTTTTTTGCACGACGAATCAGGCTTTATTTATTCAACAAGTACCGATCATTCTTATTTAATCAATAAACCAAAGAAACAAAACTCTCAGATTCGGTGTTTAAGAAACGTTCAATTTTACAATACTTGATCTATAATTAATACCTTTTTAGGAATACCGTACGCCCTTCATCAGGCTGGATTTGGCCTTGGAATAGTGTTGTTGATTTTGGTCGCAGGCCTCACCGATTACTCTTTGATTTTGATGGTCAGAAGTGGCCACATCTGCGGAGAGATGAGCTATCAAGGGTTAATGAGAGCCAGCTTTGGTCGTACTGGATTCTATATCCTCACTACCCTTCAGTTTATTTATCCATTCATAGGTAAATATAAATTTTTAATTATTATTTTATATTTTTTCATACTTGATAATTAATCAGATTAGTTATTCTGCTGCTGGTACAATAATTATTGACCTTGCAGCAATAATAATATTGTAACAATCTTAACCGAGGAACACTCTTCCCTTTCATTTATTCTGAAGAGTATCCGTCAGCTAAATACGTCTTCTCGTTTCAGCAATGGTCTCTTACAACGTCGTCGTGGGCGACACGGTGACGAAAGTGCTGATAAGGGTAACAGGAATGAGCGAAACGAACATTTTCGCTCACCGTCAAGTGGTCATCTTCCTCGCGACGGTTTGCATCACTATACCATTGTGTCTTTATAGAAATGTAGCCCGTCTGGCCAAGATCTCTTTCCTTTCGTTGGTCTGCGTCGGTTTCATTCTCTTGACTATCTTAATTCGGATGGGTACGATGTCCGCAATTGTGTGAGTCACCTCAATCCATCATACCTTCCCTTTAACCCCTTGAGTGCTTATACATACATATGTATGCCTTACATGCACGTCATCGAACAAATCATATTTTTGCTCATATTTTTAATGAACAAAATGTCAATTAATATTAATAAAAAATAATTTCAATGTCCCTAGCCATGAAATTTGATTAAGTAAAATTCCATGACAAGCAATGATGTATTATACTTAAAGGGTTAAAGTTTCAACTTCTCTTCTTTTAATATTATCGTTTGTTTGTTTGTTTGCTTGCTTGCTTGCTTGCTTGTTTGCTAAAAAACAAATAACCAAATGTACCTTTCAGGCCAAGCCAAGAGGACAGTTGGCGGTTCGCAAACTTCCGTGGCATCATTCCTTCGGTCGGGATCATGGCGTTCGCCTTCATGTGCCACCATAACACGTTCCTCATCTACGAGTCGATAGAGAGAGCCACCCAACAGAAGTGGGACGTGGTGACCCATTGGTCGCTGTTCACCTCGTTCCTGGTCGCCGCAGCGTTTGGAATCATCGGCTACGCTACCTTCACCGCCTACGTGCAGGGTGATCTGATGGAAAATTATTGCTGGGACGATGATCTGATGAACTTTGCCAGGGTCATGTTCAGCGGTACCATCCTTCTAACTTTTCCCATCGAGTGCTTCGTTACTAGAGAGGTGAATGATCACAGCTTGCAAAGTTAGGATCAAAAGTGGTGTAGAGAAATAAGAAGAAGAAGAAGAAGAGGTTGGTATGTTACAAATTTAAAATACCTTCGACAATCGTTCCACAGGTGATCTTAACAGCGATCAAAGGAACGGACGAACTGGAAGACCACACCGCCTACGTGCCCAACTCGGACAGGAAGTACCTGATAATCACTCTGACGATAGTGATCGTGGCTTACCTGATCTCCATGTCCACGGATTGTCTAGGAGTGGTCCTAGAGCTGAACGGAATCCTGGCGGCCGTACCTCTAGCCTACGTCCTCCCTGGACTCTGCTATCTCAAACTCGAGGAAGGACCTGTCCTCTCGTCCAAGAAACTTCCCGCCCTAGGTCTGATGACCGCCGGCGTGTTCGCCGCTGTTTCCGGATTGCTGCTTCTCATCCTGAACAGCGACACGTCCAGTTCCTGCGTGCACGGAAAGGTAATGCCGTACTGCATCGACAACACGAACAGCACGAGTTTCAATCTGACCACGAAGAGCACCACCGAGCCGATGTAACTTGCAGGAAGATATCCACGCCGAAGTTACACTCGCAGGACGTTGTTTTTTGGGTCAGGTAGTTTTGTACCTCCGAAGATTGCGGTTGAAATTGAGCTTGAGAGACAGACACGCTTAGGATATACCCCGCCCATTAAAGGGCGTTTTCCAGCTTTCATGGTGGGCGGTAGGGGTTTTGTCCGACTTTCCTTTTCTTCATTTAATTGAAGTCAACGAGTTACTTCCCTACACGGTAGATGTAACAGAGTAGAATTATCTAAAGAACGTTGATCGAGCGCAAACTTTCAAATGCAAGCTTAGAACGGATCCGAACACGAGGTACATCGACGATCTATAGAAAGCATCTATCTGTTGAATTTATCAGCATTTTATCTTGTTGAACACGCGTGAAATGAAATATTTTTTAAACCAAACACAGTTATAGACAATATTGTGACGTGCGGCTTGCGTTGCGTAGAGTTTAAAGTTTTCTTTAAACAGTTTAAACTAATCCAAGACTCCGAGGTTGTCTTTAACCGATAAACAAAGGTAACATGTTATTAGTTTCGCGATTCATTTTTAACGAAAGTACGAGCTAGCTGAGCGAGGTTCATACAATCCAGTAACTAACAATTTCATCCGGTGCAATAAAACGTACACGTATTATTAAGGTATATCGATCGAGGATTCGTCAAATGGAAGATGATTACTCAGCTCTTGTTGCGTACCTGGACGAATACACAAGATGTACAAGTACCTTTATTGATTGCCAGCATGAATTCAATGCCAGATTAATTATTTACAGAAATTGTTTAATTTCGAGGGAAATTAAAGAATCAAAAACAAAGATTGGGATACGCTGACACGTTCGCTACACATTGTGTGATATCTTAATTATTTATTTTATTTTTCTTATAATCTGCAAGTCTATTTTATCACACTTATTATTAAAAATCAGTTTTTAATAGAATTTGGAAATATAACTATAATTATTTTATAAAACGTATTCAGCGAACGTGTTAATGAAGAAAATTACACGATTAATTGTTTGCGACGAAACTCTTTGACGGTGTATCGTTAAAAAAGAAGACAGAAGCGTCTCCGTCAAGGCAGAATTTTCTATTTGAAATTTGAATTGCGTAGAGTATTTATTGAATAAACATATAGCTGCCAGTAATGAACTATTTATAGAGTCGCTAGCTCCATTTCCATTAAATTACTTTCTACACGATACGACGGCTATCGATAAGCTAATTTTGGTGACATAGAAATTTTGATGAATTTAAAAAGGAAATAATATATGTATATATATACACACACACCTATGTATACATATTTATTGAAAGATAAGCTGACAATTCTGTCTCTTCCTGTTTTTTCTTTTTCTTCGATAAATTGTGTATAACAGAGAGCATTATTTTCCATCGAATCGATGCAACCAAAATTCCGTTGTTTATCGATAAGATATTATAATACTGATTATAAATTGAATACTGAATAATATTAAGCTGTTATTGACACTATTTTTCGAATCTTTATCGTAGGAGCATATTACGAACGATACGATGTAGTATATGTATTACGATTTTGTATTAAAAAAAGAAGAAGAAGAAGAAGATTAATTACAACAGAATGACGCTTTTTTCATTCTGAAATTATTTATTTCATCGAAGATCCATTGTTTCGAAAGTATCTTCTCGTTTTTTTAATACAAAATCGAACTGTTTGCTTTCCGGAAATGTTTAGATGTATCGAAACGAATAATACAAGAAATATTTCAGTGAAATCAAAATGGCGAGACGTAGTATTCCGAAATAAGATAATTGTTTAGTATTTTCATACTTTGTCGGTGTTTTGTATACCAGAATTATTATTTTACGTTACAACATTACGAATTTATTGTTCGAACTAGAATTATCTTGGTTTCGGATTTGGAAAATATTTTGTCTTCTACATTTAAATCGCGTTAAATCTTAAGACACGTAACGTATTAGGCCTAATAAGTAAATAAGTATTACTTAATACATATAAAATGAACGCGGTATAATTACTAAAAAAAAAAAAAAAGAAAAAAGAAGGGTGAAAATACAGAGACCACGAATAACGAAAGTATTTAATGAAAAAGTTAGTAAGAGAGTAAACGATATTATTAAAATTACGAATCCAGTTGAAATCTTTATCGTTAGAGTATAATGAAAAATCTACCGGGTGTCCGTAAATCTTGTATATAACAATATGTCTCTGTATCTAAATGTGTATTCAAATTTTCTGCCTATCTATACATAATACGATATTATATATACATTACATACACACACACACACACACACACACACACACACACACAATAAAGTGTTAAGGTGTACACGAAGGTATTACATTTTATAATTGTCAAGTTTCCAAATTATTTACAAGATCTTGGAATCTTTTTTTCTGTTCTCAAAGATAATTTCTTGAAATAAAGTAAAGAAAATGTAATACTTCCGTTCACGCTGATATACTAGACCACATATTTTTTTCGAAAATAGCTAATACCAAAGACAAGGTTTTTCGATTCTACACGAACTTTTTACATTATTCGGGTGGATAGAATTGTTCTTAAAATAAGAGTTACAATTTTTGACATCTCACATATATGTGTATAAACTTTTTAGAAACTATAGATAGCTAAGAGATAAAAGTTGAGTTTAGAATTACCGAGTTCGTGATGACGCTTGGAACAGCTTTAAAGCTTACAAAGTTGTGAAACGATCTTTTACCATGTAAAACTTGCCAAAAACTCGTAGTTGATATGAACTTGCCAAAACTGATCAAGTCAGATACCTTAATTTAATATAATTCGATCAGATTCAGACGTTTCCAACTTTAGTTGAAGAAAATAATTAGAAAATGATCCAAATTTTGCTTATGATTTGAAAAATGTTGGAGAAAGTAAACGCGAAAGTAGGTAAAATAAAAGCATACTTGTTTTGAAAGAAGAAACTTGTTGATGCACAGAAAGTTATTTTATCGAAACTTATTCTACAGACACCCGGTACATTTTAACGTAATTAAAACGGGACGAAGAAATACGTGCAACAAAAACGGGGAATAGTCATAATCGACAATCGTGTATCGCAGACCAACTTAAGAGAGAGATTCGAGAAAACCAAAAGGTCGAATAATATTGAACCTACGATGAACAGACGAATTACGTATGTAGATAATTCAAGTTGTGGCGAAAATCGAAGCAGGTTCCTAATTCTCTTTAATGAATTGCAAAGGTTTTTACAATTTTAGGTTCGTAGTCGTGATCGTATTTTTCAATGATTGCTTCGCTCCGATCGCACCTAAATGAACAGTGAATTTTTATACACATCTATTTTCCATGATCGCTTCTTTTTGTAATGCAATTTAAATTTCACTATTACCTCGAAGACAAATTTCAGTCTACTTTGAAACTTTTCTAAATCGTTCCATGAGTTTTGCACACGTTCATTTTATATACATATGTACAACTACGATTTCTTACCGAGAACCGATTTCACTTTTCTAATGTTTCAATATTTTTTTAATTACACGAACAATGCACAAAGTATTAAAAAAAAAAGGGAAAACACTACTGCGGTGTAACTTGTACATAGACGACAGATTCTTTTCTTCCTGATATAATAGATACAATAGTGCAATAAATGAAGATTGTGATCGAACCCGTTAGACGTTAGACGTTAGACGTTAGACGTTAGACGTTAGACTTAGGAAAATTTCTTGAGAAAAATATGTATATAGATTTTCCTTGCAACGAGCGTGATTTCGCAGATGCTTTATTTTTTAAAAAACAACAAACACACAGATTCATGATCGTTCGCGGGACTATGATATAAAATATGTTGCTATCTAACGGGTTATGAGTAATGTTAGATAAAAATATGTAAGATTGTTCTAATTATTTGTTGCGCACCATCGATCAAATGGTAATTTCCATCGAGCCAGAACGAGTGACCAATGAAAGCTCCAATCCTGAAAAATTCAATAATTGATTAGTATTAGTCTTAAATATTTGATTCAAAATTTAAATACTTTTAAAAGACGCTTTCGCGCCATCAGTCTTACTTGAAATTCAAACGACTTTATTTCGCCCTTTTTTCTTTATACGTACAATTATAGTTAAAGGAGCGGAAAAGATCGAAATTGTTTATTCAGGTTTTGCTCTTGTAACAGAACGAACGGATCATAACTATTACCAGACGATCCATGGATGGTCTAAATACAACTATATGTATTTACTCTGTGATACCTGTACAGACAGTGTACTTGTCATATGTTTTGTTGAAACGCGTCTATACTTAAAATACTCTATTGTAATGTTGACTGGACTAAAAAACGAGTAAATTCAAAGAATAAAATAAAAAAGAAAGTATATGAAAACGTGCCAGAGCAGTTTCGTGCCTTTTTCATTAAATATTCAAAACTGCTTATATGCAGTTTTATATCTTGCTATACCTTCCGCAACCACAGATATTTCTTTTTCTTTTACTATTTATTGTTTTTTCTTTCATTATTATATATTCATATATTTTCAAACTTTCGAAATTAACGTGTTAACGCGCAAGTCCCAATTAACTTAACCCATTTTCAAATCCGAATTTCGCTATGTTCACATAGCGATTTATTTCAAGTATCTAAATTAAATCATTTAAATCATTTAAATCATTTAAACAACGAATTTTAATTAGTATTTAAAAAGCATTGGGCTATGCTCTGTTCGTTTAACGCTTGCCAGGTTAAGGTAATGATAACAGAATTGGGCAAACCCCAAGCTTTATTTTTCAATTGTTTTAAAGAGCAACTGAGAACGGTACATGGGGTGTTACCGACGAAACTATAGCGAAACAGAAAATTGTGTTTTTTCAAAAACCAGGCCACTTTTCGGATAAACTAAAGTTATAGAGACATTTATAACAACAAAATATTTCATGTAATGGTGTTAAAAAGCCGATTTTTAATCAAATAATTTTTACCGACTTTTTATTTTTACTCCTGGCGCCACCTGCGAACAAAGTGCTGAAACTACTCGATAATTACCGACTGAGAATTCCGAAACATCGTTAAAAATGGCGGGCTTTTCAAAATGAGTAATGTACTATTTTGATATTTCTTAATTAAATTCCTTATAAAGGTTTATTAATTAAACTTCTGCTTTAATTATTAAACTAGAAGAACTGGTGTATAATTTCTGATTGTTTCAATAAGAGAAAAACCTACATTTATGTCTTTTCTTCATTAATATAACGTTTAAAGTTGTATAATAAACGATTCGAAGCTATTAACATGGATATCGTTCTAATTTTATCATTTTCAATGCTTTCAGTACGATTGTGTACAGCATTTTATCAATTTAAGATGTTTTTTAAGCTGTAAAAAATTAATAACTTTGGGGAATACTCTGCTACTATTATAAGTGCTCAAAAATCACTTCTGAACTTCACTTTAAATGAAGGCTTTTCGTTTATCTAAACTATCAGAAATTATACACGAGTTCTCCTAGTCTCGTAATCAAGTAGGAACTGAATAAATAAACCTTTTTAAGGAATTTAATTAAGAAAATTTCAAAATCACACATTTCTCATTTAAAAAGCCCGCCATTTTTAACGATGTTTCGGATTTCTCAGTCGGTAATTGTTGATCAGTTTCAGCACTTTGTTCGGAGATGGCGCCAGGGGTAAAAAATATAATTTTTTAAAAAAATTGTATAAATAATAAAAAATAGAGCTTGTACGGTGACAAATTGATACTTTTATGATAATATAAAGTTTCCCCTTCCTTTAGTTCAAATTTGGTGATCCTAGAACGTCATTTAAGTATAAAAATCGATATAAACCTGCGCTTGATTACGAGACTCGAAGACTACATTTCAGAGCCTTTATTTATTATTTTCTTGCTTTATCGCGATTGTTAACTAATTAGAAACGTTCATGGTACTAAAAAGCTGCATTTATTCAATAAACTACATGATTCATACATTCAGCTTTACAATAGTTATTATATTATTTATAACTAACGTTTACAATTGTAATTTTGCGAGATTGCTGTGGAGGGAGTGGGACTTTTACTTATTCCTTCTGTTGGGATATCCAGCCATTCAGTCATTCCCTTTATTCTAAAGTACGATTACTCTCATAACATTCTACCATTTGTTTTATACTTTTATGTCCAATATTACTTGTGCTTAACGCTTCTTGTGCTACCGAGGCGCTTGTCTCGGGGCGACTAGGCTCCACGCTACACTAACGATACTGAGCGCGCGCCCGAGACGCGCTCTAATTGGTCAGTGTTTTTGCTAAATAATTCAAAAACGAAGCCCTATCCGATATTTTTGCAAAGGAAATTGTTGTTCAGAATAGTCTCAGCTACCCCCCATTTCCGGCTCCTACAGCAGTTCTGGGACACCCTGTATACATAGATATAATTACTATTTATAAACAAATAGGTATAGCTTTTCATTCGCACTGCAAACATGAATTAACTGACATATTTTGTTAATATATTTTACGATCTTTTAGTATATTTGGATAATGTTTATATACGAATGCATTGGACAAGAAAAATGTCAAAAACATCCTCGGTTCCCGAGGAGGGGAGTTCGAGATTGTACATAACTTGATTTCCAAATACATTAAAATGGAAGTTTCGAAAAACGAGCACCTAATTGATACATGTGAGAAAATTTACGGGGACGAATGTAGAATTTGCTTGAAAAGAGCCGTTCAAATTTGTGAATTGTTCAGAAATGGGGACGCTATTTCTCATAAACTTATGGCCGTTGCTTCTGTACAGGTTAGTTTACTATTCCCTTTATGTCAATACATCGTGTTGAACCATAATTTTCATTGAATTTCATTTCATTTCTTTTCTTTTCTTTTCTTTTCTTTTCTTTTCTTTTGTATATTAATTAAAGCTTGATTTATTGTTTGTTCTTCGCGCCACTGAAATGAAATCTTTAAGACCGACGTGATTTGTATTATCAATTGCAAGTAATGGAAGCCAAGAGTTGTGGTAAAAACGAATCTTTAAAAACTTGAAAGAATACTTGGAACATACTGCATTTACAGAGATCTTTGAACTTTGAATTGTTCAATTCTTTCATTATTCAGTAGTTATTTATGTAATATTTAATCAGTACCATGTTAATAGGTAGAAGAAGGTGATGGCTTGCCCCCAGTGATATGTGTACCTTGCAATCAACGTTTGGATGCATCTTATGACTTCAAATGTCAGATACAAAGTTCAGATGAAAAGCTTCGTCAGATTTTGAAACTAAAATCCTCCAATGATTCATCTACCAGCACCAGTATAGTTACAGCAATAATCGCTGATGTGATATCTAATGTAATATCCTCAGAGAAAGAAATCTCAGTGAAGCCAGAAATTTGTCCTACAAATTTTTGCTCTGATAATTTTTGCTTCGCAAAAGATGATTCCTTTTGCCTTAGTTCAGAAAGGAATTTATTTTCGCAGAGTCAATTAAATGATAAGGAACAAAGAAAAAGCACAGAAAATGTAAATATTTATAAGAATCTGTTAGAAGAGGATTCTATAAAAGAAATCAATGCAGTTAAACAACAAGATTTGTCTTTGTTGGATGAAGCTCAAAACAAAGATACTACTTTGAAAGTTGTAAATAACGATGAAATATCAGAGAACCAACAGATGTTGGAACAGACATTGAAAATAGATGGTACACAAGACGACGAGGAAAAGCCTTTAATTGTACGTGCAACTAGATTACGTTGCACACAGTGTATCAAGTCTTTCCGTACAAAAGTGGCCTTGCAAAGACATGCTATTGTACATAAACGCAAAACTAAATTACGGTATGTCTGTTATGTTTGTGATAAACAGTATTCAACTCTTGCAAAGGCAAAAAGTCATGTAGCAGTTTGCTGTGAAGCTCATGACAAAAAAGAGAATATTCAAGAAAGAAGAATTAGTTATGAGCAAGAAAAAGAAACTGTGAATGTACAAGATAAAAGGTTTAACGATATACAAGTAAGTACACACAAATTTGTTACTATCATCACTTTACTAGTTAAAACAACATCAATCTTTTCATTTCAGGATAAAAGAAAAATTCAGAAAAACGACAATTCTTCCAAGGAGCAACGAAAAAGTTTCAAGTTCACTTGTAAAGTTTGTTCCAAACAGTTTACATATCAAAAGTCCTTTATAACTCATGCCAGAAGTCATCCAGAGTACAAGTTAGAAGAATTAGACGATTCTTCTCGGAGTTCAGCGAAAGAGAGATCGTCAGAAAATGTTGAGGAGCAAGAAGAAGAAAATGAAGAAGAAGAGGAGGAGGAGGAGGAGGAGGAGGAGGAGGAAGAAGACGAGGAAGACGAGAACCTTCCCGTTAAAAGTCTCCAGTGTACTCAATGTGGAAAATTGTTTGCGACCAAGAAAAATCTTAAGAGACATATTTCCACGCATAACGGATTGAAGTACACTTGCGAGACCTGCGGCAAGGGATTCTCGAGAATAGACAAATTGAAGGACCACGAACAGTCGAAGCACAAGCCTGAGATATTCGACAATTCCGATCTGTCCGACAAGGAGGATACGGATGACATAAACAGAGGAGACTGTATGGAAGGGAGAAAGAAAGTAAGCCGTTCAAATTTTATCGTTTAAAGTAACCTTTACAAAAATACAAATCGTTTCAGGACCGCCACAACAGGCCCCACAAGTGTGCCCTCTGTCCAAAGTCCTTCGCGCAAGCTCAATCCTTAGCGAATCACGTGGAGCGTCATAAACGCGTTAAGGAGACCCAGAAGAGGTTTCTCTGCGAGGTTTGCAGCAAATGTTTCGCCCAGAGTGGATCTCTGGTCGCCCATATGCGCACGCACACGGGCGTGAAACCGTATGTTTGCAACGTGTGCAGTAGGGCCTTCACGAAGAGCACCTATCTGCAGCTACATCTGCGCACGCACAGCGGGGAGAAACCGTACATATGTCAGTATTGCAGCCGAGCGTTCGCGCGGGCGAACACGCTGGCACGGCACATCACGATGCACACGGGCGAAGCGAAGTATCATTGTCAGATTTGTACAAAGTCATTCAGAAGACTGACCTCGTTGAACGAACACACGTACACGCACACCGGTCAGCGACCGTACGCCTGCAAGATTTGCACGAAGAGATACAACAACGCCGGCTCGCTGTACGCGCATAGAAAGAAGTGCAAGGCCCAGCAGCTGTCTAACACCGGATTCGCGGTGTCCGTGGAGAACTCGATACCGCACCAGGACATAACCGTGCCGCAGGTTCTGATTTATTCGCAGAGGAAACTGGTGGAGGACGCGACCGTCGGCCAGGTGACGCCCACGCCTCAGTACATGATCCCAAACGTGCACAATCAAAAGAGTCTGGGATCGAATCTTATCCCACCGTTCGCGATGGAGGATCCAAATGTTTACGCGATCAACTCGAAGCAGTTCAAGAATCCCTACTATGCGATCTATCCAAATATGTAAAATAGTACCGTGTGCGGCAGATACATTAAACTATGCCTTTTTTCTAGACTTATTTGTATGCTTGTATGCTTGTATGCTGTATCAGAAGGCGATAAGTATGAAAGTAAAAACGTTACAAATAATTGCAGGTGAGTATTTTAATAGGTAAGTAAAATGAGAAGAGAATGTATGAAAAATAGACTGATAAGTTTTTCTTTCTTTTCTTTTGGAAAATCATAGTAATTTATAACGATGAACAAAATATAAGTATTGAAAAAGACATTGTTTTCTCTTATGATAACAAGGTAATTAAGTAAGGTAAGAAAAATTAGGCGGGTAAAATTTTTATAAACAGCAATAGGTTTTTATACTGAATTCACTTTTTCAGAAGTGTAGAAGTGTAAATAATGTTGCAATACACATGTAAATAAACTACTGGGAAAAATTAAAGAGTCAAATCTTTTTTAAAACGTCACAGAAACCATAATTTTTTAGCTACAACGTTGTCTTTCGGATATGTTATGTCCTGAAGCTTCCTCGAATCATGCCCAAAGCCGTTTTTAAGTTGCGCCCCCAGAACTGCCCTCATTTCACAAAGTAGAGTTTGCAGGATTTTTTCACCACATTTACAGCAGCTTCCTAGCGTTGTATGCAGCAGCAATGAGCCAAAATGCTTTCCAATTAATGCACTAGACTCTTTAGCGTTCTCGTTAAACGCCTGCTTAATTTTCATTAATTCTGTCGAGCACAGCAATGATTCGTCACCTTTCATGATTGAAGAATAAAGAGGAAGGTTCAGGCTACATTCTTTAATAGGTTTTGATAACATTTGGTTAGTCAGTATTCAGTAATTAGCGATTTCTGCAGTCGAAAGATTTCCTCTTACCGTCAACTGCTTAATTACGAAATTAATTTCTAATGAATTCTCAAGATTGAGAATTATTTTGGGGACTTTTATTGTTTTCAGAAGATAGTACAAGGTCCAAGCAATCTTCTCATACCCAATTTGTCTGTGTCAACGACCTAGATTAACAGTTATTAATAAATTAATTAACTCTTGTACAACGCATGCATATGACATATCCCCGAATTTTCATTAATTTTTCGAATTTAAGGAATATTCTGTGGACTTCGATGGTTTTAGAAGATAGTACAAGGTTCAGGCAATCTTCTCATACCCATTTTATGCATATTAGCTGCGGGGGTTGGTAATTATTATCTAATTAAAGTATCCTTAAATATTGCATATATTCACCCATTGCACATACGTAGCCATCTTGCCGGGGACGAAAATCGGCCAAATTTGAACCCCAGATACGCGCGTAGCAGGAAAGTGTAGAGGTCTATCGACTTTACCGACCCCGCGTAACGTCGAACGAAATAAATTTTTGAACATGAAAAATACATTACTCCCAAAAATCATTAATTACGCACTTACCGCTAATCGAAACTGACTAATCATGGTCGATTCTTGTAGAGCGATGTTCACAGAATCTTCCAATCATAGTTTTGTGCATAGCTTATTCCTAATTACGTAATTATTAACGACTGCTTTATTAATTGCGTCCTTAGCGTTCTCGTTAAACACCTGCTTAATTTTCATTAATTCTGTCGAGCACAGCAATGATTCGTCACCTTTCATGATTGAAGAATAAAGAGGAAGGTTCAGGCTACATTCTTTAATAGGTTTTGATAACATTTGGTTAGTCAGTATTCAGTAATTAGCGATTTCTGCAGTCGAAAGATTTCCTCCTACTGTCAACTGCTTAATTACGAGTTTCTAATGAATTCTCACGATTGAGAATTATTTTGTGGACTTCTATTGTTTTCAGAAGATAGTACAAGGTCCAAGCAATCTTCTCATACCCAATTTGCCTGTGTTAACGACCTAGATTAAAAGTTATTAAGAAATTAATTAACCCTTGTACAACGCATGCATATGACATATCCCCAAATTTTCATTAATTATTTGAATTCAAGAAATATTCTGTGGACTTCGATGGTATTAGAAGATAGAACAAGGTCCAAGCTATCTTCTCATACCGACTTTGCCTATGTCAACAGCCTGGAACATTAGTTTCTAATCAATTAATGACACCTTGTACAGCGTTTGCAAATGACATACCCGCGAATTTTCATTAATATAACTAATTGAGGTAATATTCTCCGGACTTGGATGATTCTATCAGATAGTACAAGGTCCAAGCTATCTTCTCATACCGACTTTGCCTATGTCAACGACCTAGATTAAAAGTTATTAAGAAATTAATTAACCCTTGTACAGGGCATGCGCTGCCAAATTACATACCCCCAAATTTTCATTAATTTCTCGAATTTAAGGAATATTTTGTAAACTTTTATGGTTTTAGAAATTAAATCAAGGTTCAAGCAATCTTCCCATACCCAATTTGCCTATGTCAACGACCTAGATTAATAGTTATTAAGAAATTAATTAACCCTTGTACATTTCTCTAATGCGCGTGCGCTGCCAAGTGATATACCCTCAAATTTTCATTAATTTCTCGAATTTAAGGAATATTTTGTGAACTTTAATGGTTTTAGAAATTAAATCAAGGTTCAAGCAATCTTCCCGTACCCAGTTTGCCTATGTCAACGATCTAGATTAATAGTTATTAAGAAATTAATTAACCCTTGTACATTTCTCTACTGCGCGTGCGCTGCCAAGTGACATACCCTCAAATTTTCATTAATTTCTCGAATTTAAGGAATATTTTGTAGACTTCTATGGTTTTAGAAAATAAAACAAGCTTCAAGCAATCTTCTGATACCCATTTTATGCATATTAGCTGCGGGGGTTGGTAATTATTATCTAATTAAAGTACCCTTAAATATTGCATATATTCACCCACTGCACATACGCAGCCATGTTGCCGGGGACGAAAATCGGCCAGATTTGAACCCCTAATACGCAGGTAGCATGATAATACAAGAGGTGGCACGAGGGACAGTAAAAATCTTGCTCGGAAATGGTCCCTTAGTACGCGCGTAGCAGGAAAGCTAAGAGATCGAGTGAACTCCTCTTACTTACTCGCTTTCCTACATTCCTGCTGCCAGGAATCAGTTGTCAGACCAAATTAAACGTTTTGAGTGCAACGATCTGTTACCGACAATTACCGACAATTACCGACAATTACCGACAGCGTAGTTTTATATCATTGGTTAATTAAATAAAATAAAATTTTGTAGGCATAACAATTATTTATTGTAAAACCATAAAATTATAATAATTATAATAAAATTGGAATTGAGATTTGCATAAAAATGATAAAATAATAATGTTAAATAAATAAAATAATTGAATAAACGAATAATTTCAAAATGAAGAAATCTGAACAAAATTTATATCATTTACTCACTCATCTATAAGTATTATAAAAATAACAATATTCAATAATAATTATAACAATGAAAAAATGAATAATTATAAAATACATAAAAATAAATAAAAATTCTGTAGATACAAGAATTATTCATGTAGAGCCATAAACTTATTTTGATTCGAGGAAACTTTAGGACATAACATATCCGAAAGACAAGGTTGTAGCTGAAAAATGATGGTTTCGGTGACGTTTCAACAAAGTTGAACCGTTTAATTTTGTCCAGCAGTTTAATTGATAGAATTTTTATGAAACATATGAGAAGTGTCTTTATATTTTACATCTTTTAATGGTCGACGATGGCCCCCATATAATCTCACTCCTCTTTCGCAGATGAGCTGGTGTCTTCGTCGGACGTATCCATAGCCGGTTTCTGCGGAACCCTATCCAAATGTTTTAAGTTGGGCGAACTCCTCGTGTAAGGTATATGTTCCACTACCAACACATCATCTATCTTCTGCTTCTTCTTCTTCTTCTTCTTCTTCTTCTTGTTGTTACTCCTCATAATCTTCTTCCACTGAATGCCTTTCTTCTTGCCAGTCTCCATCGACTTGTGCCTTCTGATAATGTACTTAGGACTGTTAGGTTTGGGCGTGGATACCTTCACTGGAACAGAGAGATTCGTGTCCGACAGTTTCAGGGTGCATATGCACCCATGATGGCACTGCGACTGACACGTGTCCGAGTGAGGGCTATCGTTCACGTTGGCAGTGAAGGTATCTGACAAGGGTATGGCCTCGAAATCTGTTTCCGGAGATTGGTGGTCTCCGTGCAGAACACCTGTACTTGGACAGTACTCTGCCCATGGATTTAGCTCACTGGTGAACACCGTGGGAGTGTCGACGATCTGCCTGGTCCTCGACAAGTTGGAGGTGCTCGAGCCAGGCTGCAGAACCAGCTTAGGGGGTTTCGTTAGACCGAAGAACTGTTTGCGTCCGTGCTCGATCTGCGACGCTGACTGCCTTCCCAGAGGTGAGAACTTCCTCGTGGTCTCCGTGATCCTTGGCCTTTGCTCGGCCTGGTCTATCCGCGACGATAGTTCTTGAATATCAAACTGTACAACTGTCTCTGGACAAGTTTGATCAGTTTCTGTAGGTGTCTCAGCGCGCAGGCTGATCTGGCTGATCTGGCTGAAACAAACGAGGCTAAATTAATGATGTCCTTCGTTGTGCGAGGAATGAGTACACTCGCTGATTCAGGAATGTTATTGTGAACGAAATTATGCAAAAGTTACCGCCTCTGGCACGATGGACTCTCGTTGTGAGTGGTTAGACTGACGCTGGATGTGTGATGCGAGGGTTTTACGTCCTCCTCTTCCTCCTCTATGACTTCCGGCAGGAACATGGTCTGTTTTTCTTCAGGAACTCTGTAATGCCGTGAATTAATACAGGATTAATTCAGTGTTCGAGCCAGGGATTCTTCAAGTATACTAACGTCATATTTGCCACGCTGCCGCGATAGGTTTTCTTTTTGTAAGCAGCCGCAGCTTCCGTGTACGGCAGGATCAGATTCTCGTCGTCGAAGTAGATGTCCTTGACCAGCGGTGGACATCTGTTCATCAGGGTGTCGACCCCGAGATACGACACCTACGTGGAAGATACCGCGAGGAAGAATAATTAACAGTAAATGGTGTTTGTTTGGTCCGTTTGGTCCGTTTGGTCCAGGGAGTAAGTAAAAAGATAATTTAATTACCTTTGTGTGACGATCAATTATCCAGTTCAGCTCAAAATCCTCGTCGTCGTCGCCAAAGGGATTAATCAGTTGTTCCGCTACCTGTTAAAATACGATCCAACGTTTCAGACTGTATGTCATATTAATTTTCACTGTTACAGAAATATATACCTTTAACAAGCCCATGAAAAAGAAGAACTGCAGAATCGTGAAAACAGGAACGTAAATGTCGATCTGCAGCTGAAACTGTTTCTCTTTGCCGTCGTCGATGTATTGGCGAGCTATCAAAGCCACCGCAAAAAAACTGTACGTCGCTAATGTCACCACTTGGGTGTAAACCAAAGGGATTGATATCCAGTCGTAGCTCCACAGCATGCCGCATTTCGTGCGAAATTCGCTAAACTCCTGCATCGTAAAAACATCAAAATGGTACCTATATGATGACAAATCGATGAATCATTAACAAGTTTCTTCTTGCAGTATACTATACGAACTTCCATGATCAATTTCAGTCCTTGAGGATCAGGAATTCTGTGATATTGACGCGCCTCTTTCAGAAGATTGATAAACCACGTGCAGGGGATCCAATAGGTATTGAATTCTGAACTTGGCACAGCCAGAAACAATTCCAGTTCTATGGACGTCATGAAACCTGTAACATTATTTCAGTGATTCTGTAACATGATTGGAAATCTTCTCCGAGTCTAGTGTTAATTAAGGTAATTTTCAATCGATAAAAAGAAAGAAAGAAAGAAAGAAAGAAAGAAAGAAAGAGATAAGTGTGATTATAGATTATACGCACACTCCGTTAAACAAGGATCAATCCTGGTTATTATTACGTCGTTGTTGACTTTTCGTCTTGTTAGTTGCTCTTCGACGGGCATAAGTCTCTGGCATGCTACTAACCCTACGCCGTAATGTAAAATATTTTACCAGAATCGACCACGTGATCGAGCGTAGGGAAACGTTTCTTCACCGCCGAACTGATCGAGCGTAAGACCAATATCAGGGAGAGGTTCAAGTAACGCATCATGCTCCTGCGAAGAATACGGGCGTACTCGTCGTTCCCCGAAATGTACAACGCAATTAAATGCATCACTCTGGGGAACAGTGTAAATCGTCGTTAAACATTGTATTTATTCTAGAATACGTGTGAAAGTGAAACTCACTTGTCTGGCCAAGGAATCGCTTGGTACTGTTGCCACCATCTTTGGGCGACGTAGGACACGTAGAATCCGAGAACGAAACTTAATGGAATCAGATTGATGAAGTTGTCGCAGTAAATAACGATCTGCTCGAATTCTCTGTAAATTATACGATATAAATGATCAATTATACATACAGAACAGCAGGCTTTTTTGTTATTGGTTATTTTCCCACTACGTCCCATCGCTGTTAACAATTACGCTTATTCCAGAATCGAATTACGAACTTCCTTTGCTTGGAGTTGAGCAAGTAACGGTAGATGGCGGAGAGTGCCGCGAAGAGGGTTAAAAACAGAAACAGTTCCCTGTAGATGAGCTTGTAAAGTGAACCTCTCCACATAAAAAGTAGCCTGGTGAAGCCGCCCCTCGTTGAATTGGCGACTTGATACTGGTACGAGACCGTCATCCTTCACATTCAGTTCTTATCGGTTTCCGCAACGAATATCTATTATACATAGTTTCCTCGTAAGATCAGCAATTTCTTCCTTTTCATCGTTACTACAAGTTGTCGTCTTTTTGGATCTGACAAAAGATTCAAAAATAATTTCTATAAATAAAGTTCATTTCTTTTTACAGAAAGAACTATTAACATTGTTAATATATAACTAATATATAAATATAACAACAGTAGCTCAGTACCACTAATCAGTTCAGTTGTACAGTGTTCTGTAAAACGGAAGAATCACTTGTTGTTTATACTTCATACTGGTGGATCCCTGCAAGTACAACATATTTTTAATTTCGCAGTTGTTGTTTCGCAAACGACATTACTGTCGATGCACAAAAATTATACCGACACCCCGACACAACACCTGTCTGCACCAGTTTTTCCGATCATTCGGCATAAATAGTATAAGTAGTTTTGGGAGGCGCGCCAGCCAGTATGCAGCAGCGACGGACGCCTGTTAAATATAACCTTTTGTACATTGAAATAACTACGTGTCTGAATAAACACACGCCCGATGCGTTGTTTCACACAGTGCATCGTCACAATTGCAATTTTATACTATCAACAAGCTTGTACCGCTCGAATTAGCGGTAAACGTAAAAAATAACAAACAAGCAGCGGAAAATGTACCGGTGTGCAGCAGCAACTCGAAGCATGACAGCCGACCCAGCCGGTCGGTAAAGTGTTAATGACACGCGCACGAATCATCATCGTTGTGTCTAACGATGGATCGTCTGATGGCCCCACACACGACTCTTTTTCGAGGGAGCGATCTAAAAATATGTATGTCGGAACATACAGAAGCACGCGACATTGACCGAACTGTGAAAAACACTTCCGTTCAGGTTTTAATGCGACGGTATATACGGTATATACGGTATATACGGTATATACGGTATATACGGTATATACGGTATATACGGTATATACGGTATATAGATTAAGTAAGCTGAAACCAACCCAAAGCGGTTTCTTCTTCAGCAACGATCTAGTCCAAGCGTGTCTGTAAATAAATATCATACATACAACTATTTTTACATGAATGAAACGCGTCAGGGTACTTACTGCTGCCTAGAAAATAATTTGCTTCAATTTCTTGGATCGCCTCGGTTCAAATTTCGTTAATATCCATTCCGTTATTAACATAATCACGCAATAACGTTGTTTTTTCAATTTAGAAAACATCGCAGAAATTCTTAGGATAGAATTTTCACTAAACATTTGAATTATCTAATTATATATCATAACAAATTGATCTCATCATTCAAAAGGGTACCCTACTTTCTTACCTTCTTCATTAATAAAATCTAAAAAAAGGTACGTTTCTATTATATCAAACGTATCTCGTATTCGTATAATTATAATAGTTTGTGTGTATTTCCCTGTGTGTTTCAATTCAAACATTTCCACTTGAAATCCACTTCTTTAATTTCAGGTATTACACTTACACTTATTATATCAAGCACCCATGAACGTTCGCAGCACGCGTTACACCGACGCGTTACCGACGCGTTATTCGTGTCGTTCGTTGTGCGTACCAGCGGGAACCGATTGATTTATAAATTTATAATCTATAAGACAATGCTTAGACAGGAGATTGTGTTGGACGAGAACAGGTATGATGTATGCACTCGAAGGTAGGTAGCGGTAAACTGCATCGTCGCTAAGAAAATCAGCATCGTCACTGAGAATGTTAACATTGAAGCTGTTCAATTTTGATCCGATGGCAGATGCCCAAATCTAAAAAGGGTCGAATGTCAGGCTTGTGTCGGGTATTGTAAATTTATATCTGTCTTCGGCGGATTAATTGCAATTCGCTAACCTTCGGCTCTCGTGAAATAAGTCAGTTTAGCTGATTAAACACGGCTGAGCGAAGAATTGAACAATTTTCGAATTTTACGAATATTTGCCAAGCGCGTTAAAATTCTTTCTTTTTAGCAATTTTATACTTTTATACAATATCAAGAAATAATTGGATTTTATTATAATATAATTGTTACTTTTGCAATAACTAAAATAGTAGTTTCGAAAACCACCGTTCGGAAAGGCGAAACAGTTTTAAACAGTTTTAAACAGTTTTAAACAGTTGTTTTAATGTCGGCATTTCAGATTGTGTGACAGAAAAATTGATAAAATGAGTGCATAATACGTATATGGTACATAACTTACGTTGCGATTGCGCCTTGAAATTATTCACGGTGAAATTTAAACGAACTTCACGTTGCAAACATTTAATGTTGCGGGTAAAGTTTCAGGTTGTGATACATTTTAATGAGAAATTCAAAGAATCACACAATCTGTGTACGATGACAGGTTGGATACGAGTTAGAATAATCCATCATAAAGCGCACGATAGATGGGCCTGATAAATGGCGTTTACAACTGGGGTTCCGTGAAAGCGTTATACTTTGTCGTTCTTTCGATGAACCTGGCTGGAATGGTCGCCGTTGTACTTGCCATTCTGTGGGCCATCAGATTCGAAAAAGGCTTCGGTGATTACCTGAATCTTATCAGCCCAGGTTAGCTCCCAGGACTATGAATTTACGATTCATCCTATAAAAAATCATTGAATATAAGAAAAACAAGGCAAGCAGCTATTTTATCAAAATTAAAACTGTTTCAATCTCTTGTGACACACTAGTTTCACTAGTTTGATAGAAAGAATTATAGGTTACGAGTCCTGATATTATTTATTACAGCTACGTATGTACATTATTTACAAAACTATACTGTATATAAATAAGTTTAAACAAGTGATTTAAGAAACATTGAAATTTCAATAAAATCCCGTTTGAAAATCATAGAATACACATAGGACACCTTGACAACAATGACACGGAATATCATCTTAGGGATACTTGTAGATTGAATGTATGGGTTAATAAGCAGATCACGACGAGCAGGTGACGGTCACGTGTGGACCACGGTGATCATCTCAGCCATGATATTCTGCTCCCCTGCCTACATCCTGGCCGTGAAGTGTTGGCTATGCCTGAAGCTAGAACCGGCCAGAGGCGCCCTCGAGGACCACCAATCCAGCATGGACGGCGCCATGAACCCTCAGGACGTGAACCGGCTTCTGTTCTTCCACGTGGTGGCCTGTCTGCTGTCCGGATTCCTGGTGGCTCTCCTAAACGCCACGTACCTGCTTCTGCTGAGCGGTTTTCACCAGAAGAGCCGCGACGGTCTGATCGAGGCGATCGAGAAGTACGGCAGCGACATTGTGATCAAGGCGCGGGTGGACGCGGTTCAGAGCGAGCTCGAGTGCTGCGGGGACAAGGGCTACGAGGACTGGTTCCGCGTGCCGTGGCTCAAGCTGTCGGTGGAGGGGCCCGAGGACGTGGACAAGGGTCCTCGACTGGAAGAGCAGTGGGTATAATCGAACCGATTGTCGTTTAATCCGACCCTTACCCACCGGGGAGGACCCATGTAAACCTTACGGGGCCACCTGGGAATGGGGCTTAGATTTCAAATAGACTTCAAATAGATTTCAAATAGATTTCAAATAGATTTCAAATAGATTTCAAATACATTTCAAATACATTTCAAATAAGGGCACATCGAAGAGTACCCACCGAATCCCCTCTACGGTATGATGTAATATATTGCAATACTTTCAATCATAAGGATAACGATTCGAAATCTTAAGGTCAGTATCAGAGGAGCGGGAAGAAGATTCAGCGACACCTGTGGACGTGCCCTTTTCTTGTTGCTCGAACGACATTCCAAAACCCTGCGTCCACCACGACATCTTAAACCCGAGCGCGGCGTACAATTACGATCCTAAGCACCTGACCATCGCCACCCTTGGTTGTCGATCGAAGATCATCAACCGAGGTGAAGTAATCAAAACGTTCCTAGCCGGGTACCTAGCTCTCCTCTCCGTGTACCAAGTGGGTTGATCCGAAAGGACTGACTCAAAAGCAAAATGTACTTTTGATTATCGTTTTCAGATGGTGTTGTCGTTCATGTCCCGGATGCTGCAAACTGCCCACAGCAACGAATTCTACATAGGGCCACAGAAGACCCGCTACCACGTCTGGATGTTCTGCAAACCTGACCAGCTGTCTCGCACCAGGGACAGTATAATGTTAAGCACAAAAAGCAAACATTTGCGAAAAGGACACTCGAATAGAAGGCTATCGTCTTCGTCGTCGTCCTCCTCCGCGGAAAGCCCGGATACGGAAGAATCGGAAGTGCTGGTGAAATGTCGCAGGGATAACAAGATGGGTAACATGAAACTTTTCAGGAAGCTTCGCTCGAAGATCTCCTCCGTTCGGTCCAAGAGTCTTCCTCTGATCCAGCGTTCCACTCTGTTCTCGAAGAAAAGAAGAAAACGGAAGCATCAGTCCGAGAACGAAGACGAAGACGAAGACGAAGACGAAGACGAAGACGAAGACAAAGACGAAGACGAAGACGAAGACGAAGAGAAGAACCAGGAAGATAGTACACTCCTTGCTAAGACCTTAACAAAGTCTGAAGTCGTTCTGGAGAAGGATAGCCATCATACTCTCTCAGTACCACCGAACTCTGCGTCCACTGATCTACCACCCCCGCCTCCACCACCTCCTCCTCCATTTGTTACTCTCAATCTGGAGGAGGAAGACAAAGTTGGCCCGGTCGGGCCGTTCAGGCACTCCAGAATAGAAGGGAACATCGATTGTCCTTTGAACAGAAGCATCATCAAGAACCAAAACTCTGGAAGACGAGTGAAGGTGCTCGAGAAATTTGGCAAACTCTGGGAATGCAATGAGGGCATCCCGCACAGGGAGAGCGGGGGAGCTGATAACCCGAACGACAATCGACGTAGCTCGAGGTCAGACTGCTCCAGGAACCGCTCGAAACAACTGAGCTCGACGGATATCTACGACAGGTTCCGTGGAACGCTTCAGCACACCCTGGCCAGGCGAGAAGCCATCCAGAGAAGGCGGTACCCGGTGGAGGGAGACTCTGGAATTTCCAGAACTGGGCTTCAGTCGAACCTGGACGCCAAAAGCAACCTTCTGACAAGGCTGAAGTGCAACAACGTCCCACCTTGTTATCGTCTGCTGGCCAACATTGATATCCAGAAGAGACCACCAGCCTTGCAGACCTGTCCTACGTCTTCCATTCCTCCTCCACCACCTTATATCAAGCCAGACTCATTGAAGAGACGACAATGCAGCATCTGCAATCGTCCTGTTCAACATACCACAGACTCTTCCAATGAGTCTCTGATTGATCATGGTAGTGTACCTTGCGAGATGCACGAGGAAGAAGAGGAGGAAGAGGAGGAAGAGGAGGAAGAGGAGGAAGAGGAGGAAGAGGAGGAAGAGGAGGAAGAACCAAATTGCACTACCTGGCATCAATGCGCTTCCTCGTCTAAGTTTATTCAACATCACTAGTAACTAGGCTCCAGAATGGCGTCATCCTTAAGAAGACCCTTTTTAGACTGACACTTCTTTTGTTATAGGCTAGTAGCAGATCAAACTATCTAATGATAAAGATAGATAGGTAAAATGTTTATATACACAGTCATTGGAAAATAGATTTATATTAATGAATAAAGAGCGATAGCTGTTGATCGAACAACGCACGAATAACTCTCACTGGTACAATACTTGATGGTTTTTATTTACCGAGAAGTAAAATACACAGGCATTTGTTATAATAATGGTACTGCCGAAGAATACGTTCTTACGTCTTTGTAATACATCTAGCGACAATACATCGGTACTAAAAAGAGAGAAGCTTATTTTGTTTGTCGTCAAATTGTTACCAAATACTTTACAATGTCATTGTGTGTATGTGTGTGTCTTTTTTTGTTCTCCGATAATGCACAATTTTTCAAGGATCTCCTTAAAAATATCGAGCGTAACTTAATCTAACCTAACACGAAACATCGAATCGTCTTCCTTTAACGATATTCTTATCGTTCGTGTAAAGTACCTTGCAGTTTTAGAAATAACAATCAAACAAGTTTTATTTACACGTTTTCTGTAAGGGCTTTCGATCATTTTTTCAATCTCTAGGGTTAGGTTAGGAACATCGTTGAGCTTATATTTTTAAGGAGGGCTTAAAAGTTGCACAGTACCCGGTTTTACGTCATCGAGCTTCAAATGTTACTACTAAAGTTCTCCTGACTCGTCACAGTTTCGTTATTCGTTTGTCAAACTATACGGACAGCAATCGAGACAAGTTTTTTATTGAGAATTAAACTCGTCGTTCGCCATCGTTTATCACGACACCTTGCACTTTGTTGCACGGTGGTCCCAATTGTGTCAATCAATCGTCATACTTATTGCGTTGGTTCGGTACACGGTACGCTACGCAATGCTTCTTGGGGAATCGTTAAAAATTGAGATCATTAATCGAATCGTTTTTCTCGGCTTCAGCTCGAGACAGATCGTACGTTACGTTTCTAACGAGCTTTGGTTGATTCTGACTAATTTTTTCAAGCAAGATTGAACAAATATTACGAATTTAGTAATGACCCCATCTTGGCGTCATTGCTAAAAATCTAAAATACTCGGTATATTTATATATTTATTCGTTAGTTCTATCTTCTTACTTATTGAATATTTAGAAATCGAGAGTAACATTTTTGAAAAGTAGAATTAGCGTAGTTAATCATTTAATTTCGATTTATGTAATATTCGTTGAAAACAGACGCTTCGAATGTACGATTTACCTCGAACTCTTATTTTCCCCTTGATTCCCCTCAAAAGAAAACCATCGATCAACCACACGACCTAATTTCTTCTGTTTTTTACACACGCTCTCTCATTCACACCGTGGACCAGAATTGGGCACGTTCATGGACAACAAACAACCTTTAAATAGAACAAAGTTATTCGTAAATAACGAATAACTTTTTGTTCGAATAACCTTCGAATAAAAAATTCTTCGTTAACGTTGCAAGACTTCGTTTCTATTTGGAGGTTATTCGAGCAATGCCCGATCCTGTCATGGACATGCCTTTGTAACACCATCCCCCTCGCTGTCTAAATTTCATCTAATCGGTCTATCTACGCATGTGTCTATCTACAATATTATCTGTGGCGTGTGTTTCTTCTCTATACAATTTCATTTTCTTCTTCTTCCTGCTTCCTCTTTCTGCGAATAGGTATTTAAAATTACGTGTACAACACACAGATCAAATAGATTTTCCTCCGATATGAGTTTCATTATATATATATATATATATATATAACTCGTTTTTAACACGAGGTATATTTGATCTTTTCTTTTTTTGTAAAATAAGTTACACGATAGAATCATTCGATTATAGGCTGGTGATTAATTAGTAAACGACGAATATAGTAACAATACGATATTGCTCGATCCTGTGTCGTGTATTCATATTTATACATATATAATGTTAATAATAATAATCAATAATAATAATTATTCATAATTATGTAACGTTATCCGCTCAGCGAATTATAAAGTTAGCCTTTCTTTTTTCATTTCTCGCACCCGACTCTCTCTCTCTCTCTCTCTCTCTCTCTCTCTCTCTCTTTCTTCCTTTCATCATTTATCTAAAGAACTATTTATTTATTTAAGAAAAAAGGCTCACCTCGCTCGTTTCGTACATAATTATATATGCATGTACATGTCTATGTTATATTTATTTATTTATAATCGTTTTGTATAATCCTCTCTTTCCTTCTCCGAGTAAACAATTACTATAGGCCTAAAGGGTACGTGTACACCCGAGAGCAAACATCACGCGAGCGACTATCGAGAGATTAGGTTAGGTTTCGAGTTAAAGTTAAAGTAAAAAATATATATTATGGTCTTAGATCGAAGAAGAAATATTATGTTAGGTCAGATCGTAGTTTCAATAAAGTTAAGTTTCAGGTTAAGTTGAAGAATAAATGTAGGTGAGCCTCGTATAACACGGCATTCATGTAACTCTCGACGGTTTCCAGCACGAGTTTTACTCTCAAGTGGACGCGTACCTAACACGATTTTTCTTTTTTCTTTCTTTTTTCTGGTAACGATCATCCTGTGTCGGTGTAACGTGTCTCTCCCCAAACCTCATTCATTCTTCCTTTGAGACATTCTTTCATTCTCTCCGTGTAAGATCCTTTTTATAGTTCGACCCGCGAAGCATTTAAGGTTTTTTTGCAAGCCACGATATCCCTCCCCTCTTAGTTAAAAAAGAAGAAAGTTGAATCGATAAATTAATAAATTGAAAAGGAGCCAAGCGTTGGTCAAAGTGTGAAAAGAAAAATACATTTCGTAGAATTTTGGAAATATTTCAATTATTTAATTCTAATCACCCGTTTAACTCTTGAACAAATACAATTTTTAAACTCAACACTCTTTAAGCGTGAAAGTTGGAAAAGTAAGTCTATAAATCGTCATTTGTGCTCCATTAACACATTCACCGCCAAATGCTGAGCTTTCCGTTTACGCCTCGGCCATAATTAACTCCTTTGATCAACTTTTCGATATCTGACAATCGTCTTTTGTATTAATATTAAGAAGAAACCATATCTTATATCTTGTATTTTATTACATTTACAGAAGAAAAAAGTTCTAACTACGATTACTTACATATCTGTAAGAACTATGACTGCTTACCAGGCGTGTCACGTACAAAGTTGTCCGTACACCGTAAGAACCCCTGATGTTATTTCTTGTTTGTTTAACTAGCAATTGTATACTAAACTCTTCTATCCAAGTAAGCGAAAAATCGAATATAAAAGTATTGCTATTCACTATGATAATACGTGTACAATCGATCGAATCGAATCGAACAATTGGCGTTCGTTTAGCTGAAGGGGTTAAGGATAATGTGAACGCGATGAAACAAGTCGCGTGAACGGAAAGTCAGGTAATGAGCGCGACCGTATTTGCAAGCATTACGATCGATGCGAGAAAAAATTGTGTATCTGAATCATGCTTATCGATTATAATGTATTAAGTACACACGTGTCTGCACTTCTATGTGTTCTACATAAAAAAAATCTGCGCTTCAAGATCTCTTGATCATTCTCTCGCTAGCTCCCACCCCATTCTTTCGTTCCTTTTCGGGGGTTAATTTTTCTTGCTAACGGGGAGTCAACGTCAGCACTCTCTCATTCTCTCTCGCTCTTTCTCTCTAAGCGTTTTCTTAAGGCTAAAGAGGTAAGTGTAAAGACGCGAATACTGTTAAGGCTGACAGCTGCTTCGAGATACATCCCCTTTTGTCTGCGGTGTTGAATCCTGTCTACCGTAACCATATGGCATACCTTCTTCTTTTTTTTTATCTCTAAATAAGTGTTTAGTAATGTCATTTTAACTTACATTTCGATTATAATTTACAAAATCGAAAATTGTGAAGTTCATCAAACTGAAAGTTTCCAAATTACAGAATCGACTGAAAATTTGCAATTGCAATTTATGAAATCGAAACTTTTAATTATTATTGAAATACTTAAAAAAATGGAAGGTATACGAGCGGTATACGAGCGGTATACGAGCGGTATACGAGCGGTAGCGGCAGACACCGAAACAGGAAACCGAAACGGGAATCCCTCAACCGGATTATTTCGTTCGTACAATACAAAGTAGAGGTACTTCGCTTCGTGTAAATACAGTATAATGTACAATCTTCGTTTACTCCCTTAATTCATCTTTCTCTCTCTCTCTCTCTCTCTCTCTCTCAAATCTTTCACTCGTTTTTCGTTTCATTTTGGAGTTAAACCTTACTGTGACCCCTGCGGGCGAGGGTCGCGGGGGCGCGAAAAACGGAATCGTTCTACGTTTCTACGGTGATTCGAGAGACAAAAACGATGAACAAAATTCTATCTACACATTTAAAACACTCTCCATTCTCTCTTAAATAATTTATCTCACGACGACGTTCCTCTTCGTTGCTTCGATTTTTTTTCATTAAAATCAAATCTTCTCCGGCTCTCCTTCTCCCTCTTCCACCTTTCGATTCCCTTCCCCTCGTTTTTTTTTTTTTTTTTTTTTTTTTTTTTTAAAGATACTTCATCGCTTTCTGCCTCTTTGCAATCCCCTCCGGTTCTCTTCGACGCGCCAAAATAATTAACGGGTTACTCGATATTCTCTTTCGAGCAGATCTTCAATTGCACAGCCCTCGATCCGATCTGATACACGCTTTTTTTGTTTTTTCTTAAATAATCTCAAGGCTTTCTCTCACGCAGGAGGTGTCTGTCTCCACCCTTAACTACGTTCTCGTTAGTCTACTACCGTACATCGATATATCTTGGTCGTAACGCTAATTAACAAATTACGTGGATAACGTAACGTTTTCTGGTTTTACCTACTGGGGACTCGCTGTGCGTATGTATCGTTCACGTGTGCACTCCCACACGCTGCGCGGGTCACGACAACCCTTCTGTGTGTTCCTTTTGTGTTAGCTATGCACGGGGGGTGTTGTACAGTGCCCGGATCAGAAACAATTATTATTTCATTTTCACGGTACTTAAGGATTAGTATAATTATTTACCAATTTTAATGATATTCAACGTTGTTTTAAAAATTGATATTCGATGGTTCATTATTTTATCCAACCCCACTGTACACGTGAATGAACGGATGTGTGAGGGTGTAACGATCCAAATAATTACAGCGTGTGTGTGTGTGTGTGTGTGTGTGTGTGTGTGTGTGTGCTACCCTTTCTTTCTTTGTAATATGCTTCTTTCGTCGATGATCTGCGGCTGAGATCTTTAACCCTTAAACAGGCCCACCCTTTGGCAAATTCACTTCTAATACGTGATTGATTCTGCCAAAAGGTTGAGGAAGTTTGATTGAGAGCCTTTCAACCCCTTCGTTACTATTGGCACCTATTCAAAAGATTACGAAATACTATGGTTAAGTATATTTAAATTCCAATTAAATATACAAAACGAAAATTATTTTACTCGTATATTTTGAGTTTCCTGTCAAACACTGGCTACAGCAAAAGGGCTGTTCGTTCAAGGGTTAAAGACGATGTACGTATATATACGTTCGTGAAAATTCGTCGAAGAAATACCCGGGAAAGTGAAACGAACGCAAACGAAAGAAGCCATGTTGATGTATCAACAAAAAAAACAAAAAAAAACACACCATATATATTCTTTTTTCTTTTATTTGTTCGTTTGTTGGATAGTTATTGGAACGCACGAGTAAAATTCGAATAGAATTTTCTCTTTGAACAAAACCAAAAAAGGCACAAGCACAAAGTGTGGTACATATACGTTCGATCGATCCCTTAGAGTCTAGAGCGTGCTTTCACGTCCGAGCAACAATCTAATATATTCGACTAACCGCGAATAAACTATTTTTTAATAATACGATCGTCTCAACGTACAATTCTATTCGGTCTCACTAACGTTTGCGTTAACCCGTTAACTTCCATCGACGAGATATCTCATCGATTAATTATAATTGTATTTTTATTTATAATTGTTAACTCTTTGTTAGCGACAGAAGTTTCTTGAAATTATTTAATTTGCTGGACGTATATATACGTCTTTCGTGTGTATTGACAGACGGGTAAGAACGTATATATATATATATGTCTTTCGTTTATAACAACAGACACGTAACAACGTATATATATATACGCTTTTCGTGTATATGTATATCAGTAACGGCGTATATATATATACGTCTTCGGCAGTCAAAGAGTTAAAGCAAGGAATATTGTGACCAGGTGTCTTCAAAACAAAGAAGGATATTTGAAACTGAACCCAGTCGTATATATACGTCCTATAAATTTCTATCGAATCTGGAGGAAACTTATTTCATTTCTGAAAATTCTTCGAATTTAAGGAGCTAAATAGTCGAGAAAACGACACGTCTCGAATAGTTGGTTAAATAAGAATTATTTGACGAGATATCTAGTTCGTGGACGCGAAGGGGTTAAAAAAAGATACGACTAATCGAAAAAAACAACTAAAGATCAAAACAGGGACGGAAATGAATGAATTTTCTAATCCATTTCAATGAATTATCTAATATTGTTAGACTCGTCACCTGCTAATGGTTTACGATACGATTCGATGTATGTATAAATTAGATCAGATTGAAAAAACGTAAAGAAAGATTAAAAGAAGAAAATAAAAATTGCATCAAGTACATATGAGCATGTGTAAGTAAATTGACAGTGGTTTTGAGTGTATCTGTAAGTGTGTTGGTACTGGTATTATTGTAAATACTTGTTGTTGTTGTTGTTGTTGTAGGTAGTGATAAGTGATGGTGAATAATAGTATTGATGGTTGTATTGGTGCTGTTGGTGGCCGACGGGGTGCAGGTGGTCGAGAGTGGCCTTACTTGAGTAGCTGATGGGCTCGCTCGTTGGCCACCTTTATCCTCGTCTCGTTCGATTCGCCCTGCGTGCCAAAAAAACAAACAAACGAAAGATCGTAACCCCAAACTCAGCCGTGTGTTGATCAAAGATCGTGTTAATTGTCCAACTGTCGTCGTTAACTCTCGATAGTACCGTCCTCTTTCGTTAATTCGTCGTTCGTCATCGTCGCCTTTAACCTGTTAACCGAGTGGATCTTATATCGACGAGAAAGGCCACACCTTCAGGGTTTAACGTGAATATATGGGGAGTTGCCCCTCTGGGAACCCTGGAGGGGTAAGTTACTCCTCCTCTTTGTTCAGGACATCTATGCACGCAACTGTATTTAGCGTGCCTTTCGTTGGACGATGACCCAATCCTTATTTTTCCCAATTAACAGAATAGACAACGAAGACGACGACAAAACTGACGACTCTGCGGGGTTTCATCCGACAAATAAAATTTAAAATGGTTAGATGTAATATAACTGTCGTGTGTGTGTGTGTGTGTGTGTGTGTGTGTGTGTGTGTGTGTGTGTGTGTGGGTGTGTGTGTACGTATAGATGCGTACAGTTAGAATGAATGAAACGAGTTCTGATAATTTTTAATCAAGAATATATCTCGTCTTATAATAAATTACAAAAATGATGATTTAAATGAAATTCGCTCAGTTTCTAATTCCAACTGTACATCGTATCTGTAGAGATCATCAAACTGAACCGACAACCAATGAAAAACAAGGATGACGCGGTTACACACAGCGGAGACTATAATTCAACGACGTATAATTTAAGGAGAACGTTAATCCTTTCGATAAAGTGCTAAACAAATACATATTAGAACAGTCCAATCAAACAAATTAAAACAATTCAGTATAATTTCTTCCAAATTTCAACAGATGACTACAGTCGCTATAAGTCACATATCAGAATAAAAATTATTTCAAGAATGGAGCCAATTTTCTTTTCTTTTCCACAATACTTTCGAATCACTTTGATCAAAGTTAATTCACTTTCTAGAGGGCGCCAGGTGCACGGTCCCCTATCAAACTGGGTCAGTGGCGACTGTAATCACCTTCAGTATCGAAAGGATTAAAAAATGACCAGTACTAAAATCTTAAACGTGAGTCGATGTAATTAATCAACCGGAAGGTTCGACGATATAACATATCGTAGCAGCGCACAAACAGGTGGATCGAGTTGGAGACACGAGAGTGTTGGGTTGACGGGTTGACGGGTTGACGGTGTCCGACCGACGACGAGAAGGCAGAAGAAGAAGGGGTCGTGGGCGTGTGAGCGTACAATACTTTTTTGGAGCTTGATATATATATATATATATACGTGTACATATATATATATACATACGTGTGTATATATATACGTATATATACGTATATGTTTTCTTTGACTATTTAGGGCTCGAAGGAGACGGGTACGTGAGCAGAGAGACGCATTTTACTTGAGCAGGGCGTGCGCACGCTGATTCGCCACGGCTATCCTCGTTTCGTTCGACTCGCCCTGCGGATTTTATCACAGTTTTGGATTTTGGTCACAGGTGGCACAGAGAACGTGAATAAAAAAGTCTTCGATCAAACGAAAGGCAAGAGAGAAGAAACCGAGAGAAAGAAAATACAACAAAGAGTGTAAAAAGACAGAGAAAAAATAGGAAGGGCTAACAAAGCGTGTTGGATGTGAAAGGATTCTTCAATTTTTCTTTTTTTGCTCCAGCCTTGGATATATCTCTTTCCTCTCGAGATGGAGGAACGTAGAAAACGGTGAAGGCAGCAGGAGGGAGATGACTTGGGTGTGCCAGGATGGAAGGAGCACAGTAAAATCTGTCTATGCGTTTGGTCAGACTCTTCTAGGTCTCTGTTATCTCAAATTATCAACCTGACCTCTTTACACGCTCACAAAAGGTTCCAATTTAGTCTTTAGGCTGTGGAGCTACATGGTATCCACAATCCAAGGTAAACCAACACACATCCAATCTCTCTTTATGGATTCTTGTAGACTTGGGCTGCATTCATACTAGCCATACTTCATGTAGCCTGGCTGATAGTCCTTGCCAGTATAAAGGAACTAGGAAGTGCCTAGCAGACTATCTTCCTCATTTCCATGGCTCAGCAAGGACTAACAGCTTGGTTACTTACCCAATACAGATTATAGGCTTTTCAGGTTGTTTCTAGATCAGACTAGGCAGCAGATACAAGGTGATTCCATAATACACCCCAAAAGTATTGATCTTTCTTCCTCTATCCTTAACCAACAGAGATTGGACGTATGTTTGTTCATCGTCTGTACCTTATGGACACCACCAGAGGAACCATTCAGGATCTTCTTACAGCACCGAACAGACTTTTTAACTAAGACAGATCTTACTGTAGGCGGGGGGGGGGGGCTAGTCGTGCGGTGCACGTGCGTACGCATGCCAAAGTGAAAACGAAACGATCGTCTATCTAATTAAACTACATATTTTATCTGTCCATGAGCAAATCCATAAAGTTTTTATTTATAACATCAGGCAAGCGACGATCGTTTCGTCCTCACGAATAGAATTTCCGTGCCAATACAAAAATAACGTGTGTATATATAGAGAAGGTATGCTCTCCTCGAGGGAGAGATAATCCCGTCTTAGAAGTCTTCCAAGTCCATGGAACGAAGGCGGGGGAGACAGGGGGTGGTGGTGGTGGTGGTGGTGGTGGTGGTGAACCCATTAATATCCAAAGTGTACGCAACATATTCTACCCTTTATAAACTATAATTTCATTCGAATCTCTTATCATTTTTTAAACTTCAAAGTACATCACGTCTTGGAACTTTGAAAATTAATGGGTGAAAACACAGCGAATTCTACGAAGAGGAAACGGTACTCGTACGACACGTTGCCCATCGTCGACGGCCAGAAATCTTGTGGTTCGTAAACCATGGAAGGTTGCTCATCGTTTCAAGGACACGACGTTGTATTTTCTTCAACGTCCGGATCAAGATCCACCGTTGGGAATCGAGGGGAGACGGAACGGGAACGATGGGACGTAAGAAGTAGGCATATAAGAAAGCGAAAGCGACGACGAACGTGTTGTGCATCGCCCTGGGCGCGTGCATCGTGAGTCAAAAAAATCCACGCATGCTCCGTGGAGAGAAAAAATATAGCGGAGCTAATTTTTTACGCATCGTGATCAATATTTCCAACGGCTCTTCCGAGAGGCTCGAAGCTTGCCCTCGCCAACAGGTGGACGACCTTGACCAGCGTGTCTCAGGTGGCAGCAATTGAATCTGAACCACCAAAATCTTCCACAAGGTCATTGAATCGTAGAGAACATGGCCAGAGCAAGCTTCGAGCATTATCCTGAACCGGACGACATCACCGAGCTTGTATCCGATTCGTTATCTCGGGATACGTCTCCTCACTCACCTTGCGATTGATCCTGTCGATCTGCCGGTTCTGATTTTCCAGCTCGCTGCCCATATCGATCGCCATGTTTCTCAGATTGCCGATCATCGTGTTCACCTGTCCCATGTTCTCCTCCATCTCCGTCTCGCGGGCGTCGTTCGTGATCTTGGCGATGTAGCCACCCTGCGGGCCCAGCCCGTTGCGATCGTCCATCACCCGTTGGGGCTGGTTGTTCACCACCTTACCGTCGTCGTTGCCCTTCCAGGTTCCCTCGTCTTCCTTGAAACTGGCGCTCCTGCGAAGAGTAACGTTTTATCAGTGGGGCTGAAGGAGAGGTCTACGAAGAAACACCGAACAAGTTAACAGAAGCTAGGCTGAGGTGGAGGTGGTAGGTTAACCCTCTGCGGAGCGGAGATTTAAGCCGTGGCGTTCGTGATGGATTAAATATGATGGTGTAACATTCTCTTAATTTAGTATTTTTGCCATTTAATGTACTAATTTTGCAGTTCTTTTCAATGCACTTGGAGAAATGGGCGATAGTTGGTCCGCAAAGGGTCAAGGGACTAAGACAGCAGAGGTTAAAGAGAAACATTGAAGTCGACGATAGGATTAGTTGGTTACAGAGGGTTTCTGCAAAACAAAGGCTTTGATTTGAGACAATAGAAGAGAAAGGGGTGAAGGAATCGGGGACAGTCCTACTTGTTGCATGGAAGAACGCAGAGACCGCAGCACTTTTCCATTCCGGTGAGATTTTTCTCGGCCTCGCGCATGTCGGCGTTGATTTGGTCCATACCCTCCTCGATTCTGTCCAGTTGTTCTGTTTCATCGTACGAAAATGTTACGTTAATATCATTTCGATTCGTGATTCGCGTTCTAGCGTCCCGAAAGAGAACAGACAGCTGGTTCGAAAATCAAAAGTCCACGAATTACTGTACTTCTACGTGGTTCAGTGTACCCAACAGAAAATAACATTACCTTTACAATTACTGAAAACAGGGGGAGGAGAAAAAGAAAAGAAAATACTGTCCGACTCTCTTTCGGGAGGATTTTGTATTTTGCTTTCAAAACTTGTACGGGTTCGTCATTTTCAAGATCGCTGTGCTACAGATTTCAAGCACGCGTGTCAATTTTGATATACTAAATAATGCGAGAAGTGGAAAACTAGCTGGTCAAGTGTCCATTCTACGATCTTAAATGACGAACAAACGGGCTTTGTACTCTACGAGGATCTGTCGAGAGAAACACAACCGATCGTTATTAGTATATCGGTAGTACGATCTACTTTCAACATATCAAATTATAGCTGGCGATTATAAAAGAGGCAAAATTTTGATGAATTCGACAAGGAGGCGGATCCGAAAAATTCTCTGTCAGCGGGAAGGTTAATATACATAAATTGCTCCGACAAATCAATTTGAAAGCGTTTCCTCTCGACGATGCATCCTCAGAGGTGTCAAAAAAACAAAAAAAGAAACGAGTGCAACAACAGCTAAGCACAAAAAAAAAAATAGAGTCTCCCTACTAAGGGTCTCCTAAGATCGGATGAGTAGCTCTGTATGTACTTGGGGTGTACGGTGGAGAGTCTATGGGGTACTTGGGTACGTATTGAATCAAGTATATATGTATATATTATATATATATATATATATATATATATATATATATACATATATATATATATATATATATATATATATATATATATACATATATATAGAGATAATATATACACGATAATTACGCAGAGTAACGCGGTGATGCAAAAAATGTGCCGGTCAACATAATACACAAGTAGATTGGTATATTGACTTACACCGTGTGCCGGAAGTAACGGAGGGGGGAGAGTCGTATTTAAACGTGGTGCGCGCGTGTCGTGCGACCCGATACATTTGTATATATTATACTCGTTGTTCTCTCTGTTTATTTTATCGTATGCTTGTATTGTCTTGTGCTCGTTTACATTTTCACTCTCTGTTTCTTTAAATGTTTTTCAAATCGTCACTTTTATTTATTTTATTTTTTTTTTTTAATTATTTGTTTGTTCGTTCGCCTTCGTGAGATTTACGTTCACGGCAGGAAGAGTTTGGAGAAAAAAGAATAGAGAAGTAGAAGAAGAAGTAGTAGTAGTAGTAGTAGTAGTAGTAGTAGTAGTAGTAGTAGTAGTAGTAGTAGTAGTAGTAGTAGTAGTAGTAGTAGAAGAAGAAGAAGAAGAAGAAGAAGAAGAAGAAGAAGAAGTCCATTGAAAACAAGATAGAAGCAGAGAAAAGATAGACGAAAGGAGAATAAGGGAAGTGTGCAGAGCGAAAAATCGATGACCAAAACGCAAAAATTTGTCTTTTTGTCTTTTTTTTTTTTTTTTTTTTTTCTTGGAACAGCGAATGCAAAATGGGGGAAGGGGGAAGGTTAAGTAAAACAGAAAATCCAAGAACGAAGAAGGGGGATAAAGTAAAGCAAAGATGATCATCGAATACTGAAGGGGTGTGGTTAGGGGTTGTGAAAAAAAAAAAAATATATATTTCGTTAGAATCGATGTCTTTTCTCGGTGCTTTTTCGGGGTTAGTATCGCAACCGGCCGACTCGAAACTAAAAACAATGTATAGAAAAAGGTTGCAAACAGTGTCTGGATGATATTACACGCAATTCAGTGTCGTGTACGGTCGTATGATATACCTATGTTTGAATGTACAAACATTTGTACAGGGTGTGGTCGTAATGGTGGTGCAACGGGGGTTAATTCTTCGCGAAAAAATGAATGAAAAATACGAAACGAAGTTTCTTTCTTGGAAAATTACTATTAATTCTGAAATTTTTCATTGTAAAATTAGATGTTGAAAGCATAATTATTCAACCATTTTCGAATTGAATACAACAGTCTGGTACTGTTTAAATGACTAATGTAATAATAATAATAATAATAATCAGTAATTACAAACCTTATAACATTAACTATTACCCAATTTCCCCAAAACCAAAGGGCCTACTTCCATCGACAAAATTAAAATCCTTTCCAAAATAACACCCCTTATTTTGAAACCCTATACATAGAAAAAGAACTTCGTTCCATAATTTTTAATCCATATTTACCCGATGAATTACACCCACGATTCAAAGAACACCATCACCAAGGTACATCCTGTATATTAGATAGGGTGAATGAACATAATCGTAATATAAAAATACAATAGTCGTCGATTGCTTTCTTTGTGTCGATCAATACCAGATATATAATAACCGAATTCTTTTGTAAACGTTTTACGTAAAGTTTATAAATGTTTGTTATGTCTAGATTTTGAAATGGCTTACCGCCTTGCTCGTCCAGCATTACGAGGGTTTTCATCCCGACCTCGTGGCTCTAAACAGGCAACCGACCAATCAGCGGCGTGTTAAACGTGAAGGAACAGGAAGTACCGTCGATACGCTCCCTCGTATCATTTTTCATTTAAAAAAAAAAAAAAAAAAAAAAAAAAACCATGTCACTTCCTTTTAAAAAATTGTCTTTTGTTCTGTTTATTTTAATTTTTCACCGTAGAATCAGGCTTGGATTTTATTGAACTTCGAGGGTGGATGGGTTAGGATCACAGGATATTTTGAATGTTCGTTTTTGTTCTTTGGATAAATTCAGGAGAAGTTTCTTTTTTGAAAAAGTCTGATTCTGCGCGGATAATATTGTCGACACACATAGGGGGAGCGTACGACGACATTTTTATCCTGATTAATTAATAATTCTACTGCAGGTCAGGCTCTGCTGGAGGACCAGGATAATCAGTCGTTGACGTGAGCGAGATAGAAGATAAGTGTTGGATTTACCAACTTCAAAACGAGTGTTTCAAGGATAAGATTGAAGATGTAGTAAGATCTGTCTATTTGCAGAACAAAAGACGACGACCATGGGCATGGATATTTCTTTGAAAAATGAAATTATTCTTATACTACCCCTTCTAAAATAAATCAAATTTTTCAATACTTAAATACGTGATTTTGTTATCCTGTCAGAGGTGTTCAAATAATGATCTCAGGAAACCAAAACGAAAACGAAAAATTTCAGTTTCAAAGATTATAGACAGATATTACAAAGAAATGAAAAATATCCCTCGAAAAAATTGATAGAATTGAAATAATTTGAAGGAGGAAATTAATCACAGACTTGAATAAAATTATTATCGAGTACGATTGAATTTTGAAGATCGAACTTGATGATTCTGAAAGGATTGGTAAATCCAACGCTTGCTGGATCAGAAGAACGCATAGGGATACGAGGGGATCAATTAATCGATTGATTAATCAACACGTCGATCTGTGAAATTTCCAAAAGCAAAAGATTAGGCAGTTTAAAATATATACAGCATCACTAGCGGCGGCACGTAGTTAAACACGTTCTACTATACTGTATGTATCATTTAATATCATGGGATATTAAAGAGTCATCCAGGTGGTAAACCAAGTCTGCTGATCGAATGAGGGGATGAACGGATGAAGGGGGAACGATGGACAATCGATGAATCGAATCGAATCGAATCGAATCGAATCGAATCGAATCGAATCGAATCAGATGATATATATATATATACACATATACAGGGTGTTCAAAAAAGATTGGATATGAATATTAAAATTAATAATTATAGAATTATTTTTGTTAGATGATATTATTTTGAAAATTATTATTATGTTTTAGTAACTATGAACTTCCAAAATATTAGTTTTAATAATATCTTTAAGATAACTGTATCAACTATATTATTACAATTTTAAGTTGCTCAATTTTTACAAGTGCTATATAACCTTGAAACATTTTGAACACCCTGTAGATGCGAAAAGTCGAATGAATTAAAAGAGGAAGAGACAAAAGGCAGAAGCAGATTAAAAGGAAGAAAAAAAGACACGCTTCGTATCCGGTGTAGGGCACTCAGAGTACCGTGGCGCTGTAAGATTACAGAATCAGAAGGTTGTTTGGTGTTTTTTTAGCTAAAGGAGAGAAAAAAAAAGAGATCAAAACCAGTGTTGAACGCGTCGTTCATCTTTTTTTTTCTTTTCTTTTCTTTTCTTTTTGTTGAATTTATACGAGATATACATATATCATTGGTATATATGTATGTATGTATGTAACGGTGGTGTTGATTAACCGGAAGTTTGTCGTCGATTAGCCGATCTCGCGAAGCGAAACGAAGCAAATACAACGCGAAAAGAAACACAAATTGATTTTTCTTTTTGTTTTTTATTCGTCGAGTTTATTTGGTTCGATTTTGAACACGTTCCGTGTCGAACATTGTAATTTTGATCAATTTTAAATAAAAAAATTTATATTATTATAATATTTAATAATAAAAATAATAGTGGTGTATTTTCGATCTTTGAGAATTATGGATCGTAAATTTTGTCAGGAACAAAATTATTTCATTGGTGAATAGAAGGGTCGTTAATTAGTGAGGGTCGTCAGTGACCCATCTGACACGGAACGTGGCCAATATTAACCCATGAGTAATGGACTTCTGGGTCCATTTTGACCCAGCCTATAATTACTTCATTTATTTCAAGTCAAATCATATCATCTTTGGATATCAAATTTGATTTTTAATAAAAAAGAAAAAAAGATTTGAAATGTACACTTTGAAACTTCTATTTTTGATCAAATTACATATGATCAACTTTTGAAAATAAAAACAGTATATAAAAAAAGTATTTTAAAAAATGTTGCGTAAATTTAAAAAGCAGATGGGTCTAAATGTATCTGGAGTCCATTATTTTCAAGGTTAAAAACAAATCCACGCGTATCCCTGAAAAATGACCACCTAAAATCATCACAGAATTCACCCAAAAATATGTCTGTTTTGCTTTTGATTTCTCGTCACTTTGCTCTCGCCTTTTTTTTCTTCTATTATTCACAATAATTTTTCAATCCACGAATCCACGAATCCACGAAATTCGTATCATTGATTTGTTGATTGTTGTTTTGCTTATTGCTGAGGGAATCTGCTTACCGCCTTGATGGTCTAACATCGTCAGAGTGTTCGCTGCGACCTCCTCGCTCTACGACAGGGTCGAAGGGCCCACACGTTAACGGAAATGAAAGATCGTTCAGTGATGCGCGTGAACAACTGCGAAATCAAGTCAGAGACAAACAAGCAGATATCCCCCGTGCACGCCTTGCCATGGAAACATCACCATCGACTCGCAATAAATACATTCGAATCGTATCTGAACTGAAATTCCTGAATTGACAATTCTTCAAATTCTCAAAAACCAAAGAATTATTCGAGTCGTGTGACAAAGCGTGCCGGGTTGCAATCAAAATAAAAACTCCATATTAATCTACGAAATAAACGTGTTCTGTTCAAGGTGTCCGTTCGTCAAAAACCCCTAATATTTCATGAATTACCATGTTTCGATGGTCGTTGAGGAACAGACATCTTGAACCGTTTGGATAAATTAGAAGAAAAGAAGAGACGATAAAGAAAAAGGCGATAAAAAGATAAAGGAGAAAATATGGCGCGTACGCGAGAAAAAAAAAAAGAAAAAAAAAGAAGAAAAAAAGAAGAAGTGAAATGATTTAGATGACGATGATGAGTATCGTAGGCTCTAGTGCGAAAGAAAAACTGGAGCGAGTCGCTAGGCTAAAATTATTACAACGTTTCTCAACATGTTCGCACGGCGCCATCGACGTTAACGTCTTGCGCTTGCACCATGCTTAATATCGTCATTGGCTAAAATGACACGACTCGGTGAATAACGATTCCCGAATTTCCACAGCATCGAGGGAGGCGAAAACGTAGCCATAGTCCACGTATTCGAGGTTAGAAACTCGTTGTAACGTATGTACAGTCGCGTGCAACGGTGGCTAAACCGAAATAAACAAAGAAAAAGAACTATGCGATGCGATTAGCGACCACGACTCATTCTACTTTGGGCCGCTTTACTTTCTCTCTCGTCGTTGCTTTCTCTGTCAGGATACAAGAAAAATGCACTACTATCTGACTCGACATGGTAATTCCAACTAATCGCACTATCGCATGTACGTAGACGGCGGTGTCAATCAATTATACAAGCGGAGGGCAAGTTAATACCTACTTGGTAAGACGACGGTCGACAAATAAATTACGTTCGATGCAGAAGGATTAGTATATCAAGGTAGAGACAGAGAAATATAATATATGTATATATGTATGTGTATGTACATAGGGAGACGAAAGTTACGATAGAGAGAAAGAGTAATATGAAACAAACATCTACCACTAAAGACGTTTACGAGTTATCGGGTAATCTGATTAAAGGTTGTCACACTAAATGTGTACAGGGTTTATATACGTATACACACGCGATAACAACTTTCACATACATATACGTACATAAACGCAATCTATCTATAATGTGTATATATATATATATATATATATATGTATTCGTATAAGAATAAATATATAAATATATACGTATTACACGTTGACTGAAAGCGACACAGCTAAAAGCTTCGTGTGTATGGCTACCAAGTAACAAATAAAAATATTGAAAAAAATAGAACAATGTATACACAATCCAAGGTGTAATTTGTGAGAAGAGAAGTAGAGAGAGAGAGAGAGAGAGAGAGAGAGAGAGAGAGAGAGATACTGACAAAATATACAGACGTATGCGTCTAATCGAGATGCATACATATACACACGAGATACACGTCTACGCATCGAGTACCATTTTTCTTTTTTTTCCAAAATTGCTGTGTTGTATGTAGAGATTAGGTTATTCGAGAGACAGGGAAGTAAAGAGAGACAGAAAGAGAGAGAAAAGAAGCACGAAGTAAAGGGCGAAGGAACAAAGACTTGGAGAGACACAAATGGGACGAAGAAATCAAACATTTTGAACGTTTTTACGACTCGATTTTTTTATATATTCACGTACGAATTTCTTTTTTAAGTTGTTTTTTTTTCTTAGTTTTTGTTTTCGTTGTACAGCGTCGAGCAAGATGGCTTTCTCTAGGGAAAATGGCGCTGACCTTGATGTTCGAATGTACGCATAGCATCTAGTAACTTCCGAATACAAGACGACCAGTGGGGACGCCACCATTTTCCCTAGGAAAGGCTACCTTGCTCGACAATGTACTGGCTAATAGCAGCAGCAAATAGCAGCACCAGCGAGTGACGTTTGTGATAGTCAGTGTATTTTTGGTCGTATATTTTTTTGGTAACAGTGGTAGTGTCATTTTTCTATGCGCCTTGGGCAACACTTTTTGGAAAATGAAAAAAAATTGAATGATTTCAAGATAAATTTCAAATTTTTTCATTTCTTCATACAATTTTTCATAAATATTGTATATTACTAGACAACTGCACTTTTTATTTCCAACAACAAATCAAGACACTAACTATTAAAAATACGATCAACTAATTTTCAAATTATTCAAACAATTTTTTTATCACTATTTCCAACCCAACAAAATTTACCAAACCATTCATCCTTTTTTTACCATCAATGAACGAGGAATAATAATTAGTCCCAATCGTCCGAATCACCTAGTAAATTTCTGCGCAAGGCGCTCAGAGGCAAGGTTAAGTTAAGTACAGATGTTAAACGGTATTAACAGTGTGTTAGCGATGTAATAGTTAGTTAGTAGTCGTAAGTAGTAGTAGTAGTAGTAGTAGTAGTAGTAGTAGTAGTAGTAGTAATAGTAGTAGTAGTAGTAGTAGTAGTAATAGTAATAGTAGTAGTAGTAGTAGTAGTAGTAGTAGTAGTAGTAGTAGTAGTAGTAGTAGTAGTAGTAATAGTAGTAGTAGTAGTAGTAGTAGTAGTAGTAGTAGTATTAGTATAGTGGTAGTTGGCTGTCGCTTTTCTTCGTCAACCGCAGTATCGCAGCGTCTCTCGGTTTTCCCGCCATTCTTCACCGATTTTCAAAAACAAAGAATCATCGCTACACTTCATTCTCCAAAAATTCACATCGAGCAGGGAGTTGCGTGACAGTGTAGTCAATAAAAAAAAGAAAATAAAATAAGAGAGAGCCACTTGGTCACCGTACAACCCTTCCATAACGAATTACTGAGTCATTTCGACCCGGTTGAAAATTTTCTGTTCGAGTGTACGAATTTTTCGTGTGGTCGATTGGAGGCAGAAAAAAAAATGAAGAAAGAACCACTTGGAACATGGGTCAAAATGACCCTTGCACCGGTTTATAGGGCGTTCGTTTTCTGAGAAACTCGCACGACCTACAGGCGGCATCGATCGGAAACACGATCGGAAACACGATCGGAAACACGATCGAGGGCGTTTCCGTTACGGTACACAGAATGTTCTATTAAAAGAACGCCTTCCTACGACCCGTGATGAATAAACGGCGAAAGGGCAAAAAACTGGAGGGAAAGAAAGGTAAATGTACAGGTGGTCTTAAAGTAGATGCACTCCATAAAGATTCTTATATTTCATTCCTGAGGACAAGAAGGTTCTGTTACTAACATCTTGCAATCTGGAATTTTGTTCTCTGATTGTACACGATATAAATTTGACTATCTGATTTTTGAAACACCCTGTATACGCTTTCTGGAGATCAGTAATTGACACGTTTGGAAGACAAAATTTTAAGATTACAAAATGATAACTAATCCTTCATATTTCCAAGGAAGAATGATCAATTTTCAAGATATACATCTGTTTTAATCCACCCTGTACCTCAACGAGGCATCGATCCTCCTCAACACTTTGAGCGCCAATCGTCAAACTTTCTTTCCCAATAAATTTAACAATTACTTTCACAATACTCGACTTTTCCAACAGAATGAACTTTCAAGTCCCTAATAAAATTGTTACCCGTTCGATAATAAATTTTTATAAAAATCACCCAAAGCACCCAAAGTGTTGGAAGCTGTCGATGATTGAGCTTCCGGCACCGTATCTTCGAGCGGCTGTTCGATAAAAAATCGAGAACCGAAAAACCGGCAATAAAACAGAAAAGGAAAGGAGAATCGTGGGACGCGGGTCTCTCTCTGTTTCGTGAAAAAGGTCAGGAGGTCGCGGCAGAGTGTTCTCGAGATAAGCGACCGTGGCAAACCGTCTATCGATTTTCCTTCGAGTTGAAAGAACACGAATTATGGAAAAGAAGGGGCGGAAAAAAACAGATTCTCGATCGGGTTGTACCGTCGAGGAAACGAAAATAGTCATTCGAAGAGACGGTGGTACGTCCCGCCCTGTTTCGCTACCAATTCGCTACCAATTCGCTACCAATTCGCTACCAATTCGCTACCAATTCTGAGCTTCCTTTTTAATTGCTATTTAAAAAGGTCCAATGCTACGGCTGAAACATTGCTAACGAATGTTAATTTAGTTTCTGGCACTCGGTGTCGTTGTTTCGAATGGCTATTTGCTTTATGACACTTTGATGACCGCAGATTTTCTCGAATTTTTGATTTTTCTAATTTCCAAATAAACAATTATTAATGTGTTATTTATTATACTTGGAAGTTCCAATATGTCTACGTTGGAAAATTATGTACTAATTTATTCATTTAATGTATTCGATAATTTCAAGTTACTTATATTTCAGAATTACTATATATTGTAAAGTTAGTAATTTATTATTAATTTATTATATTTAAAAATTCCAATTTAAGCACACAATGAAATGATTATCAAATTACAACTGACCGTCAAAGTGTTAACAGGTATCAGAAATATAATAGCTCCACACCGAACAAAAACAATCTTTCTTTGAGCCCTCAAACGATCCAAATCCTTCTAAAAAAAAATAACCTTCCCTGCTAAAAAACCTCGAAGGATAGTATTCTAAGGAAAAATAAATAAGGAGACGTGAAGGTAGAGAAGCTCGTTGGTGCTAAGGGTGTGGCACGACACAAGTGTTTTTATACCAGAGGTCACTGTTTCATGTGCACCTGAACCTACCTGTACACGTATAATAAACAAATTCAATTTTTAATTCATACAATTGTTAATGCATTCGTAATGCAGTCCATTTGAAGTTTGGCGCCAAATTATCTTTCAAACTACAGCTCGTTTCAAAAGAAGGTTCAAGTAGAATTATTTTTGAAACAAACTATAATTTATGAAATTATCTGTCACTTATTAAATATATTAAATATACTTCTGTATTAGTATCACAAATATATTGAAATATTTATAATATTAAATATACTCGTATATTACTACTACGTCATATATTTAAATAAATATAAACTTAAATACAGTTTTACGTGTACAGATTAATTCCTTTTCTTACAAAACCGTGACCTCGAATCCATACGTGTACGTACGTGTACATGTGTGTGTGTGTGTGTGTGTGTGTGTGTTTGCGAGGAGGACAAAGGTAAAGGGGATACCTTATCTTTCATCTTGTTGTTGTTCGTTTACTTATATATTTCTAAAAAGCGATTCACTCACCTCCCTGGTCGTCGAGTGCGACCAGAGTACGGATGCCAGCCTCCTTGCTCTACGACAGACAGAGGCAGCACAACACAGACAACCACCACCAGTGTTAGAGAGTTGTATCTTTTTTTTTTTGCTTTTCATTTCTTTTTTTTTTCTTTTTTTTTAGTAGTAAGTATATAGTAATATTAGTAGTATATTAGTAGGTAGTATATAGTATTACGTTAGGGTAAGAGAACGGAGGGTGTAACGGACAGTCGATGGAGAGAAGTGGGCGAAAAAAGCAAGCTATTTATAGAGTCAGGGGTGTACCAATCCTTGGACGGTGGGTATCTCGGGATAATTTTAATTTTGCTTTAAAATTAGACCCTTGGATCTTTCAAATATTGTATTTTTGATATATAATGGAAAAATGATATTTATCAATAAAATTTGTAATCGGTGTTGTTTTAGTAGTCCACCGTCCAAAGGTCAATCGTAGTATTTTTCTATTTTTCTCTACGCAAAAAACAGGATAATAATCGTGACCGGGTCACTGGGCTATTTTTTTCTGTACGAGTGTCTTTTTTTCCAAATATTCTCGATGGATTTAAAGATGTGACGCTGTCTTTAATTTCTTGCCATTGTTTTAGACGCGTTCACGACGCACTGATAAATTATAATAATATTGGTTAAATATATGTATATATATATATGTATATATACGTATATATGTATATATATATATAGTCCTGCCATTGATACAGAGACAGGTGGGCAGACAGGTGGACAAGCAACGAAACACGGTTATTTATTCACGGATTTTGTGACACGATAATTGTTATTATTATTCTTAACCCTCTATTCCATTTTTATTTGAAAAACTGAATCGCAAGTCTCGAAATTTATGTTGCCACCAGCGTTGCCAGCTGAATTCCCCCGCGAGGGACACCGTGACATCACTACACCGTGGGGAGCGGTCAGTTTCATTGCGCTGAGACGACACGTGACCGCGTCACGCGATCAGGCACCGCACCAACAGGAAATGAGACTCCTCCCACTCGAGTACACTACTTTCCCCCACTACCTGTCAACTTTATCCCATAGTTATTTTAATCCGGTAACGCTGGTCATCAAAAAATATATTTAATCATATCTTATCTTGAAAATTCGGTTCATAGAGGGTTAATATAATATATCTCGGTACTGCGAATGGTTTTTATATATATTTTCTTTTTTCTTTCTTTTTTTTTTCTTTTTTTTTTGTTTTTTTTTTAATTAAGGCTTGTCGCTTGTTGTTGCTGTTGTTGTTCTTGATGTTGTTATCGATCATGACGATGTTGTTGTTGTTGTAGTTGTAGTTGTAGTTGTAGTTGTTGTTGTTCCTGTTGCTCTGTGACTGTCGTCGCCGTAGTTGTAGGTTTATTTATATTGATATTTAACATTTTGTTAGATCTTCCCTCTGGCTAATCGAGATTTCGTTTACAAGCGTGAAGGCTCGCACACAGAGATACGCTTTTATCGATTCTTTTCTTTCTGTATTGTCTTTGTATTACCTTTTTTTTTTTTTATTTTGTTCTATATTCTGTTTTGTACGTACTCATTTGTTTATTCCGTTTTATTAACAACACAAAACCGCTGCTTCTTTTTTATAGTTCTCAATAAATTGGGAGGAAAAGTTTGTTCGAGGTCTCTTTCGTCGTTCAGATAAACTGCTTCCGGTTCTTTTTTTGGAATTATTGCGGTGGTCAGAAAAGATTACCTCGTTTTGAAATATGAATAATTAAAAATAAAGATTATTATTTTTTACTTTTCATTAAATACGTAATAAGACATAAAATCTATTAAACGTTGTCAATAAATGTCAAATAAATAATATTTTTAATAATGCAGAAATTAAATATGATATCTATCAAGATCAATTTTTGTTCAAATATAAAAAAGTTTCCGAGTATCGTTGCTTTGATGAATTGAAATTTTTTATATAAAAAAAAAAAAAAAAAACCCGAGCAAATTTTTTGACCAACCCCAATAGAACAGAATCCTCTCGACGGAAAAAGATCGAACAATAGAAAAAAGAGTGTAGAAAGAAAGAAATAGAAAAGAGTGATAGAAGAATATTGGTCAGAATGAAATTTGAAAGAACAGAAAAAAAAAGATACAGTGATGTCATAAAACACGGAATACAAACACATATAATAATCATAGTGTGATAAAATAATAAAGTAAGAAGATTTACCAACACGTTGATTGCCTCAGTATAAATAAAATTAAATTAATATTTTATCACAGAACAATATAAAACAATATTAGAAATTTTAAGTTGCAAATTTAATTTTTCCATTTTTCCTTTAATAATTATTTAACTGTATTATAGTTGAAATTTACTGTACTTAATAATTACTTAATCCCACCAAATATTATCCTATCTCCCAAGCCAATTAACATGTTGATACGAGAGAACCAAACACAAAAGGATAAAAAAAGAAAGAAAAACGAAAAGTCTCGGTCGTTTTGAGTCGCGAGTTCATTACCAGGGGGATCAAGGTCTTCGTACACCGGAAGCGAGCACTCGCAAGCGAAATCTCGGGACTCAAACGAACCAGAGAATCGCCTGGATATAAAATGCAAAGTAGAACACACGCACACAGAGAAAACGGACGAACAGGAGGATAGGGTCAAGGGAGGAAGAGCATGAAGAGAGCGGCGAATGACAGAGATTCAAAAAACAAAAAAAAACAAGAACAAAGAAGAAGAAGAAGAAGAAGAAGAAGAAGAAGAAGAAGAAGAAGAAGAAGAAGAAGAAGAAGAAGAAGAAGAAGAAGAAGAAGAAGAAGAAGAAGTAGAAGAGCAAAGAAAAGGAGCTCGAGTCTTTTTTTGAACCGAACAAACCATAAGAAAGAGATACAAAAAAAATAAGAAAAAAAGGAAAACACAGTGTTGTGTTTGAACAGAACGATACTTATCTTTCGTTAGCTTTCGTTTCTTTCTTTTTTTCCCTTGCAACTCGAAGCGACCCACGCTAAGTACTGGAGGATCTCGTCGACCTGTGCACACTCCAGTTGCTCTTCGTCATCCAGCTGAGCGAACGGTACTGATTCGAAGAAAAGAGATCTTCTAAAAGGAATAATTGATGAGACAGGTCGATGGTATTCGAGGCTGCAAGGGAATTCAGCGAACTTTGCCTCGCGAGAAACTGCGAGGACCGAACGAATGTAAACGAGACGGTTTTAGTTAACGCCAGGGGCACGCGGGTAAACGTCTCGGGCAGACGGACGTCGCCCCCGGACACTCGTAGCAGAATGAACATTTCAAAATTAACCCAAGTATCATATAGAGTTAGGTTGTATTAGTTATAATAATAATTTACTAAGAACTTGTCGAAGTAGTCTCGTTTACACTTGATCGATCCTCCTGATAAGGGGGCTGAGCCTTCGATGTACCCTACTGTCGGTCATTCTAGGGTTCCCTAGCGAAACTGGCGGTATAGAGAGGGGATAATAATATGGCGCCGAATAGAAACCAATACAATGTCAAACTAACCTGCAGAAGATTTAACCCAGTTAAATTGCTTCGAAATTAACCAAATTGTAATAATTAAATTCACCATAAAATTTCACCAATAGTTGATTACTAGAAATGATATCTAAACGCAATAATTAACCTAGTCATTTATTTTACATCTTTAATAAATGAATCAACTTTGAAAGAATTCTCCAGCACCGTCTCCTATATCGTCAAATTCCCCCAGGGAACACCCAGCCCAGTAGCGTACTTACTCGACAGCGTACCCGGCAATCAACGTAAAATAAAACCGATGAAAAACAGAAAGATAAACAAGTATATGCTCCTTTTCTTGGTTCATCTAGAAAGAGAAGCGTGCGCATTCGTCCGCTAAGGAAAATGTGCATGAAGTTATCATAGATAGAGATAGATATATCGTGACGACAGATAGAGGGTTCGTATAAGAGTGAATCGTCGTAGAATGTCTAAGTGGTGGTTTATGTATAATCATCATCGAGTATTTACCAGAATATTTGACCGAACAAACACCTTGTTGATAACATAGATAAGAAACGTAATTTTTCATTCTCGTCAGGTAAATACTCTTTGTCAAAAGACCGTGCAATATAAAGAGTCAAACGATTCAGTGGTGGTTCTTAATCGGATAATATGGTGGTGGTGGTGGTGGTGGTGGTGGTGGTGGTGGCGGTGGTGAGTGATATGCGTGTTACAAAAGGCGAGAAATGCCACCCATCTATACACGCGAAGATAGACAACATAAACGACAGAGACAAACAGATAGGACAGACAAAGAGAAAAACTAGAATGATCGAGACGAGACAAGAGACTGAGACGAATTCGCGGTAAGCAAACAAAACGAATCAAGGATAGAGAGAGAGAGAGAGAGAGAGAGAGAGAGAGAGAGAGAGAGAGAGAGAGAGAGAAGGAGAGAGAGAGAGAGGATGATTTATGGAGATACATGAGGCTGGTGACTCTGAAGAACAGAGTATTATGAACAGCACCCAAGGGTGCTGCTGATATTTCAATGAGCCTCCGCTGTTATACACACAGAAGATATATCTTCGTGTTTGCGAAGCTTTTTCTAGGATTGTTGGGGAAATTTGAATATTCAGAGGGATTTGAATAATTTTGAATATGAATTTTTTTTGTATGAATTGTGGAATAAAGTTTGAAATTTGAAGAGTTCTAATCCACAAATATCTGGAATTGAAATCAATTGAATATTTTAATATTCAATATTTGGCAAAATGTAGAAATGTTTTAATAATTAAAATGGTATTTTGTCGAAATTATCTTCTACAAATAAACCTTGCATAATAATTTTATGAAGAAAAATGTTGAAACAACTTTTGATACGAATCAAATAAATCAATAGTACTTAAAATCCGATATCAGAGCTCATTTAAATATCAACAGAACGCCCGAGAAGGCCTCGTTTATGATCAAAGAGGCGACGTAGCTTGCGTTCCCGGAAGTTGAATCGACTTCCTTCGTCGGACCAGCTTCCTCTCTTTTCTTTTCGATCGGTTTCTGTTGCGAATAAATTGGCGAGTGAATGTCTGTGCATCGATCAATCGCGTAGCTTCGATAATGATTCACGAGCAAGAAAAGTGACAGCACGATGCATTCGATAGAGAAGAGGGGGAATGATACAGTGTGTTCTTTTTTTAATCTTTTTTCCTTTTCATTCCTTTCTTTGCTTTTTCGTGGAGGACAGGCAACACACACAGAGGCAGCCAGGCAGCGAAGCCAATCAGGTGGCAAAGTTCCCGAAATTTTGATAAATTTTCTTTAAAAATAACAAATATTCAAGGATTCACAAGGTGGGGATAACCAATTAATTAATACCAGACTTTCCCAGCAACTACATCTTCTGATATAATTAAAAACCAATCATTTTGTATTAACAATATCAACAAAGCATTTACACGACATTGTTGTACAGAGTTTAAACTTTAGTTTCAAGTGTTATTTTATAACAATTTCAAGCCATTCCACACCACCAAAATCAGAATAAAAACTATCCCCCTACCCTAATCCTAACCTTGTGAACACCTTCTAAAATCACCTTCGACCAACAAATACTATGACAAAAAAAAGACAAAATAAAATTCCATTTCGTAAACTTTGCAAGCAAATCAACAGCAAACTTCTCCATCAAAAACTACACCAGAAATTGTTAAAAAATAACAATGAACACATTGTATATTTTCATTTTTGATCAAATTCAAATCACACCACTGTTATACCCCGATTAAAGCAGTGACGTACTCAAAGTAAAAATCAATTTGAATTTTGACGAAATTCTGTAGGGTCCCTAGGATCCATAGGTTCGAGGGTGTAATTTTTGGTTGGAGGAAAGTTAGCTGGCGAGCAGGCGGGCGAGCAAGCCAGAAAAAGAGTGTCAATCGTTGTCGAATGTGTAGAAGCAAGCGGACACACACGTGGGCACACACCGCACACGTGAAGAAGAAAAGAAAAAAAATGTATTTTCTCCTTTTTTTTTTTTTTTTATGTTCTGTTTCGTTTTGTTTGGAAAATTACACGTACACATACACAGCCAGCAACACGGACAATATCGAGTTTCTGATGCCCGGTTCAGCCAGCAACAAACGGATAACATAACTGTTAAACAGCGACAGAATTTTGTATTTTACTTTATTTCTTTTTTTTTCCGGTCATTTTGTTTGTTTGTCTTTTTTCCTTTTCGGTGGCCATCGATGCTGAAATATCGCGTTATTTGTTTCTTTTCTCTCTTCTCGATTCACCATCGAGAAAATCTTTTTTTCTTTTTTTTAATTTTTATCGGTTGGATGATAATTGTTGATTGTTATTGCTGCTTTGACTGTCATTTACCTGTCTCGGTTGGCCTCTAACGATCGTCGCTTGAAAATAATTTTGGAAATGGGAAGAAAACCAATGGTGCTGTCAGGCGAGACGAAACATTCTTTCTTTTCTCGACGATCGGTTTTCTTTTCGATATATTCTACATTCTAGATTTAACATTTTTAATTTTAGTTAAATATTTGTCTAAATATATTATAATTTTAATAGAGAAAAGTCTGTCATTTAACGATGTCACCGATCATCGAGACAATATTTTCTAAAAAATGGATCACACAAATGAAAATAAGACATCCTGAATGAAAAAAGAAAGTGGAAATATCGAAGCAACAAAAAGAGGATTTCGAACTGTGTTCAATTCTTCAATTACTAACTTTCTAAATAAATATCAACGATAACCAAATCAAATTTACCAAAACCAATGCACTTTCTTTAAAATAAAAGTGGACTGAAGATAGAAGAATTTACTAAAGACAACACAGAAGAGAAATAAAAACGAAAAACAGTGAAACAGATCAAAGAAAATATTCCTATTTTACCGTCTGCCTTAATTCTTACGACCGTGATCGAGAAACCATATTTAACCCTTTCAACTCTTTTATAAAATCATTTTCAACGTTTGTAAATTATTCAATCAAAGAAAAATATGTTTAAATATCATTTTATCTCGTTCTTTTCTGTTTTTATTAACACACTGACAGTCAAATATTTGAGAAAAACATTGAAGCTTCTTACTTTATAATATAATTGTATAAATTCTAGACTTTTTATTTTGCAAATTTTGGACTTCCTATTTAATAAAGTCAATTACATTTAGAAATAAAAAATAATTGAAAGGAAAATGACGAGTTCAAAGGGTTGAAAGAAGAAGAAGAAGAAGAAGAAGAAGAATAAACGAAAAAGCTGAAGCACACAAGTATCCCGCGAAAGGACGTACAAAACGATGATCGTTAATTAAAGAGTGATACCGCGTGATCATCGATCATTCTTCTGTTCCTTCGAAAATCATATCGCGTCTAGAGCGACTGTTTTTTCTTTTCTTTTCTTTTTTTTTTCTTTTTTTTTTCTTTATCCAAGTGCCGTCCATTCCAAAGACCCTGTCGGGATTCACCGTTGCTGAAAAAAAAATATCCTCCACCACTGGCGAGCATCAAGAATATATTCTTTCCCTTCGGGGGTTGTTTTTTCTTTTTTTTTTTTGTAATTATAGAATTAACCTTATCCAATCCGGGTTACTTATTTTTTTTTTGTTCGTTCGTTCGTTCGATCATATCGTTCACAACAACGATCGAATATATCGACAGCACAGTTTTGGTGTACACCTGTATTCTGTATTTAACGTATACGCCACTGGCCAAACATTTTGGAATCTTTTTCTATCATTTTGTAAGATTTTTTACAACAGTTATAGAAATATTTAAACAATTCTGGTACATAATTCTGTTTTTCAAATTAAATGAATTTTAAAAAAGGAAATTATTAATTAAAATCAATATCATACGATTGGTGATACAAATATTGATTCCAAAATTGTTGGTTAGTAGGGTATTCTATGCGGGACAGTTTCTGTATATTTGATTTGTTTTTTTTTTTTTTTTTTTTTTTTTTTCAATGGGAAAATGGCGACATGGGGGAAGGAAGTACCGCCATTTGTCTAATACTCAAAAGTTACTAGGTATTAGGCCTAGATACAGTTTGATATTTCGAAATTTGGAACTTTGAAAATTGATAAATTTTTGAATATTAAACATTGAAAATTTCTTAATTAAGAAATTATTAGTTCTAGGTTTAATACTTAATAATTCTTGAGTACTGGAAACAAATGATGGGACGTCTTTTCCCTATACCGTCATTTTCCCTAGGGGGACCTGCGATGCTCGAGAGTGTACGTACACTGAAATAGTCGGTCCAGAAATAGTCGTCTCAAGTGCTCGAAATGCGACACGTGCTAATTAGTGCAGCCACAGATAAGTAGCAAAAGAAACTGGAACACGGAGCGACGCAACAACCTTTTTAACCCCCGGTCATAATCCTTCCATTTAATTCGTATATTAATTTAAACCATTTAATCTTGAAGAGAAAGAGAAAATTCTCAAAACAAAAAGGAAGAAATTAATACCCCAAAAATAAATAACACTGATAAAATGAATGTTCCAAAAATATTTAACCCTCTGAAAATTTGTCAAATTTTTCAATAAATCTTGCCATAAATAAATTAGCCCCATCATTTTTCCATACATTAAAAAATTAGTAAAATCGATTAATTTTTTAAGTCGTTTAACATTTTGATAAGAAATTTAATAAATAATAGACATGTGGGTTATTGCGTACGCTCCTTCGACAATTAATCAACGAGTTAAACAGGAATAAAGAATAAAGACATCGGATGTACACAGTTAAAAAAGATTCCGCACACACTTACAGAGACGTACATACATATATCGAAGATATACGAGCATAGACAACGAATAAAATTATAATATATGTATATGCATGGGAAGAAAAAATGCGGACAGCTGAAGAACGTAGTAGAGACAAGAATACACGAGAAACGAACACGGATGCACGCATATCATTCATTTCCTTTTTAATACAACATTTCATTTTGTAGAATAAGTTGGTGCAAAAGTGTTTGAAATAAGTTTATCAATATTAAACAATTAAAAAAGTTTGTTAAAAATTTGAAAACTTAATACCTGATAATGGACAGTAATGAGATGTTATACTCTTTCTTTTAACAAAATATATTCATTACCTTTCTGTTAAGAATATTAATGAAATAATTATATGGTCATTTTTATTCAACTTTAAGCTTCAAATTGATATACCATAAGCACCGTTTTACAATACTTTTATGTCACGAAATTTTGTCAAACTTTCCACCTTTCAAAATCCATCAAACAATACCTTTAATATTAAATATTAAATTTAAACATATTCAAGCCCTTTGCACCACAATTTATTGTTGCAAATTACTTCAAATGAAATTTATCAATTTAAATACCCCAAACATTTCGTTTATTATTAACAGCATCAGTAATGTAATAAATATTAAGTGCAATTAGTAACGGCAATAAATACCAATTAACACGTGCATCCATGTTATTAATTACCGTTCTCGAACCGCGTCGATGCGTCGTCTTACAATATCTTCCGTTGTACACATTCGCGACGATCCCATCGGTGGGAACGAACGATAATTTCCACTAATTTAATCACGTCCTCGTCATTTTTTGCCACCGATCTGCGATAGTTCTATATATAGCCTTATCATCATCCTTTCATATATATGTACATCCTCCTTCCATATTTTCTCTTTAACGGCAAAAGTTAATCCATCTTTGTGTGTGTGTGTATATATATATATATATATATATATATATATATATATATATACATACATATATATATATATATATATATATACTTTTTTGTTTTCCCCCAATCTCATGCCACGATATCCCCGGACGGCCATTATTCAATAATCATTATCAAATTTCAATGATCGTACGAAATCGTCGAAACGACAGACACAGGAAGGAATTCGAAGGATGCTTCTGGCGCCGGAGTTGGGTCAAATACTATTTCAAAATTCTTTTTTTTTTTCTTTTCTTTCTTTCTTTTTCTAACACGACGCATGAATCTGACCATTTTTTTTTTTTCTCTTACATTTTATCATGTACATTCTTTCTTATCTTTTGATCATTTATATATGTATACACACGTTAAAACTTCCTCCTCGTTTTCGCTCGTCGAAAGATTTGCCCCCTTTCTCATCGACACACCATTTTGTCTCTCCTACATATATTCTTTTTTTTTTTTTTTTTTAATTTATTTAAAACGAAATAGTATTTTGCCCACCTCTCTCCAGCGCGTTATCCGTACATCTTTTTTTTTGTCTATTTTTTTAAATAAAAGGAATTATTGTATTTTTAAGCATACGGGACAATGACACGCCCATACTATTTAATTCACGAGAAATTCAATAGCAAGAATTAGTTTCCTCTTTTCTTAAATCGTTTACGAGAGACAGATACTGTTGGGAAGAAGAATTTTTCAACGGGAGAGATCAAGAGACATTCTAATTTCAGTTAAAATCGAGGATCGAGAGGATTAGTATACCGAGGATGATCGAGGATGAAGGTTAGATGCGTTATTAGATAGAAGAGAATAGAATTATTCTTTTCTTGCTTTTCTTTTCTTATTTTCTTATTTTCTTTTTTTTTTGGGGGGGGGGGGGGGTTAGTTTTTAGATTTTATAGGGACGAGAACGAACTCACCTCCTCGCATAGTGCCAGCATACGCCTCGTACTCTCCAGGGACTGAAACAGAATTAAAATTATCGTGGATTTATTATTATTTCCAGGAAATTTGATAACCCTAACGCCCTAATAAATTCCAATTATTCTAATTTCTAACGATTAATTTTTTCAAATGTAACCAATTTATTTATCCTAAATACAATACGAAGACAACAAAATCTGATCGTTTAATCAGACTCCACTGCAAGTAGATGAAACGACGATGATAACGAGGACACATTTGACTGTATGATCAGGAAGGTAGGCATCCAACGTACCTCATCTGTAGTCTGATCGGCCTTCAGCTGTAATTCCTGCAGCTCGGTGCGAGGTGGGCCACCCTCCACCGGACCCGCAGCTGATGTCGGAGCAGGCATCTTGTTCGGTGCCCGACGATTACCTTTCTTCTACGACCACTCTTCTCGACTCTCCTGCCAGCTAACAATCTTCTCTCCTTATCGCTTCTCGAGCCTCGTTTCTGCAACAATTCAAAAATAAACGTTCGATTAATCAAACATCAGACTTATAATTCAATGATCAAAATGGCAATAAAATAAAATTGTACAGTTACATGCTGGACCGAGAAGAATTAATATCCAGCAAGTACGCATTGGATTCAGAGATGGACCAAGGAAGACGTACTTTATAAGGATTTAACAAAATGTGAAGGACGTACTATTGCGAAATTTTACGCAGAGATTTGACAAAAGGCGCCAGCCAAGAGGTGGTCGTGGATGCATGTATACGCGTTTACGTGACGCCAGGGTACGTGTGTAGCCCCGAAAGCTGCCGCGAAAATCAATACCCCACGACCGACCGACCGACCGACCGACCGACCGACCGACCGACCGACCGACCGACCGACCGACCGACCGACCGACCGACCGACCGATCGACCGACCGACCAACCGACCGACCGACCAACCGACCGACTGACGCGCAGACGTACTCTCCACCCTCGTGCTCTCGTCTCTAACCTCGCTTTCCACGACCCCCTCAAGACTTTCCTCCCTGCACACACGTACACCCCGAGGAATGGATGCCATCGTCGAATCAGACCTGGATTCGATACTGGTCTTAACTGCTCGAGGTGTAATTGCTATTTGCGTTGTATTAGAGAAACAGAGATTTTCCTAGGAAAAATCAATATTTGAGAATTACTAGGATTTAAGTAATTTTGTATTTATAACTTTAAAATTTCAGAATTCAAAGTTCTAAAATTTGAAAAATTGGTAATTTCAAGATTTGAGAAATGAATAATTTGAAAAATAAAAATTTTACGAGAAATCCTTGAATTGGTGTTTTCCCTAGAGAAGTCTGTGAGTCAGACTATTAATGGGTCAAACTACCCTATGCCCGTTACTGTACGCCTACTACAGGTACTATACATGTGGTGCTTGGACAACCGCCCACTTCTTTAATCCTCGTAGCAGCACGAGATCCGATCAGCTGGGGGATCCTTCAAGCGATGTACAGAGAGAAAAGTGTTCAACCAATCGAATCACTGGACGAAAACTTGAATCACCTTCCCCGTTCACTGGAAGGTTATTCCATTTGAAAGTTTATAACAAAAAACTATCCAAAGTGTTTCTATGTCTACTTCCTTTCAATAATTACTCGTGTAATTTCTACCCTCGAATGTACACGTACCTTAAATTCCAATTTTTGACAATTTCCCAACCATGATATTAGTATCCAGTTACATAAATGACTTGAAATTTTGAAATATTAATCATCTTACAGTATTATTCCAGTTGAGAAATTTATGAAACGCGGGGGAAAAAAATGGCAGATTCGTTAAATTCGTTGAACCTGATTCCCAGAGCGAAACGCCGGTATATTCCTGGAAAGCTCAAAGGTTGGCCACAAGATCTCGTTAATGCATTCAGACATCACGAGAGTATGGTAATTGGCACTTGTGAATTTAATCACCGACGAATAAGATGTCTCCGCGGCGAGGGAAAGCGAGGGCAACGAGACAGAAGGACATCAAACCAGATAGAACAATAATATTATTGCATTAATTTTACACTGAACCCTCCTCCTACAACGCGATTAGTCCGTTTTTAGAGTTACGTGTTGCAAGAAAGTTGAGTGTACACTTATGAGCATTGTGGACTTCCCTAAGGAAAATGGCACTGATGTAAAATGGCGCCACTACTTGGTATAATACTAGAAAGTTACCACGCATTATACCTGGGTTAATTATTTCAAAATGTTTAGTGATTTTTTAATGTTATTAGTAATACTGATTTGGTAAGAAATCAAAATTAGTAAGAACTAAGTATATTAGTCATTTGGAAATTGATGATGGATTAGATCACCACGCCTACGTATAACTCTAGGTATAGCTCTAATATTAGAGATACCTCCCGGTACGACGCCATTTTCCTTAGGGAAGCCTATCGTGCTCGACAGTGTGTACTATAGCCATCCGCACTAATGAAAAGGTTAATAATAGAAAAATTATTAAGGTCACAGATTTAGTTGTTAATCCAGGTAATAAATAAGCAGATCTTGTATAGTTGCGTTCGCAAGGGTTGTTCTTGAATGATGTTAGCATACGAACAGTAGAAATTATGGAGTAAAGTCTCTGTCCTTGCCCTCGAGAATGAAGTTGGCTCGTTTCCAGAGTGAAAGGTACCTTGTGCCGGTTCTCCCTGGTCAGGGGTTCACCTAGCCAAGATCACGGACGACTGGTCTCAGACGTGGAGGACACGTACGGTTATATGTATACAACCTCTCGATCGCAAACAAACAGATATTGGTGTTCGATAAAGAAGAAACGGAGAATAGAGAGAAAGTTGAAAGGAAATCTATGCTACGAAATCAATAACGACCCCCAAACGAGACACTTTACTCGTCGTTGCGAAATATATTCTTCTGCCTAGTCTTGCGTACCATTGCGCGAATCTTGCGACTTATAGTTGCTGCAGAAATATGCCATGGTCGCAATTTTTATTATATTTACGAATTATTGAAACACAAAATGTATAAATAAATAATATATATATATATATATATATCGTTTGAATTTGCCGCAGAAATCTTGCGATCTATAGTCATTAGGGGTGGGTTATTTATTGAGACACAAGATTACGATTATTAATTAATTATAAGCGTTTGAAGCCAAAAGGTGCTACTAATTAATTAAGGGTTGCATCGTATTACGTTACGTTTGGTTTCCTGTTAGACGTAACACCTATGTCACGTGACACTAGTGACGTATTGTCTCTCCACGGCAGAGTGGGAGTAATGTGACGTCACGTACGGCAATACTATCACTTTGACATTTACTACCACGGTACATTTCTGTAGCGGCTGTACGGCTCCTTTAGATCAAATGGTATTTAAGCTGAATTTCTGTTCAATCAACACAGTTTTACAATATACGAAAATTTGAATTTCATAGATGTAGGCCATGATTGATCCCCAATCGTCACTGTTCAAATGTTAATTCGTAATTATATCGCGGAAGCTTCGATCTTGCTGTCCAATTACCTCGGGGAATCTTAAATTACAGATGAAACGTGTATTGAATAATTAAGACTGTGAAAACTTCGTTTCCCAATGGCTTAGTCGTGGTTACAATTAGTTGCAACCGATGTCGTAACTTGGATACGTGGAGACAAAGTACATTTACTGAATAAAACTTTGAAAAATATGAAGAAAAAAAGAAATAATGACAAATTAATTTTCTGAATGCTTTAAACAGTTATCTCTACTTTTTATAAGTTAGATTTATAGATACCTAAGATATTATTTGATTGTTACGCCGCTGAAGAAAAATACAAAACATATTCTGTAAAATCTGTATACTAAAGTTGTGTATAAAGATTATTTTAACGGTATTAATTTCATTATTATAGTGTACACTGGTACATTACCAGTACAATGAAAGTTAGGTCAGGACTAAATAAACAACCGTTTTTTACCCAGTATTTATACTGAAATAAGCGCAACAGTTACAGACTGTCACGCACTCTCATCTTTCGCGATGTTTATCGTTTTAATTATACGAATTGAAGGTTAGGTTAGGTCTAAATAAACAATGGCCGCAATGAATATAGAACAGGTGAGGAGATCAATATTTTAGTGCATTTCCGCATCCCGATGACTCATACATGCGTCACTGTAATTACGCAGTGTATCTTTGACGAAGAACAAAAATAAAAAAAAAAAAAAAGAAAATACAAATATTCTGACGTCACGCGTATTTCTCTGTTCTCCTCCCCACGTATATGTACAGAACACGCGCACCCAGTCGATGGTTTTCAATGACTCTCAGCTGTTAATGCCGGTAGAAAAACTGTCAAGATGTTCCGAAGAAAGTACTATACGGTAAAAAAACTTGGATATAGGAAAGAACTTTACGTTTACGACTTGTCACATACACTCCAAGAAGGCCGCGCATACGTATGACATTAAGAAATCAATAAATAAAATTGTCGATTTGAAATGGTTACGCTAACGCAACGTCATCTTCCCGCTGGAACGATCGTGGAAATCGAGATGATATCGATTTATGACAATTGTCCTTCTACGGCATCGAGATATCGAAATAATGGCAGCAACACATCGAAACGATCCTTGCATAAACATATTTGACACGATAGCTAATATTAATCGATGATACAATTCAATTAATGCTCAATGCCAAACGAACTTCTAATGACACCTGACATCTGATTTCAGACAATTTTACAAATGATCTTGCACGATATGCAACAAGGTGAGTTCATTATTTTATGCAGTGATTCGTTTGCAACAAATTCAGGAAACCGTAACAAATATCTTGAATCGAATTACACGAATGTTATTACGTTGAAATTACTTTAGAATCATACGTGTATTCATAGAAAAGATGTATTATATTTTCTTCGAATCGTGGAAGATTCTATTACATTGTTGTCGAGACTGAAGGGAAAAGAAGAAAGGGTATGCAGTGACACCGGCCCAACTATTATTACTAACCGTAACTCGTCAATAAAGTTGTCTTCGAATAGGTGTTTCCGCCTCTAAGGGATCTTACGATCAGCTTGTCGATGAAGAAGAACGGGTAACGAACAATTTTAGAACTGTCACTGACACTTTTTTACAAATGAAACCGTTCAAATTAACGAGAAAAGCTTCTTCGAAGCTCCGATCTGTCTGACTCAAAGATTAGTAGTCAGCTACTGACCAACGAGCAGGCGCGAAGTATCAGCACAGCGATCGCTCCCATTGGTGGGGGTAAAGCCCACTCCCATTGGCTGTCGACAAAGGAAAGGACTAATCAGATGGCAGGATTGTAACACTGCAAATTCCAGACGCGGGAATCTTTGTTCGATATCGAATTGCATTTTGTGAAAAACCTTATACAACATAATTGCTTAATTATCTTTTATGATCAGTCATGTATGTTCATTAAATTAATCAATTATCTGGTTGCTATGATGTAAGCAATATATAAGTCTAATTTGAAAACTAATGAATCACTATTTCCGGTTTGAATCATATTTATTAAAAACAGTTTACGTCAAATGAAAGATTTGAAGAAACTTAATGTATTCACCAAATATGATATTAAAAAAATACAGAAATCATCAGACGTGATGCAGCTAATTGTTATTATGCATTTAGTCGCATCGTATATGTTCTAAACTTTCATTTACTTACAATGAACAACTCAAGATACCTTTATCTTTTAATGATGATAACAGATTTCATAGATAATCATTTCTACAGTAAGTTTAAATAACATGTTAGTATATATTCTTGACTGGGTTTACCTAGTCGCAGCCTATACTAATTTCATTCTATTATTATAGTGTTCTTGAACATTTACTAAAGAAACCATAAACTTAAATGAATATATAAGCGACAAGTATAATATCCTACAATCACATTATCAATAATAATGTAATTGTTTCTACAATGTAGTAAATGTAAGACTAATACAGAAATATGAGAGCTTGAAAGATTAGAAAACAAAAAGTTTAATCAATCAGTATGTATGTTTCTCTCTAGAAAAAGCTTTAGCAACAAAGAAGGTTAGAATCTCTTAAAAAATACCAAACGGGATAAGTGTTCGTAATATCAAATTTGTACTTCAACGTGAGTAAAACAATAGCTAAAGTAAAAAATCGATACAACTACACTGCAATGTGGTACCTCGTTCGTTTCTAGCTACGTAAATTCTCCTTAAAAGTAAATTAAAACAAACAACATATCTACTTACCAACAATGCCTTAATAATTTGTCGTACATCAAATAAACTACCGCAAAATTTCACTAAATTCTTGTGTTTTCGAGGTCACTACAGCTATCACAGATGATCACTTCAATACGATGAACAGCTGCTGCTGGTTATCTGACAACCGGAACTGAAGAGACGGTTAACCTTAGTTTTAAAAATGGCGGAAAAATTCAAACGTTAAAAGGAGCAATTAATTTTCGAACAATACGGAAAATTGCTTAGACGTCGCATAAAATTAACAAACATATTTTTAAAAGATACTTCTTAAAAGCTTTAGAATTAATTATATATTGCAATAGTTTTCTACTTTTACTTAACAACCATAATAAACAAAATTATAATCTAATATCGTTTTAGACGCAATTTTCAATATGTTCTTTTTTATCAGAAATGTTTAAGTTTACGCATTAAATTTTTTAAATAATTTAAATAAAAAATTTATTCTAAAATGGTATCCTTTGTTTGCATTGGTCAAATATGTAATTAAATTTTAAAATCCTTATTATTTAAATAAAACTTTTAAGATGTTTATGTATGAATTTAAAAGAACAATTTTCACCTTTTTATTTTCTCCTCATTCATACACCTGTTGTCATGATTTAAGAAGAATATCTGAAATGCTAAAAGTATGTCAATTATGCAAAATATTTTTATTTAAAACACAATAATGACGGTACGAATACAAATGTTATGAAACAATTTTTTGCTGCGCATACAGAAGTATCTTTAACATTCATATATTATGTTATAACACTTATCTTATCTATATTGAAATAAAAATGCTTCTAAAACGTAATAAATCTAAAGTTACAAGCTCATACATGCATATTTGCATAAACGATTACTCATTTCTTTTATTGTTGCCTTCCATTTTTAAGTACTGTCAAATTCAATTTAAAGGAATTTACGTAATACAATTTTGTTTACTTCGAATAATTATTTTTAACAAAGTGAAGCGATCGTGATTTAAAGAAAGCATTAAAATAAATTATTATCTGTTATTGAACGATACAAAGAAATATAAAAAAAGAATTGATCAAGGGAATTAGCTGCGTCAATTGGAGGTCAAAACTGTGATGTGCGTACAGTAAGATGGCAGGCTTACTGTACTGCGTTACGCGCGTTTCCTTTTTATTTCTTGTTAATTCAATCCTTGTGTCTTGTGGTTCCATCAGCAAATCAGTACGAAATGTACCGGAGCCGTTGATTCAAAGTGCCTTAAATTCCTTGAACAAGGATTCTCCAACGCATCACACGTACAAGGGCGGTAACCTGATTAACGCGCAGAAATTGGTATGTTTTTATTCAAATCTGTTAACAGCTGATTGCCACGCTAAAACTGTTCAAAATTTCATTAGGTGATTGATACTTTCAACTTTAACAAATTTAATTTATTCACTGTTTCTATTATTCATAGTTTCAAATACCTATTACCAGCATTTCTAATTAAGAGAAAGCAATCCTAACAATAAAAGTGATAGATTTCTATGGAAATGCAAGTGTCATTCACCCATGGGTGATGTGGCAATCAAAATGTTACAGTATATCAACAATGAAAATCTGATAGATTGAATTAGAGTATTAATTAGGATTAATTAGAGTATGAACATTTCTTTACTTTCTGTAATTTTTAGGAAGAGGCGCCATATGTAACGTACAGGCTTACATTTGATCTGACTCCTAATTGCAAGGAATCGTTGGATCCATGTCCTCGAGAAGCATGTACTGTTGAGATCAAACAGCACGAAGGCGGAGACATAAATGTTTTGAGGGAGTCTATACAATGCATGTACTTATATCCTCAGTCTGTACAAGATGATCCCCTACAAGTACAGGAGAACAATCAGGATCAGGAGGTTATTGATAATATAGAAAAGCAGATTGTTCACAATCAAAGTATAGAGTTGGATCATGAGATCCAGAACAATGGAGATCACAGCGAACGACCGTTCATAGCTATGAGAGCCTCCAATCCTAGATACTGTCCAGGATGTCCGTACGAATTAAATCCGAACTTACCTGGTCTGGTTGCTTTTGGGGAACAGGCGGTAAAGTCTATGGACGAATTGATACAGAATGATTACAAGCACAAAGTAATAAACGTTGTCAAGGTCACCAGCGCTGTACCACCTTCCTCTAACGTTGTACAATATCAAGTTTTATTCAGTATAGGGGAAACTGATTGTTTGAAAAACGCAATTGAACAATCAGAATGTTCTGTACAATTGAATCTCCCTATCAAGACGTGCTTGGTAACGTTCGAGGAACAACCCTGGCAGCAAAATAGCCGTAAAATAACAAAGAACAATTGTACCATAGACAACAACATAGTAATCGAAGAACATGTTAATTCTTATTCTACATTAAACACCGAAGCATTGGTTACAGATGCACCTACCAAAGAGGTAACTGATCCTGAAAAGGTGGAGGCTCTAGAAAACTTGAAAGGTATTCTCGATAATTTTACATATGCTACAACCGTCAAAGCGGAACCAGAACAGCCGGAAGTGACGGAACATCCTATGGTGAAGCTCTCGATAAACAGAGACGACGATGATAAGAAAGCCAAAGGGTTCGAGGATAAAGCCAAAGAATTTGGTGAATTTTTAAAAGATTTCGATTTGCCTACAACGCAGATTCAGTCGAACCTTGAACCAAACAAAGAGGAAGTTAAAGAAGAAATCATTTTACCAAAGAAAGTAGACGCTAAATATGACAAATCACGTAAATTGTATAGAAATAAGAGAAGGTCTGACCTCGTCGGTGCACCTAACAGCATAAACGTCAATGATCCTGAGGTACAAAAGCTTGCCAACAAAGGATTACAAAAGTTCTCAGAGAACTCTGAAGGCACGAATGAACCTATGATCGTGGAAGTGGTTGAAGCCACGCGACAGATAGTATCCGGAACCTTGTACAAGATCAAGGTAAAACTGGGCACGAGCACTTGCCTGAAGGGCACCAAGACAAGCTGTCAACTGAAGGAGGGAAGCGATCTCAAGGAGTGTCTATTCACTGTATGGTCTCAGCCATGGATAGACAGAGGATCCCCAAAGATCACCATCGACTGTGATTTAAACAATCGACGTAAACGATCATTGAGGGGCTCTCACTACAACCAGAAAATGATGAACATAGCCAAGGAGTACAAGGATGAACTTCTGTTCGAAGACTTTGTCAAAAATTTTGATAAGACTTACAAGTCGGTAAAAGAGAAGCAAAAGCGTTTCAAGATCTTCAAACAGAACCTGAAAACCATAGAAGAGTTACAGATATTCGAAAGAGGAACAGCTGTGTACGGTGTCACCAAGTTTGCGGACTTAACACCCAAAGAGTTCAAGGCAAAGCATTTAGGCTTCCGACAGGATTTGAAGATAGAAAATGACATACCTCTTCGAGCAGCTGAGATACCAGACATTGATTTACCACCCAAATTCGACTGGCGTGAGTACGACGTGGTCACTCCTGTCAAGGATCAAGGTCAGTGTGGATCCTGTTGGGCATTTTCTGTAACTGGAAACGTGGAGGGACAATACGCGATCAAACATCAGAAATTGTTATCCCTGTCTGAACAAGAACTGGTGGACTGTGATCGTTTGGACGAAGGATGCAATGGAGGCTACATGGAGAACGCTTACAAAAGCGTAGAAAAACTGGGCGGTCTTGAATTAGAGAAGGACTACCCTTACGACGCCAGAAATGAGAAGTGCCACTTCCACAAAGATAAAGCTAAAGTACAAGTTGTTTCTGCCGTGAACATCACAAGCAACGAAACACAAATGGCACAATGGCTGGTGAAAAATGGCCCCATCTCTATCGCCATTAACGCTAACGCGATGCAGTTTTATATTGGTGGTGTTTCACATCCGTTCTACTTTTTATGCAATCCAAACGATTTGGATCATGGAGTCCTAATCGTAGGATACGGTGTGAGCAGTAAGTATCATGCTTTACGAGCTCAGTTGCAATCATTCTTATACATTTTGCATCTTCTTTCTTTTTCAGAGTATCCTCTGTTTCATAAAGAACTACCGTACTGGTTAATAAAGAACAGCTGGGGTCATAGATGGGGCGAACAAGGTTACTACAGAGTTTATAGGGGAGACGGTACCTGCGGAGTTAATGCAATGGCTTCGAGCGCTGTAGTTGCATAATAAAAACATTCGTAACACCAAGGTCTTTCATAATAATACTTAACTTATCTAAATAAATTTCTATATACGTATGTATGTGTATATATATATATATATATATGTATGTATGTATATATATATATTATTCTTTTTTACTAATATGCATGTTAATCGCTTTGAATTATGAAAGAAAATTCGCGTAAGATCTTTAACAATTAAAAATACCATAAATACTCCAGAGATAAAATGACAGAACTTACAACAAAGATACATATTATATATATATATATATAGAGAGAGAGAGAGAGAAAGATACAAAACTTTTCAAGAATTGTAATTATTTAGAAGCGTAATGATGTTTTAATAATAAATAAGCATATTTGTTACATTTCAATGTTTTCACATTCTATGTTGTCATTCTGGTACCCTGAATCAACATCATCGTTTCCATTCACAAAAATCCAAATCTTATCGATTAAAAATTAACATTAAACTTTACGGAATATTGGAAATTTATTTGAAAATATTTCAAAATTAATTTAACAGTAAGTTATACGAACTGAAACATTAATACGCAACGTAATTAAAAATTATATTCTTTTTGATTCCGACAATCACAAATATATATCTTAAAATTCTAAATTAATTAGAATCAGTATGCTGTCACTATTCAAATTTCATTTATTTTGCGAATTATAAAATTTCACATACAAAAAAAAAAGAAAAAATAATGTCTTTAATTGTATGTGATCTCTACGCAGATAAAAGTTTTTGGAACCCAGGTTACAAATGCGAACTTACAACGTACAAAATTATGCATCTGTAACGCAAAAATTAAAGGGACTCCAACGATAATAAATTGTTTCTTCTATAACCGAACGCGTTATAGAAAGGTAGTTATTCGTTTCTTTTAACTTCGCTCTTTTATCAAAAATTGTTATCGACAAATGTTAACAATATTTATTTTCCGTGAATATTTAATGAAGTGCGTTTACATAAAATCTCTAGGACATTCAAATATTCTGTTTTCTTTTTTTCTTCCATTTACATTATATAATATCCTAACCTTTCTTCAAAGCGGTACGTTTAACGTACTTTAGCAAAAAAAAAAAAAAACTATATTTTAATTGTAAACTAAGTACGCGAAAAAATACTTGTGATAGGTAACAATTACAAATTGTTATTTTATCGTCGACAAAAAAAAAAAGTAACACAACGTCCCAGAATAAAACATTTAAAGGCAAATATATGCTGCTGTTTGTAACATCAATTGAATCCAAATACGTTTTTCTTCTTCTTCTTCTTTTTTTTTTTTTACTTTTTTTGTAATATATTATGGAGAAATATATTTTTCACTTAGCGTACTTTATCCCTTACTGTATGGCAATTTCTTTTCATCTGTTTAACTACCTTCTATTGTTTTACGACTGAAATTACATTTAATCATCGGCAGAAAATCCATTCAATGTTTTCCCTAAGACTGTTTTGTATCCTTTTTAAAATACACTAAAACAGAATTTCCATGCAAAGAATTCGATTGTGTTTCTGTTGGATGTAAAGCATCAGTAGGACATTTTGTATCACTACTTATTCGTGTCAGGTCACTGATGTGTCATTTGGAACTTGAAAGAATTTCGTGTCCTTTTCTCGTGTCGATCATCCGAATGACGAAAGGATAATAATTATAAAATGTACAGTAGATACAGTAACGCAATGAAAGCTGGTACAGGAGGAAACTTTTTGTATAATCCACTAATAATAATTGTAAGATCCCCATTGATTGTACGGCCCGTACGCTTGGGGTCCGCCTTGTCCGTACTGCCAATTCTGGTAGTTGGCGTAGTTTGGATCGGAAGGCGGTGGATACTGTTGGTAACCCTGTTGATATCCACCCTGGCCACCGTACTGACCGCTTTGAAATTGTTGCTGTGACTGATACGGTCCACTTGGTCCACTGCTGTACTGATAAGATGACTGCGAGCTGACTGAAGGTGGAGGTGGTACGTTAGACTGATCACTCGTTTTAACTTTCTTTGGAGGAGAGGTATCCCTGTAACACACAGTTCGTTATTAAAATCATTTTCTAAAATATCTCCTCTAAGGCCTTGTAACTTCCCTTGCATTGTTATTTTCCCTAAGAAAGATTAACCCTCGCACAGTGTGCAATGGTAACCGGGTCTCGGGGGTCCTTCCTGCTTTACCGACAGTGTCGAAGTTTGCTTGAAGAACGCAAACAAAACAAGAGATTCGAGACACTCGAGCGATTGTAGCTTTGTGTTAGTGAAATATCGTCGTGAAACTCGAGAGACCCCGAATTACCTACTACCGTAGGGTTAACACACTCGACAGACTGGATTATGCGACACAAGTACAGTACTTACGTCTTCGTATCATCACTTTTCGTCTTCTTTCGTTCCTTCGCCTGCTTGATGCATTTCTGGAACTGCTCGTGCGCCTTCAACACTTGTCGAATGTCTGGACTGAAATCCTCCAGAAATTCTACTTTACGTTGTGCAAAAAGTACTCTCTGCTCGAGATCGGCGTGTTCCCTTTCTATGAACATGTCCATGTATCCTACGATTTCCTGTGTATCGACCGGCGAACGTTGCATACCCAGATCGATTAATTGTAAATACAGTCGTGGATTGTCCTTGTCTTTTTCTGTGGCCTTCAACAGCACTTTGATCGCCTTGTCCACGTCATTTTTTACTTTACACAAAAACCGGGCGTACTTCACTACAATGTTATTGGCGATCGTTCTATTTTTGCTATTACTAATGTAATTCTCGTACAGTGTACAAGCTTTGTCCAGATCCCCCCTTCGACGCTCGAGATTTATTCTTCTATACGCCACTTGCAACATGTTCGGTATCACATTGTCGATGTTCTCCAATATGCTGGCGGCTTTCTCAAAGTTACCCTGACCTTCCTCGAACGTCGCCCACTGTAGATGTAAATTCGGTTTCTTTGGATGATGCACCATGCAGGCTCTGGAGTACACGTCCCTGATTTTCTCCACGTTGTCGCCCTTCAAGGATTCTAGATAACGAACAAACTACGAAAGAACAATTGGTACCCTATCTCGATACGAAAACATTACTGAAGACAAAAAGGATAATTATGGTCGTCAACTTACTCTCATCCAGAATTCATCGTACAGGGCGCAGGCTATCAAACACCTTTCGAATAAAATAATTATTCGATTCTGATCCTTTTGTTCAATTTCAAAATCTAAATACTCCTTCCAATTTTTCAACTGACATCGTTCCAGGGGTTTCACGTGGAAGTATGGTCTTTTGATCTGTAAGTACATCATAACTTTAATTATAGTACTTAATTAAATAGTATACCCCATATCGTTTTGACGCAAATAGCATAAGAAAAAAAATGCTTACACCCTCCTCGTACGACCACCTGGCGGCAACGGCGTTAATATTGGCCTTGTGCATTTTACGTCTGCTGCTGATAATCTTTTCTCTGATAGCGCGTGTTTCTTCGTCGGTGGGCGGAAGTTCGTGCGGCGGCGGTTCTTCCCCGGGCGGTGCATCGTCTGCTGCCGAATTAGAAGTATTGTCGTCAGACTTTAACAGTGCCTTCACCTCGGCTCTAAGCGCGAGGAAATCGTCAACGCTCAAAATGCGATTCGGTAAGTTCGAGGAAACGAATTCTTGAAATGCATCGAAATGGGATATATAACCGAGTGTGGGTGTACACAACAAACGATCATACAATGCCGTTACTCTGCTCAGACGTTTGCCTTCTAATTCCCATTTTATATAGCTTTCCCAAAGACGATCAGATCTATAAAAAAGAAAAATATATTTCTTTAATGCTCTTTGAACAATCGGACTAATTTATTTATATGAATGGAATCGATGCGAACCTAAATTCAAGACCACAGGCTTGAATAGCTCTTTCATATTGTTCACGAAGCTTTTCTTCATCCTTTTCATAGACGGTTTTGCAGTGGTTGATGTAATGGAGCCAAAGGTCGACACTGAGTGATATAGCTTTCAAACCTTGGTCGAATACCTGTGGTAACGGTTTACAATCACATTTAGAACAGTTTACAACCGATTGGGCTGGTGGCGGGTAGACTTATACCTATATCTTTTTTTTTTTTTTTTTCTTAGAGCTTTCGTAAAGCATTACGATTTTGTTTTGTTTTGTTTTTTTTTTTAGCAACGTATACTCACGTATCGTACGCGTACTGTAAATAAAGAGATTTAATTAACACAGAGATTGCAGAGCATTGTGCATTCACCTTAAAGTCAAGGAGTGTTCCGATCTGGGTGCCTCTGTGTCTTCCGCCACTTTTTCTTGCTCCCTCTCTCTGGCATGTTCACGTCCTAAGTCTTTGTTTCTGACTTTGATTTAAACACCCAACCCTGATCTTACTTACATTAAAGTAAGGTACCGCATCTTATGCTTAAGTTACAATACTTTTTTTTTTGTTTTGTTTTTCTTGTAGTAAGCTAATGTTGGTATACAAATGCTTACAAGTAAAATATAAAACACACACAATTTTTCATTGCACGAGATAAATTAATCGCAAAATTGAGACAAAACTAGCCTTTTTCGCTTGGACTTACGTAATCGTACGTAGAGTATTTCAATTATAAACGATATATAAGTAAAACAGTAATAATCGCAATAATAATCGTATATATCGCATTAATTAACTAGCTATTTGGTAAACGGAGAGAGTCGTATAGGTGCCGCAAGACGTGCTAGGCTGTTGGAAGGGAAAACCATATTTACGTGCGTGCACACTGCCCACGCGTCTTCCTAACTCGAGCTATTTTCATTAGATTGCGTTAATTAAATGATATCATAATGAGAAGTAGACCTAATGATTATGGTAAACGAGTCGACTCACCCTTTGGACATTTTCCGGGTTCCCTTTCTTCTTCTCGTAATCAGCGAATTTTCTCCAGTAACCGTAGCAATATGGATAACGCTCCAAAAATTTCGTATAAGCTTCGCGTGCAGCCTCTGCATCATTCTATCGAATAAACAAATATTTTTATAACATAAATTACTATACAACTTATATAACATTTATCGTGTTCAATTTACTTCTTGATCAACATATTGAAGAAGATACGTCCATCCTGTAAAATCTGACGGATCCTCGTTGACAGCCTTCCAATATTTCTCTAACTCTGGCAGTGTTTTTTTCTTTGGCGACGCTGGTTTAACCTCCTGCTTACTGTCCCCAGGATCTGCTTCAGTTGAAAGTGCTACTTTCTTGGCTGGAGTTTCGTCGTTGTTTTCAGACGTTGGTGAACTGGGATCGTATTCTCCCTCCGCGTTTAATTTACGCTTATCTGAAAATGAAGACAGCACAAGAGATAACAAGATTTGGAACCTGGTTTGGAACTTCTGTAAAAGGCTTTCTTCTTTCCACACTTACTTGTACCTTCCGTTTTGTTTTTCTTCTCTGGAGTTTTGCTCATCGCCTTCGTTGCGCTTTTCTTTTTCTTTTCGCTGTCCAATGGCAATTCATCCTCGGAAACGGACTCGGTTTCTCCTAAATCTGCAGGCGCCGCTGCGGGTAATTCTTCGTCCGACACGGCTTCTGTCTCGGGTTCCTGAACATTAAAATTCAATTGAATAAATTATAATATTAATTGTATTAAGACGTTGTTTTATGACAACATACTTTTGCTGCAGCTTCTGTAGGTAATTCGTCCTCGGACACAGCTTCCGTATCGGGCTCGGTTTTCTTCACAGCGTTTTCGGGTATACATTCCATGTCATCCTCTGTTACTTCCGCTATCTCTGTTATTATCGTCTCGCCAGCATCGGACACAACTTTTTCTGTAACATTTTCCATATCCTGTGATGTTTCTTGTTGACAATCCACCTCCATAACCTCGATTTCAGTACCATCGTTTATAACGTTTTCAGCTTCAACCTCTTCTGTTTCTAAAATTTCTGTGACTTGTGTCATGGCATCACCGTCGTCATTTATCACCTCTTGAAAGTCTATTAGTACACGTTGATTTGTGTCGTCATTACTGATATCTTGTCCCTCCATGTCCATTTGTTCACGTTCACTCAACATTTCAACTTTGTCCACACTGCTCTCCTCTATGATCATAGGATCTGATACTGCAGTAGAATGATCCTAAAAAATAATTTCAATAAGATGCAATTTTGATGCAAATGCATGTTCAAGATCAATAAAAATCATGCGTATCACTTACAATCTGAGATACAGACGTTTCTAAATCAGGTACAACTTCTTGAACTCCTATTTGTACATTTTGATTCATGTTTATTTCATGAACAGCAGTGTCACCAGAATCTTCTAATTCTAAGTGCAGCATGGATGCATCATCCTCATTGTGCTGCTCTATGATAATGTCACCAAACCTCTGCACTCCATTCTCTGGAATGCTTTCCATAACAACCTCCTCTTGCAGTACAGGCTCTTCCTTTAAAAGGGAGGAAGAAAAAGTTGCAATCAGTTATTTTTGTCGAATGCATCGGTGTTTGTGTATTTTAACGATTACGAGAACTATCTATAGTGTTGCGGGTTTTACGCACCTCGACTTCTTCGATTTCTTGAACCTTTTTCGGACAACGTGTCGCCCTTGCTAAAAGTTTCTTTACGGGAGATTTCTTCGCCACCACGGCGGTCTTACGCGTACGGCTGGATCTCGTGCGTCGTACTGCAAGAAACGAAAATACAAAAACAATCGCGAAATTTGAATGAAATATTTACACGTTACATGCGTGTGCGAGACGCCATTCATTTAATGGCGGTTCGCTAAGTCTACGGTCAGCTGCCGGTTGTACGGCCAGTTGTATTTTATTTTATGCAGATACGTATGAATAAAAACGTAAAGCGTAATTAGAAATTGCTAAACGTGATCTCTTTCAGAAATATCATCGTCTTCTTACCAGGCTCATTTAAAGCAATCTCGGTATCATCACCACTTGCGGACGACATCTTGCTTCGATGCAATCTCTGGAATGTAAAACGCAGAACTGACAAAGAAAATGGCGACAAAACGTTACGAGTGACCCTCTGTAGAATACTTACGTACTAATTGATAATATACAGTCGATAAAACACGGCAATTACTTTATTATCAATCGATAACAATTACATTAGAAAATATTTGAAAATTTAAAACTTCAATCTGTGGTATTAAATTAAAAAAGGAATGTTATACCTTAATACCTGTAACATATTGCAATATAGAGAATAAATATGGAATATTGATAAAGAAAATAGCGTTACTATGAATATTTCCTAATATTAATCCAATACAACAAAAATTTGACTAATTTGACAATACGTATTTCATTTAAAAAATTTTAAAATATTTCTTTAAATACTCTTTCATTCAATATACAAGAATCTTGCGTTTAAAACTTTTATTACTTAAAAATTGAAGTACCATGGTATATCGTACACCGTGCACGTATTATGTTACATCACTGTAATATCCTTTTTATCTATTACAAAAGCGCCAACTGTTTGAAAGTGTATTTGTATAAAAATACATACGAAACGTGTCTAGAATTAAAAAATACAGAAATTAAATGTTGTATAACAAGGATACTTGAGTACATACGCATGTGCAAGGAAACGCGATAAAGAGCGCAAGTGCACGAAGTAATCTATCCTTGTGCAGAATACGATACCAAGTGAAGTAAATACCAAGGTGCATGTAATACAAGTTTCTCCATGTATGTTATTTTGTACACACGTTTTTGTAAAGCAACGTATGTCGATGTACGTGGGTCGATGCTATACATCGATGTACCAAGTTAAATGCGAAACAAAACAAGCGATGCTGAAGAGGATCGCGAACCGCCCGATTTCGTTCGTAATTCGTCAATTCCGAACATCTCGGAATTCCGAGTCCTCTTGTTCTTTTCATTTGTTTTTCTCGTTGGTGGAAACAGTTGTTTCAATCATCAGGAAGATCTATCCGCTGAGTAAAATTTTTTAGAACAAAAAAAAAATGGTGTGAGACACAAACAGGAAAAAAAACGTTTATTATTTTTTAAAAGTCTATGCAACATTGGGAATGTCAAAATGTTTAGCAAAGATTATCTTTGGCGATAACAAGTGTACTTCGCACTATACGAATTCAAAAATTTGTGATAGGAAATGTCTTACAGTGATGGCGGCCGTCCGATACGTAAGTTCGGCACAAAGTCGCCGAAGAAACTTTGCGTGACAAAGAACGAGAATAACGATAAGACCATAACCACTATTAACTGCAACAATCATCATCACAATCATTATCATCATAGCCATCGCTTTCTCGACGCTTCTCAGCCATCCGTACACAAACGTAATCTCTATATTGTTTCTTTCCCTCTGATACTGCTCTTCAACGTTCTGAGAACGCTTCTCTATCAGTTATTTGTGGTATTCAAGTATTTGTATACGTCCACGTCTCAGCTTATTCAACGAAGGCAAGCTTCCAAGCAAACCTGCCAGCTGGAAATTGTAGTCGGTCAGAAGTCAACTGAGAGTTTGAATAACAATTTGAACAGTACTGGACAAATTGAGAACGAAGGAATGTCGCAAGTGCCCAGAAGGTCCATCGGTCCTGGCCCTGGAGATCCGTTGCTTGCAAAACAAAAACATCATCATCGTAGAGCCTTTGAATTCATTAGTAAAGCTCTTAAAATAGACGAAGATAATGAAGGTATACCATCGACAAGTTACAAATGTTTTCATACAACCTTCTTTTTTTTAATGTATCAATGTTTATTTTTTTTTAATTAGGTCAAAAAGAAATGGCAATTGAACTTTATAAAAAAGGTATTGGGGAACTAGAAAAAGGGATAGCCATAGAATGTACAGGTGGTAGAGGAGAAGTATGGGAACACGCTCAAAGACTTCATGATAAAATGCGCACTAATTTAGCAATGGCAAAGGATAGACTTGATTTTCTTGGTTTGTATATTTCTATTTTAAACATGTCCAATATTTCTTAAGCTGTACCAACTTTCTCTAGAAGAAAAACTATTGCAACTTTGATGTAATAGGATTAATGGTTATATATTGTAATAGTTAAATAAATAAAATTATGGTGCAGCTTAAGGATCACATATTCAGCATGCTCATGTGTTAATTGTTCTATAATGTTTACGCGTATGCGTGCGTGAGTGAGTGCGCGTTCATGTAAGAATGTATATATGTGTGTATGCATGCGCGCGTTATTCCTTTTTTTTTTTAAATGATTTTTATTTTTTGCACAATATTTCTTCATAAGCGGTGCAAATATATACACACACATATATATATATATATATATATATATATGAATTAGTAGCTAAACTTCATACAGCAGCATTTCTAATGGCCATCCGAGAGTTCATTTTTCTACTGTAAAGTTAGTTTAAGTAGCGTACGATTTCGGAAGGAAATTGAAAGAATTTATTGAGTTCAATTTGTATTTAGCTATTTAGCCTACTGCAGCATGGCAGAGAATGTTTTTCCTTTTTGTAGTGAGTGTGTGTGAGCTGAAAAAGCTGGATATCTCCGATGAATATCGAGCTCCTGGAAATAAAGTGGACAACGAACATCCAGGAAAGAATCTGAGGGTCCGACGCAATATACACACATTACAGACAACTCGATCTCCTTTAAATACAAATCATACAAAAAACACAAACAGTACACAAACAGTGAACGTAGGGCAGAATTCATGTACCCAAATTCCCAAGTTAAGGCCACGTTCACCAAAAAACTATTCTGGCCATTCCGAAGGTACTGTTTGTCTGAAGTTTTGGGCTTTCATGCAAATTTTCAATATAAACTTATTAATATAATATACTTAAAGTATTTGCTTTCCTGATGATGTTATTCCTGTTTCATTATTAACACTTACGTTAGTTTTTTGACATAGTGCAACAAGTAGTATATGTTAATACATTATTATATTAATTGCTATATTTACAGTAGTTCTTTTATATCTTAGTAATCTAGTTGCAGTATTTATTTAATTAAATCGTTTGAGAATATAGAGAATTATTTATATTATGTAAAAAAGTTATATTTATCAAACAATGAATTCGATTAAACAAGGCTGTATGCATGAGTAAATGCTTTTATATAAAAGTTTCAAGTTTTGTTTGAAGAATATGTTGGGTAATTAACGATTGCAATAATTATTTTAACACATTCTTCAATATGTTTAAATACGACACTTAGCTTCAAAGTTTATGCGAAATGTTTAATATGAGAAACATTAATACACTTATGAAACGATAGTAATGTAACATGTGTATATTGTTCTTAAAATTTCAGCTAAATATATTACATGCACATTATTATATTTCAATTTTGTTATGTTAATAATTACACGCTTTGTTTCAATACATTTGTTTTTGTATTTTGTATTTTGTATTTTGTATTTTGTATTTTGTTCGTATATTAGATTAACAAAAGACTGACACTGGAGTGCACGAACAGTTTGAAAATTCGCTTACACTATAATCTTTTTATAGCATCCGGAAGAAAATTATCAGTGCCTGGGAAGAGAGTAGGTACAGCAATAAGTAAGAGTCAAACGTTGCCGCGTAGCATGGGACGTTCGACGCCAGTTCAGCCGTGTCACAGAGTCACGCCTGTTAAGCCATCGTCTACACCCCCCTCAGTGAAGAGACAGCTATCCGTGCCTGGAAACGGTTCTCCGATCAGAAGACCCGGAACACCCACGGCATCGAATAGCAACAAAGGAACACCGACCAGAAAGGTTCCCATGTTGAAGGGAGTAGACCCAAAACTCGCACAAGTTATTCTTGATGAAATTTTGGAGGGAGGAGCAGCCGTTCATTGGGAGGACATTGCTGGTCAAGAAGTTTGTACATATTATATTCAAATTACAAACAAAAATATTAAACATTATTGATAACGTTTATTTCCTGAACGTAGACAGCAAAACAAGCACTGCAGGAAATGGTAATTCTACCTTCATTGAGACCCGAGTTGTTCACTGGTCTACGAACACCAGCAAGGGGACTGCTGCTGTTCGGTCCACCAGGAAACGGGAAAACGTTGCTCGCACGCGCCGTAGCCACTCAGTGCAACGCCACGTTCTTTTCCATATCCGCTGCTAGTCTTACATCAAAGTATGTGGGGGAAGGGGAGAAATTAGTGAGAGCTCTTTTCGCCATAGCGCGGGAACTGCAGCCGTCTGTGATTTTTATCGACGAAGTCGATTCATTGTTGAGCGAACGAAGAGACAATGAGCATGAAGCCTCGAGGTAAATCGATACAAAATGAAATAGAAAATAGGTGGCAATTGTCTAATTGTTGTTTGTTCCGTAGGCGGCTGAAAACGGAATTTTTAGTAGAATTCGATGGTCTGCCGTGCAACCCTGACGAAAGAGTACTCGTCATGGCTGCCACGAACAGACCTCAGGAATTAGACGAAGCTGCTTTAAGGAGATTCACGAAACGAGTGTACGTTACACTACCAGATCTACCCACAAGAATCATGCTGCTCAAACGATTGCTAGCCAAGCACAATGATCCGTTAAAGCCAGAAGAGCTGAACGAAATGGCGCTCTTAACCGAAGGGTACTCTGGGAGCGATTTAACGGGCTTGGCAAAAGATGCAGCCCTTGGTCCTATCAGAGGTAAAAAGCACCTATTCACCCTTCGTTGTTTCTTCTTTGTTGAAGTAGACTGAATGGATATAGCAATCTTGGCCAAACAGTCTAACGATCGACATCAACAATGAATGTTTCTTAAAATTAAAAACAAAATGAAATGTATTAATATTGCACAGAGCTTAATCCAGATCAAGTGAAGGAGTTGGATCTGAATTCCGTGCGCAACATTACAATACAAGATTTTCGTGATTCGCTTAAAAGAATTCGTAGATCGGTATCGCCCGCAAGTTTGGCCGCTTACGAGAAATGGAGCTTTGAATACGGTGACGTAAGTCTATGATTTTTAAAAATTCGTTCGAAGCAATGGGTTTAACTCGTTCGTTACGTTCAAAGTATCGGTTCAAGAAACGATGAACTGTAACGAGGTACTTCAGAAGTGACTTTCTACGATAATTAATTATTACAAAAGTGTAAATACGGCAGCTTTTACATTTTCTAAACTAATTTATAAATGATAAGAAAATGTTATCGATCGCGTGAAAGGCACTCTTGCTAAGTAATGTTTTTTAAAAATCATGTTACAATCTGTAACGCTGTAATGTTAATAGCTTTGTACTGCGGTAAACACATTCCATACTCCATCCACTAATCAGGTATCGTAGATTTAAGTTTTCATTGTAACGATATTGATAGTAGAATTTCCATTCCAGTGTTCATAGTTCGAGATTATTTCTTCTTTCATGTTTTCGAGAATGACGTTTCTTTTAGATCTGTTCGAATTGAGAGATTCTTTCTTTGCCACGCACCTAGATAATCTTCTAATTGTACATTGTATTATAACAGTTACGCAAAGTTGCTTAATGACAGAAAGGACAAAAGAGGATTAATGTAAATAATTGAATCAAGCGCAATCGATTTGAACAGTATTCGAATAGAAAGACTGCATTTGCGCATGAAACAGCACACGTCCAATCAGATAATAAAACACAATTGAAACTTAATCATTGCTGTGGTTAAGCTATCGGATAAGCATAGAAAAATTTGTAGGTGTCTTGTACAAGCACGTGCTGAAAGTGAAACACGCAACAATTGCTTTTAGGCATGTAAGTTTTATAAAAAAAATAAAGAAATAAAAAAATAAAGAATAAAATAGTAATTGTACGGTTCAGGATAACAGTGGTGTGACTCTTGCTATTCAAGATAACCAAACTGTTGTGTGAAACTGAAGATAGATACATCACTGTTAGACTGGATAACACAGATAACACACTGTAACAACGTACTCGAGAGAAATATTGAAAATATTACTCTTGTTATGTTTGGTTGATAATTGTTGTGATGGAATTAACGCCATTAATGTATCAGCGCGGGCATCAAGTTTGTCAGTTTGTAAATTTAGCTCTTGATTTGATGAAATTTCTATTGAGACAACGAACTGGAAGTATATTTGAAACGAGTGGAACTCAAAGTACTTATAATTTATAATCAATTATTATCGATGAAACAATAACGTCGTTATGATACGCGTATTCTATAAAAGAAAAAATCCTATATATTATATATATATATATACACATAAAAGTTTTTGATATTTATCTATTGCTTAAAATGCTCAAACAAACAAACAAACAAACAAACAAACAAACAAACAAAAAAAAAGTGATTGTGCTTGTACGATATAATCATACAATGGGAAAAAAAAGAGAGAAATACGTTTATTGCAAAAAAAGAAACCGAATACTGATAAACGTGTCAGTACAATGTTATTTTCACTTTGAAATTAGTTATTATAAACTTTGTGATTTTAATCGACTTGTATACAACATATGTTCGTTCGTGAGAGAAGCACATAAAATAGTTCTAACCATTGAAATTGTACCTACTCATTACAATTTATTTTTAATAACGTAAATGCAACGAGTTTAAAAGCTTCTCTGGTGTGATCAGTAGCTAATATTAATGAATAATAGTAATAATAATAGATGTATATGAGTAGCGTATATGTGTGGCGTGTGTTGTTACTTTTCTTTTTTCTGCCACGCAATTCGATGAACACAAGTAAATTCTTCCCCCCTTTTACTCGTTAGAATTTCCACGTGAATTAATAGGTGATACAAAGTATTAGAGAAAACGTAGAAAGATCACCGCATAGATTATTTGCAGCTATGCAAAATGTGCGCACCACTCTTTGTATAAAGAATGATATACCAATGAAAAGTTGATGATGCAAACAATGCCAAATAAGCTTAATTTTAACAATTGTATTAGTATTTAATAAGTCTGTTGTTCAACTAAGTTAATCAACTAGCCAATTAATTTAATTGAAACGCATCACAAACTTAATATTAAATGTTACCGCTCTTCGTTCCGAGGATTTAGTGCCAACAGAGCATCGCAATGTGATTAAGTTTCATTCTTAGGATAACTTTTTGTCTCTTCTAATCCGTTCGCGCTGAATAATTAATTTATTCTGTATCGCATAAGTAACGTTAATTGAGAATACTTTCTTCTACGATCTTTGCACAACAGACTGTTTACTTCAAATATGGGTATATATGTATCTATTTACATGCCCCGGCCTTCCAAAGTTATAAAACACGCTCAGCCTCGATTAAGTTATTTTGCTACTTTTATAAAGAACAAAAAACTCGTAATAGGATATCAATGAAAATAATAAACGCTAATGTTAATTAATGCTACTTTAAAGATAAATGGAAATGCGAGTTGATCGTTGAGAAATGTTTGCACTTGTTCCCAAGGAATTATGTTCTTCTTTGTATAATTATAAGTATTTGACTTGTGTTATTAAAAAATAATAATTGTTTTGATAATCATGTAAATGCAACATTGTGAAAAAGAAAGAAAAAAAGAAAAAAAGAAAAAAAAGAAAGAAAAAAAGAAGAAGAAGAAGGAAAACATTACTACCAAAAACAAGTTTATTTTATGAAATTTAACACAAAAACTTGCAAGATTTATCTTTATTCGTGGTACGTCTTCAATTAAATGTACTTTTAATTAAATGCCAAACCTATGTTGTTCTCTTTTCTTCAACAGTATTATAGATTGTTTAAAAACGATTACACCGAACAAGATAGATAGTTCACGATTGTAGTAGTAGATTGTATAAATTAAAGAAATTTTTCGTTGAGCAACTCGTTCTTAATGTATCTCGTATCGTAGCCAGTTATTCTTCGCTTGATAAAACAAATTGCGTATTTAATTAATGTTAAATAATATACTCGAGTGATATATCATGCAATTAAATAGTAACTTTTTAAATATAACTGGAATAACGTAGCGTACACCCTACACAACAACTGTACAGAAATGTTCTAATTCATATTTTGTCGCCGTGTGAGCTGAGACTGAGGAACGCATGTTAATATTGTGTGTAATTAAAGTTGTACAGTACAAATTATTCTAACACATTCCGTTAAGGAAAACTTAAAAAAGAAAGAGAAAAGCAAAGAAGAAAAGAGGAATGATCACAACTTCCATTTCGAAAGTTAATCACACACATTTCATCAAAATTATTAATTAAAAGTATCGCTAAAATATCCCTGGTTCACATTATTTGTATTCTCGAATGAAATATCTTTTGTTTAACAACAGTGTGATATGATACAGCATAATACTTTTGTACTAAATTGATGTAACAACGCACCCTTTTGTTTTTTAAAACTCATACAAAAAATATACTAAATCATTGTGTTTTCTTTGATATATATATATATATATATATATACACATATATATATATATATATATATATATATATATATATATATATATATATGTATGTGTGTGTATAGATATATCACAAATGTTTTTACTTAATATTAAATTTTATTGTATTGGATAGTCAGTCAAAATATTGTCTTCTACACAAGTCATCCAGTCATGAATGTTTTTTTTAAGTGCTTCGACACAGATGATTCGTAGAAAAGAATATTCTTCAGTTTCAGGTAATTGATTCATTGTAAAAGTAATATTAACGGCTGTAAAATAAAATTACCTTGTATGTACTTAAAAAACGTGTTATATTATTTAACATTTAATCAGTTGCGTATAAACGAGGATACTGCAATTCTTATAAATTTAAAAAACCACTTGTTTCTGCTTGTTTTCTGTGTGTGTATGTTTTTTTTCTCTTCTTTATCTTTTTTGATATTATTTCATAACTTTATGCTTTTATAATAACGTGGGCTATGAAATAATACAAAATATTGTGTATTTTAAATATTTATTCCTTTTTTTTTTTCATTCAAAGGACAATTTGTTTTTATTATAAGATAACATTATCCTAAGCATTTTCGAGGGTCTCGCACCCTTCTGTACCTAAATTACTCTTTATATAACATTTTTTTTTTTGTTTGTATGTCTTCCATCGGTTCACTGATTACTTATTCATCCACAGACAAGTTACTTTTTCATTTTTTTTTTCTTTCTTTTACTTTTTAATTGGCTCTCTCTCCACAGTTCGATATCACTTATCGCAGTCAATTAATCATTGCTGTTATTCAACTTTTTTTTATGTTTCTCCTGTTATTACATTTAGTTACTGACTTTATACAAATTGGTTTCGAAAGGTTTATGGCTTTTTTTATCGTCGGTGGTGAAGCGAAATATCGAGATAAATCTCTATTTTACTCTAAATCACCCTAATTTCCTTTTACCTTTTTTTTTTATCGTTAATTATAATAGGCATACTTTGAAAAAAATTAAACTCCAACTAATGTTCAGAACGAAAAAAAGATAATAAACATTCTTTTGTTTAAAGTTAAATAAATATTAAAGCTAATTACATTTGAAGAGTGAAGGAATAAGATTCTATTCAACATTCGTGCAGTAAATTGGAAGACACGAAAAATACAAGTATCGTGCCACACAGCAATTATAATAATATCAAAAAACATACGAGATAATGTAGAGTGTGATTGTCAATTGATATACTGATTATTTATAAGACAAAAATTTCTGATATATTGCATACTATATTGAAATAAAAAAAAAAAACAAAATGTAACTTTAATTTTTTAATACGTAAAGGTTTGACCGAAGGCAGAACAATAGTGACTCCAACTCTTTAGTGGAAGTGTTTATTATCATTATCATTATACTTAAATTACATTGTAATAATTACACCAAGGTTCACTCTATTTCTTTGTACAAATGGAGAGGAGTCACTAAGAAGAGCTAACGCAACACAATATATAACTGAATCAAAGTCAAATTCTGCGTAAAAAATATGTCACAACGCTGACATATTTCATGGAATATTTTTTCTTTTTAAAAATTCTTGGTAAGAATTTTTTTTGTTTCGTTTGTTTGTTTGTTTGTTTGTTTTTTTTTTCTTTTTGTACATTTACCACCGACGATAAATATCACAAAACGAGGAAAGTTTTACAACTCGTTTATCGACTCGCAATTAGTTTATTTTTAATTTAAGGGCCCTGCATACGTCAAAGCATGCATCCAAATCTAGCTACATCACAGGCGCCATGTCTACCTATACTCTCTATCTTATTACTATGTTCAATGTCATACTCAGTGTTTACCATAAATGAACATTTTTCATTCTTGTTCATTAATGATTCGAAATAAACTAAAAATTGGTAAATTGTGGCAAAAATATTAAAAATATAACAACGCAACGGTCGCATACATACGTACACCTTACGCAGCACAACGAATGCAGGGCTCGTTTAAGGGGCTGCAAACTTTCAGTTCAGAAATATACCTCATTCAACACCTTGGAATACAAAGAACTTTTTGAAACGAACAAAAAATCATATATATATATTACACTGATGGATTGACTGCTATGATATATCTTTTCTTTCTTTTTTTTCAATGAGCATTGCAAGATATACTCTGACATCTGTTAAAATTGGTATATACGTTTCTATTGTGTTTGGCAAGGGAAACGTATAAAAGGAAATACACATTTATGTATGCATACCGTGTATATATGTTTTATATATATATATATCACTTTGAACTTTTGTTGGAGCAGTTCTTCACGAAATTATTTATATCCGTCAATGTCGGGACAACCAAATTTAAAAATGTTTTTGTTTTGTTCTTTTTTTTGTTTTGTTTTTTGTTTTTTTTTTTACAATGTGATACTTCGATCGAAGTAAACTTAAAGGATACTCGTACATATGACGATGCAGTCAAAATACCGATAAACTTGTTGGAACAGGTATATGACAGAACAATTTTTTTGCAAACACCCCCAGGGGCAAATGTATCATATGTAACAGTTAGTTGATGTCAATCAATGATCAATTTCATTGCGTGGGGTATTGTGGCATGGTGTATGCTACCATAGCAGGTTGCTGACCTGGTGGTAATGGTGCAGTTGCAGTCGGTGGTGCGGCGGTCGCTTGTGCAGGCTGCCATGTGCCTGCACCTGGTGCAGGCATTCGCATACTATTCATATATTGAGCCTGTTGTCCATAATATTGACTGTAGTACTGAGCGGGCTGTAAAAATTGACCCTGCATCTGTGGATACCCTTGTGGATACCAATAACCCATTTGCTGGCCATATCCATATGCATACTGACCAGCTCCAGCTGTAACCTATTAAACAAAACAATATTAGACATATGTATGTATGTATATATATATATATATATATATATATATATATATATATATATATATATATTAAGATTTCTTTTGTTTTATTACTGAGCAAATACAAATACATTTTAAGATGACAACAATTGATAATTTAGGTGTACAAATATTAATAATAATGAATATATATTAAAACAACCTGTTGAGCTTGGTGATTTGCATTAGGACCCACGCTATTAGGATCTCCATTTTCTTTTCCCCAAAAACATTTCACGATACTACCATTAATTTCTGTATTATGTGTTGATTCTATGGCATGCGTTGCTGCTTCCTTAGTAGTGAATTTAATAAACGCGTATCCTTTATCTTTAAATACTCTTATATCTTGTATGGTACCAAATGGTGAAAATGTTTTGTTTATCAGTTCGTCCGTAATGCCATTTGTAAAACCTCCACAATATACTGTGCAATTGGTTGGACTACTTTGGTTATATACCTATCAACAGCAACACGCACGACTTAGGAAATCAATTCATATGTTTTTCATCGATTAAACTGAATAGAAATGTTACATTTGTTTAAGACATAGATTTATACATATAAATAATATATAAGGATAAAGGGTGATAACTGTTCACTGAAACTTAAATCATACCTCTTCGTAGTTAGGTTTACTATTATTTGAATGTCGTGGCCTTTCGGATCTTGGCGGTGGTGGTTTCCTGGTAGACCAATTTGTCCTGATGCTTCTTGATCCGAGCCATTGGCCATTCATTGCTGCTATCGCTGCTTCAGCTTCAGACTTTTTGACAAACGATACAAAGGCATATCCTTTACTTTTCATAGTTTGAGGATCACGAACAATTCTACAATTGCTAATTTCGCCAAAGGGCGCGAACGCTTCTTTCAGAGTGTGTGTTTCAATTTCTGGTGAAAGATCACCGACAAATATGTGATGATGATTACTCGTGTCCAACTTCGGCTGATTTCCAGGGCTCGTTGCCCAGTTAACCTTCATTTCCTTATTCAGGAAGGATCGCTTGTTCATGGCGGCTAACGCTGTAGCCGCGCATTGATGATCTGTAAATTCGACGAAAGCGTACGGATCGTTTCCCGGTTCCCGTATTATCTTGCATCCTTTCACGGGGCCTATTTGTGAAAAAAGTGCGCACAACAGTTCCTCCGACACCGAAGAGTCTAGATTTCCCACATAGAGCGTTCGTGGATTGCTTTCCTCGCTCATGCTCGCTCTTTCAGGACCTTTGTACTTCTTTATTTAACTAATTTCCTTACGCTTCTCGGGCTTAATTGTACGGTTCACACGTTCAGCGCGTGGTACGTGCATTTACCTCGAGCCCAGCATCAGAATTCAGATTTTCTCGCCTTTTCCAAAGAACACGGACGGTTGAACGCGAAGCTACACCCAGCCTCTACGTCATACTAACATAAAATGGCCGCTCTCCTGCTTCGCTACTTTCCCTTCAATCATCCACCAAAACGTTCGAATTTTACCGGTTAATTTACACAGTTGTTTGCCTCTTTTACGCGCGTTCAATTCCTTTTACCTACCTATATCACGTTCGTTAAACGGACTCGAATAACTTGCAACTTAATCGGCTAAAGTATAAAGAACACGTGTTTTTGTATCATCCGTCGAAGATTTCATAACAGGTAGCGCGAAAACGCTTGTGAATCATTGGCCTACAAAATTCACTAGACAACCATTTCTTTAAGGCTGATTTTCATCAAATTTTTATTCTTTCTTTTTTTTCGAACATAAAGCGTTGATATTTTCTTATTTATTCTTTTAATATCAATAATTGGCAACTTTATTAATTACATAAAATTACTTTTTTTTTTTTAACTACATGGAAACATATCCATTATAATATTTGAAAATAAGTATTACATATTTGAAACTTCATTATGAATAAAGCTAATTTTATTATCAAAATAATTTTTCATTAAATGTATTATTAGATTTATTGTTAAATTTCTGTGTTTTGGTTAATAGAACAGAATCATTTTATTGCATAAATAAGTGTACGTGTATAAAGGTGATTAAAACAGAAACGACTTTATTATTTAATTTTAAAATAAGTCGCGCCTACAAATGAATGTTTCAGCGTCAAAAAAGAAATATAAGGACAACAATGTTATACAATGAGAACAATACTGGTGTTGCATGCATTTTAAATTACCACTATGCAGTTGCTATTGATTTATATACAATTATATGAAATAATAAATCTTTGGATGTATAAAAATCTTTGGAAGTGATTTAATTCTGATGATTTATATTTGCCAGTAGACCTACTGATATGATCTATATGAACAATGATGATGATATTTAAATTTTATTGAACGGTTAAACATATATATATATATATATATATATATATATATATATATATATATATATATATATTCCTAACTTTAATATTACAAACAAAATTCTTAACATATGTACCACAGTTAAAATGATTACACATTATTGCATATGGCCACATTAGTTAACGAAATAAAATACTTTTCTTTTTTACTGGCAGCAATATCTCACTTGTTATGCTTTAATATAAGCTGGTTCACTAACGAACATAGTAAAACTCAAAAATTATGAATAAAACGAGTTATTTACAAACAGTTTAGCATTGTGTACAAAGTTACTAATAATTCTATATTTTTATTAATTAATCATACATTCGTAACGTAAATAGTTATTTAATGATTGCTCAACACAAATTTTATTATTTATGAGAATGATATTAACAAACATTTTATAAGAATTGCTCTTTCCATTCCATATTGCACTTGAATGTTTCTCTCTTTTTTTTTTATCATACAAATAAAAGTACTTTTTTTTCTCAATATCAATAACGTTTCTTGCATGCCAGCTTATACGAGCAACAATTACATTTATAAAATCAAGTGTATAAACTTAAATTGCGTATTAATAAAGTTCATTGGTTTGTGGCTACTCAGTCTTTATGACATATTATTTAAGAAATCATAGTCTATACATATATACGTATATATATGTATGTATAGAACCTTGAAAAAGAAAAAATGTCATGTTTCTTATTCTTTTTTAACAAACTATACGAGCGTTCATGCGTTAAAATTTGCATTATTTACATCAAAATAAAACATAAGAATATTAGACAACAAATTATCATCATGTAAATATAAAATGAATACTTATTAAAATGTTTGTGATGATTCTGAGTATTACGATCATTTTAGGGTGTCTGTACAGCTTATATACATCGAACGTAGAGAAATTATTTAAAATTTGTAATACTTTGCCTTTGACTTGTTATGTTTGAAATTGGGTAACAAGAAGCTTCGTTGCTTTGGCAATGTCGTATGCACACGAACGTACTTGCTGCAGGCAGCGGTCCATGTGTTCAATATCGCTGGTGTATCTCTGAAGGCCAGAACATTCCGCTTGAAGTCTCCCTGTATTACCGTTCAGCTGACGCAAAGCAGATCTGATATTTTCTTCGATGGGATTCTATAAGAAAAAGAATGTTTAATGACACGCTTCGAGTACACTGAAACGAAAGATGTCTTGTATCCTACTTGAGGAAATATAGCTGTAAGCTCGGCAACAGCAACTCTGATTCTTTCTGCACAAGGTACGAAAGCTTCTCGTTGCTTTGGATCTTGCATGGCCATCCACAGTTCCTGTATTCTTTTTGTGACTTGCTCTGTTCTTCGTGTGACTTCTTCGCTGGGAGGAAGATTGGGAGCGCCACATTCCCACAGACTTTGCGTGTTGTTTCTGGATATTGCCTCTGGATCTCGCTTTGACTGTATTTAGATAATTATGTGTATTCACATATGAAATTTTACACAACGAAATCTTTATAAATGTAGATTGAAAACTTCAGTACCTGACAAATAGATGTTGACCACGAGGTAGGTTTTCTCAAGCCTTCTCTCGTTTCGTACATAGACGCAGGTCGCTGATTGCTTCTGGTAAGAGAGGTTTTTATATCAAGCACTGGTTCTAACTCTGGCTCTTGTTCTCCACCAACGTGACCGTTAACCATGCCGTCGGTGGATTCTTTCATCTACACGTTTTACACATTAAACTTTCGATCCCAAAAACACGAGGCAAATATAAAATAATCGTCTTACGTGAATCATTTGTTTCAGGTCGTTATTTTCACGCGTTAGCTGTTCCACGGTATTTTGCAAGGTGTGTATCTGCTCGCGAAGGTCTCTGACGGTAGATTCAGAGAGGGTTAATTGTTTCTTCAAAACTTCGACGACAGACGGAAGTCCTTTGGCTAATGGCGCGAACGCTTCCTGCAATAGCATTTGCGCTGAATAAAATTGTATTTTTATGTTAAAAGGAAGGATATTATGAGTCACTCTATGTGATTGTTATGGAACAAAACACATGATCTGTGTGTTATAAATTTTAGTGAATTATAAAGAGGTGAGATAATGCAAGTCATTAATCGCAATATATGATATTTAAATTGATATGTAACTCTGGCAAAGGCTGCACATGCACTAACAGACCTGTGCACTTGCCTAATAGCATTGTCTACAGAAGAGCCATGTACTTAGCCGATTCCTTATTCTTCGTTTCGTAACTAGAGCCGGTACCTTTAATACGTTACCACAGAATTTTATCGATTTTAACAAATAACTTGCTCCCATCTTTTTTTTATACTATGTATATTTCTTGTATCGTCAATATTTCTTAATATTTTATGACAAATCATCTCATTACGTACCTCGTTATTCATTTTGAACTGAGTTGAATATTCAGGCACTGCATTATCTGTCGACGTTAATGCATAATCATCGTCAGAAGCTACGCTATCGTACAAAGGTTCATCGTCTGATATTTGCGATCGGTATTTCCCAAGCTGTTCCTTACGAAACACGGAACTGGCTGGATCTAATTAATAATACATAAATGTAACAGACAAGTTGTATTATGTATATCATTTTTTACAAACCTTGCAACGGGACATTATTTGCAAGCATGTGTCTTCTGCGAGCTTCGATCAGCAGATCTACAATAAGGGTAGTGAATTCTTTTAGTGTAAATCTTGCCAACTTTTGTCTGCCTTGATTTCTTGTAGACGACAGTTGCGGGTTGACTGGCAGAAACGGTACTGTACACCTTTCTGGTGAAGATGCGGTCGTGAACCAAACTATTTAAAAAGTGTGTTAACTTAATATCGGTACCAAAATTAATTAATAATCAATGTTAATGTATTATTTCATTAGTGAGTAACAAGTTCAAAGTTGTTACTTAAAAACTGAAATCGTAGAATTTAACTTACCCCTCCTTCAAAATGATGCAATAAAAAAATATATGTATTAATAGCATAATGTACAAAAAAGTGTTAATTAGTAAAAACAAAAGTATGTTTGTAGTATCAATGCATGTGCATGTATATTAATAGAGTTTCTATTTAAGTTAGTCAGTAACCTACGTACTAATTAAAGTAAATTCTTTATTTACAATTCACTTACTTTCTTCGTTTTCTCGGCGATCAACCTCGTCATAAATATCCATTGCTAATTCCTCCAACAGATGATTTGATAACTGAACAAAAGAATTCTAACGTTATACCACAAATTCTTCCTTTGTACCAAAATTCGTTTTGCCATGGATTATATTCCACCTTACTTACCAATTGCAATCTATTTCTTCCTTCTAAACATAAATTATTTTGCTCTATCAACAATGTACATTCAGGAATAATGATATGCTCATCCAATCTATGATCTGGTTTACGTGAAAATATATAATATGTCAGTCTGTCTGTTACTTCATACATGCACTCAACTATACGCTCTGATAATTCTATATGCCCTGCCATTCTAAAAGGTAAATGCTTATTTTATTAACATCTTTTCATGGGTATCTATACAGGAAAAAGCATGTTATATACTTGGCAATTTCAGCAGGTGTTTGTCCATTTGAATCAACCATATTAGGATTACCACCATTGGCTATTAAAAGTTCTACCTGCAAAGCTTGTCCTGCTCTAGCAGCTACATGTAAAGGCGTAGTACCTTTTTCCTGTAAAAATAAATGTTGTACTTCATGTGTTTATTATTAAACTGCATATTAAAATTTGATTTGAAAGTACCTTATAAAAATAACTTGGATTAGCACCTTGTGCAAGTAATCTTAAAGAAGTTTCTAAATTACTTGTACGAACACTACTGTGTAGCTGTCTGCTTAATTCTTCTTCACTGCAACATTCTTCTTTACTTGGACGCAATATGAATGCTAAATGTTGATGTTTTGCTTTAATAAAATCAGCCTTTATTGGACTAAAAAAAAAAACAATAATAAAATTATTATCGAAATATTTTATCCTATATTATTTTATGATATTATTTGTACTGACTGTAATGGATCTTTAGCCTGTGGCTTCCTTCTATTGATTTTTGAATTATTAGGATCTAAAAGGGAATGTTCCCAAATACTGTTTGCTCCATTATCATTTAATGTGTGTACCATCTATAAAATATTAATTATTATTTTTCAAATTACACACTAGAGGATATTGCTGAGTATTATTTACTAACATTGAGTAAATTCGTGTGCCAAATGCTCTTATGAAGCGATTTTATGTGAGATATATGACGACCAAGGCTACAATGTATACCACAACAATCATCGCATAACAAAATGGCTCTGTTCAATGAAGCCCACCCTGGTTCTGTAATCAGTTATAATATTTATTTTTTACTAATAATAGATGCGTGTTAAATTACAATAAAAATTATATAATTAGAGACAAAACAATAATGCTAACATTAGATTTATCAAAATTTATTGAATACACTTAATACAATTTATCAGTAATCAATTAATTATGTATGTACATTATATCTTTTAAATAATACATACACAAAAGTGTTTAAAAAGATAATATAAATATGTAATTAAGTATTAACCTTTTTTTAAATGTAGCTTTATCTAGTTAAAAAAAAAAATACTTTTTTAGAAGCATCTGATTATGCAATACAAATAAAAATCATACGTTTAATAGATTATTAGAAATGGATTTACCGAGAGCCCCGCAGTCAGCGCATATATCCGTGTTAACTCTGTGTTTCGGTCGAGCCATTCTCTTTACGTTTCTTTCGTCAAGGCACAATAATAAGATTCGTTACGAACAACGTGATAAGTACAACATAATGTACAGGTGGTTTTACAGGCTAATACCAGAAACAAGAATCAAAAACACGAAACGTTGGTTTAAATGTCATTATATCCTATTTAATGATTTCACCGTGACAGAAGTCATCCCGAACGAAACTGCGATAGGTTGCACCATTGATCGAGCATCCTAAAAGACGGGCAATCGTGCGATGCACTTTCGCCTATCACTATTTTACTCTAACCTTATATTCAATTGTGTCAAAAAGTTACAGGATTCACGTTTGTAAGACTCGAATGACAATTAGCGACTTCCATTCCATTAACCACTAATTAACGCAATAAGATAATAAATATGCTGTATTCAAATGTACAATATCCATTTTATTAGGTAAAAGATACTTTAACCTTACACACATATACAATGATTATAAAGTTAATTATTACTAATATATTAAATTAATTTCTATATAGCATTTATACATATAATTTATGAATTAAATAGGTATATTAACAATCTTCTTCGATCTATCAAGATATAAACAAATGAAACTTATAACGAAGACTCTGGTGATTCAGAGTACAAATTATGAAGATCTGTTAATAGTTTATTAGATATGTATGTAGCATTCAGGGCAGAATTATTCATATTGTCTATCTCACGCATAGGCATTTTAAACTTTTTACCATTTGGAGTTTCCAAGAATTTCATAGTTTCTTTTAAAGCCATATATTCTCTAAGTGACCGTTTTTGTTTATACCTTGTAATTACAGGAGTCTTTTGCAAAGAAATTGAGTCTTGTGTAGGTTTTGGATGTTTGATATTAAACTGATTTTCTAATTCTAAAAAACTTCCATCTCCATCTGATAATCTTCTTCTGTGAATAAGTTCATGATTCTCTTTTTCATCCTCAAAATTTTCATTTGATCGACTTATATTTAAAGACAATATATTTATTACACTAACTTGTGGAGTGTCTATAATAGGTGTCTTCAAATTTCTTTCTGTTTGTTGTAATAAATTACAACAGGTATCTATCACTTGAACTTCTTTATCTATCATTATATTATTTACTTTCTCTAATTCAAAATGTTTCTTTTCCACATCAGTATCAATTTTCTCATTATTTTCGGATAATAATTTTCTAACACAAGTTAATAACGATTTCAATTTAAATACATTTTCTTCTGTCACACTTATCAAATTTTTCAAATCACATTCTAAACTCATAATCTTATCTTTATTTATACAAATCATTTCAGATGAAGCAGATTTTGTGTTCATATCATTCTCAAAATCTACCAGTTTCGTACTTTGTAAATTATTACATAAACTTTGTACATATTCACCTTCATCTTGTAATTTTGTAGCTGCTTCGTTTTTTAAATTAATCTTACTTGAAGTGAATCTTTTCTTTGGTAGGCCATTTTGTGTAAGCGATTGATTCTCGTTATTCTTTATTATTTCGTTATTAGTTATATGTTGAGAAGAAATCCGAGATTTTGATATAATATCCGATTGTATATGACTCGTAGTAACGTGCTTTGAATTTTGACGTTCAGAAGATTTAATAATTTTGTGTCCAGTAGATGGTTTTATACTGTCAAATGATATAATGGAATTGTTAATATTAGTTGATTTATCATTTAGCGGCAAAGCATCGACTACTTCCAGTTTTTCGTGTTCTTTCTGAACAGTCTCTGTTTTATCCAAAAGAATCTTATTTGGTATTTCGGATATTTTTGAATACCGACTTACTTTCTCAGTACGATTTTGTAAATATTTCTCTTTTATTGTATTTGGAGGTAGTAATAAACTTTTTCTCACTGAATTAGAACATTTTTTATGAATTGGATCAGCAGTTATAATTTTATGTGGTTGATTTTTACTATCATAATTTTCTTTTGAAGAATTAGTAGAGAAATCATTAAAGTTGAGATTTCTACGTACACATTTCAAAACATTTACATTATGATTATACGAATCCACTCCTAATAAAAATAAATTATTTATTTACTGGCATCAATGTCTTATTAAATTAAAAATATAATTCTATACCAACCATTCTTTTTATTACTCTTTTTTGTACTCTTTATATTTGAGAATGAACCTAATCTTTCTGGTTGTATTCTTTTACGTGCTGAAACATATACATGTACATTTATGGAATTACATACATAGGTAATAAAGACAATTACAAGTATATACTAACCAGTATCTTTTTGAGCACTTTTTAGATTTTCAGACTGTCCAAGCAATTGTGCAATTTTAATTGGTTGTGGTCTTTCAAAATCTATAGAATAAAATCATTCTTATGTTAATAGTTCATTCAAATAAAACATTTAATTAAAATTACCTTTTTTGTATACACAGCTTTGCGATACTTTTGGGCAAATTGAACATTCTGACATTCTTATTAACTGTGTACGCTTAACTTTAGATTTACCCTAATAAAAAAATGTAGTAATAAAATAAATTTTTTGTTAATTTTCTTTATACCTTTAAATCTTGAATGTATACTTACTGTGGAACTTGTGTGTATGTATAAACATAAACTTTGGGCGCAAAGATAATGTAAATGGAAAAATTCAAATTTCTTACAGTTTAACGGATTGCGATCATAAAATATAATATTATATAGATCCGTAAACGACAATGCTTATTTATGTAGAATGGTGGGTTTACATTGCGCAGACTCATTATATACCAATGAGAAATTGTAATTTTGAATTTTACACATTGCGTATTTACTTTGTTGTTTGAAACAAATAAATAATAAACATAAGAAAGGTATTAACCAGCAACAATTTCATTAAATCAGTATATGTATATAAAATGCGTAATGCGAGTGGTTATCTACTACGAACAAACGCTATACAAAATAGGAAAGCTTTTGCGCAGATTTCTTATCTATAGTTGGTTGTTCACCGAAGTCACGTCGTCGGCCATTTTGTTAAATTTATTTCTAAACGTATCCCCTCCAAATTGAAAACAACCGAAGGTTGACGCTGTTCTCAATCCCGATAAAGTATTTTTGGTTAGGTTAATAGCTGTATAGAAGATATTTAACAGTAAGTAAACCATTTTGATTACGTTTGTTTCTATTAATATTGAATCGAGGCAGAGAATTTCTACGCGTGCATGGAGAAGTACTGCTTCAGCATAGTTCGTAATGTGTAATTGGACGGAAGGAGGCTTGGCATAAAGAGAGGCTATGGCTACTGCTTTGATCATATGTAAAATACTATTAGCTGATCGGTCATTCTTTGTTTTTTCATTACCGATTCGTGTGGCACTTTTTTCAGTCAATTTGTGTGTGAAAAACAATTTTCCACCTCGAAATGTTTGTTATAACCTCTAAAGTCATAACCTATATAATATAACCTTAGATGTCAACATTTTAAATATTCGTTATTCAAAAAATTTAGCAGAAATGTTTCTAAAAAATACTGAAAGTGCAACAGACATGAAATTTTCAATGCTTAGGATGTGCATCTTTTAACTTACATGCTCATGCAACTTATTTTTATTTAACATGTTACATTAGCAATATTAGGATATATATTAATAAACAGATTCAATTTATAAATCAAATTAAAAATAAAAATTTTAAAACAAAGTTGTTACCCAATGTTTGGAATTGATTAGTAAATACAATTGTTTTTTGTGTTATAAAAATATTATATACGATCATTTTAATTCATATTCTTCTCTTATTATATGTAAATTAAGTAAGCAATAAATTTTTAAAAGAATGCTTTCATTAAATGCACTTAAAAATGATATATGTTTAAACTTAGTTTTATAAATATAATTTAATAATTTCATTAATAAACATTGATATTAAATTATTTTATATGGCAAACTTGTTACACTTATACATTAGTATTATATTATTTATGGGTCATTTGCATGCATATAATTATATAATAATAATTATGTACATGCTTGTAAAAATGTATTTTCATTACATCATTCTAATATTTGTTTTTATATTGGAACATACATTAATTACAGAATAAAGAATACTTTTTATGTTTTAGTGATTTCAGTGGTCATATAACTTTACATTTAATAAAATGGATGTTGCTGGAGATTTAACGCTACAATGGGTGGAGGAGGTGGGAAATGTGATTCACGAAGAGGTCATATGTGGCCTGGAGGCGCAGTTAGTTGGAGCAGAAGAAGAGGTAATAGGAGCATGCGAGGAAGTCGCGGTCGAGGAAACAGTAGAATCTGTTCCCGATGTTGTTCCTACAACAGAGTCAGAAATATTAATGGTACCCCAGTCGAATGACATGGAATCTATTTACATAGTGCCACAAGATCAAGGTCATGATTATCTGAATATACAAGTTACAGAGGAAGTGATTGCAGATAATTGGGACAGATCTGGGCCAGAAGATGGGTAAGTTCAAACATTTCTAATCAAATTTAATCATTTTTTTAACCAATTAATTTCATATTTTACAGGGTTGAGTTGTCAGAAACAAAGGTGTCTCATGAAAACTTATTGGAATACGATGACATGGAAATACCATTACCAATTGACCAAGATTCTTATACAAACAGTAGACCTTATCCATGTGATTTTTGCAGTAGAAGGTTCAGAAAGAAAGCAAATTTAATGAATCATATGGTGGCGCATCAGACAGATCGCCCTCATGGTTGTAATTTATGTGGAGCACGTTATGCAAGGAAATGTGATCTTATGAATCATTTAAAGATTCATGCGTATGCACCATCTCGAGATGGTTTGGAAGATGATTTAAACGATGATGATCCCTTGATACCAGAAGAGGAAGAGTCTACTAAAGGTAGACGTAAAAAGGTACAGTCTAATGTGCCAAGAAAACGCAAAAATAACTCTGCTTTTTCAAAGCGCAGTATGGAGGATAACAAAATGGAAATGAGCAAGTATGTGAAATCTTATGATTATGTTGATGAAGATATGCGGCTTTTAGAAGAAATGACTAGTAGAAATTCTGCACGCAGCAGTAATTATGCTTCAAGCTCAAGATGGAATGAACAGATGTCACCTGTGTCAGCTGAACCTCAAGCACCACGATGGCCTATAACAGATCCCACAAAACCGTACGTGTGTCAATATTGTGGTGTTGGTTTTGCAAGGGAAAAGGCACTTGCGTCACACGCACGTATCCACGGTGGTGATAGTCCATTCGAATGTACAACATGTGGTGACATGTTCTGGGATGTGAACAGTTTAAAAGAACATGATCGCGTTAAACATGGTGGTGCAGCACAGTCCGATACGGAAGAATATGATAACGATGCTACATACACAGGCGATGAAAGATTTGGAGAATTTTACTGCAGTACTTGCGGTGTACCTTTCCATCGTTTGGATTTACTTAAACGTCATCAAAAGTAAGATCACTTTGTGCCAATGAGTCAAATATTTTTATTTCTGAAGATTGTAAATAATAAAATTGCATTTTATTTTAATTTTCTGCCGATTTGCAGGAAAATTAATAACAATGTGATATTAATTTTAATGTTGGTTACACTAGGATTCATGTGAAACAAGAAGCCGATATGATGGAAGGCCCAAGTCAGCATCATGTTTGCAATGTTTGCGGTGAATGGTTTGAAGAGGCTTTGGCATTGTTAGCACATGCCGAACTTCATGCTAGGTATTATTCACTAAAAATCTTCAACATCTTAATAATAAAAAATATTTGGAGAATTAAAAAGATATTAATATAGGTAACAGTTTGATTGAAAACATAATTTTTTTTTTGTCCTATATATATAACCGTATAGCGTTGAAAGTGTATGGATGTAAAATTCGAGTAAATATTGGAACATTGTTAAAAATAGATCGCTTGTTCTGTTCAGATCACCCAGTCGTCGGTGTTTATTATGCGGTGAACGGTGTCGTGACGATGCCGAGGTTGCCGAACACGTTCGACAGAACCATGCTGAAGACGCTCCGCCAAATACATGCACTCTTTGCGGGAAGACCTGCAAAGATAAGCGCAGTTTATTGAAGCACTCGTGGGTACATAATGTCGATAAAACTTTCGGATGTACAAAGTGTGGTAAACGTTTTCATAGCAAAGCCAGATTACGGAGGTAATGTACCTTAAATTTCATCTCATACCTTATTACCACCCTTAACTACCCTGGCTTAGAAATGCAAATATAACTTAAAATAATGAACACTTGATAACGTGTTCTATCATGAATTTAATTTTGATAGAGTCAAAACACTGCCGTGGTGCTTAAGGGTTCAAGTCAACTTTGCTACTTTTCACACGTGACATTATATTTTAGACACATGGTATCGCATCGCAATAAGATGGTAGCTTGCGACGAGTGCGGAGAAGAGTTTCCTGACGGTAGAGCCCTCGTTAGTCATCGTCATTCGCATAACAAGGAGCTCGGCGGTCGTTCGTTTCCGTGTCGGGAATGCGGGAAAACGTTTGGAAGTCGTAGCTCGCAACAGATTCATATCCGTATTCATACCGGGGAGAGGCCATACGGTTGTAGATTTTGTTGGAAAGCGTTCGCCGACGGTGGGACATTGAGAAAGCACGAACGCATTCACACGGGCGAGAAACCGTACGGATGCGCAATTTGTCCAAGAGCTTTCAATCAAAGAGTAAGACACCTCAATTGCAGCAGTACCACTCGTACTACTTAAACAGAGCTTAAAGCATGATCGCGGTGCTTGGCATTTTTCAAACGTATCTCTCGAATAACCCGTATACTCCAGTTGTTAATGTAATTAATTGTTTCAGGTTGTTCTCAGAGAGCACGTGCGTGCTCATCATTCAGGACCGGATCCAAAATGCGTAGGCAGCATCACACCGTACTTATGCAAAGTGTGCGGTGATGCTTACGGAACATCAGAGGAGATAGTTGCTCACATCGTGCAGCACTGTGACGATAACACCGCGTTGAGACGCCAGCCGCAAACTGGACCGCGTAAATATAAAAGAAGACGTAAACTGAAGCCTCACGAGACTAGCACGATGTTGCGTATGAGCGATCAGTACGACATGCTGGAAGGCGCTTCCGATTCCGACGATAACACGAAGAGAAAACTCGGCAGAAAGAACAAGCAGCATCGATCGAACATCGAGGAAGGTTATCAGAACGTCCTGAAGAGTTTCGAGAGTTCTTTGCAGAATATAAACTCGATCGTTAGCAATTCGAAGCTGAATCCAGGAAAGTCCAAGCTCTCGAAGAAGAAGCTCAGAAAAGAGGAGAAGAAGAACGAGGCGCAGTCTTCGTGTCATCCTGGCAGACCAAAAATGATTCACACCCAGAAGACGAGAGTACCTGTAGAGATCGGTAGCGACGGGGTCAAGAAGGGACAAAAGACCAAGACCATGGTGACAAGGACACCTAAAATGATGCCTCAGGAGCACAAGTTAGGAATCTTTCCGGGCGGTGAAAGAAACAGGCCGAGAACGAAGAACGTCAGCTATCATATCGAGGGGAAATTTCAACCGACAGCCGCAACATTCCCGAAGCCGAAGGAAGAAATGCCTAGATCTTCCTCGCCGACGCATCAAACGTTACCATTGACAAACATAAAGCTTGAACCTAATTTACCAAAAACACCAAATAACAATCATAGAAATAACAACGGCAACATCCTTGCTATGAACAATGAGAAGATGGAATCGACGGTCAGAAAGAGATCGGGTGTCCTGAAGAAGATCAAGAAGCAGAAGGATATGATTAAACAGGAGCCGATGGATATCGATCAAGATGAAATGCAGAATAATAACAACACGGAGAACACGTCTGATAGATTAATGGATCATTCGGTGGACGGAAGCAATTTGGAGGTTGCATTTGAAGCGAGTGTCACGACAGAGGAGGAGAATATTCTCCCCGATGTGGGAGAGGTAAACAGTAGCGAGGACGTTGGACCAGGGAACGTAAAACTTAGTGTAAAGGTTGAATCGACACCTCAACGAATGTTGGCTGTTCATAGTGTTATAGCGCCCGTGGATGATATTCCAGAAACTATAATACCGGATGCTGTTGAATACACGTGCGAAATGTGCTCCGCGGTATTCTCCAGCAGAGCAGAATTGTTGGTTCATGTTCCGATACACATTTGATTTAATTTGTTCGATGAAATTAACGAAGGTATGCGAATTCGTTCTATTCTAAGAATACTTGTTTAATTAAGCAATGTTTTAACACGATCCAGTCGAAAAGGTTTATCTATTCATTTGAATTGGCATCATCTTAACATGCCAAAAAATGTCCTCTACTCGTTGCTCTATGAAGTGCACCAGATTTTTGTGTTTAACATATATATATATATATATATATATATATATATATATATATATATATATATATATATATATATATTTTTTTTTTTTTTTTAAATTGATGCTGTTTCTTAGTTTATTGCGGCATTCTGAAGTACAGCGTCGAGCAAGGTAGCTTTCCCTAGGGAAAATGGTTCCCCTAGGCAGCGTTGCCACTGCTCGCTATGACACTAGTTACTGTACATTGTGCCTGGTAACAATGCGTGGTACCTCTAGGGTATTATACTGGGTAGTGAAACGTTTGCTACGATGCCATTTTCCCAAGGGAGGTCTACCATGCCCGCCGGTGTACGTAGAAATTTTCAACTGTACTCGTTTTCAATTAACACCGTCGTTATATCTTTGTTATATTATTCGTGTTTCTTTTAAACCAAAAAGAGAAAGAAAAAAAAGAAGAAAAGAAAAATTTACTATTTGGCTCAAAATTCATATTGAATCATGATGTAATTGAAGAATGTTATAAATATTTTATACGTTTACAAATTTATGAAACCAGTTGCCCTGGTCAAGGAATCGTGATCTTAGACCATATATTTTTTTTTCTTTGCCATCCACAATTTTGTAGTAAAGAGAAAGAAACGAATGAAATGAAAAAGAAGGGAAAGAAATAATGACACGTTATGTACATAAAATGCTAAGGCGTTCTAAAGATTCATGCGAGTGTGTTTTATAATATTGCTCGTTCATATAAATTAAATTTAATCTGTACATTTGCTTTTAGCTGCTAAGTGAATTAGGTACAATGACAACCAATGCATTGGATTACCATAGTAGATAATTTGTACGCAATATTACTGTCTAACGTCAGGTCTGTTTTTCCATGGATTTTTTACGTACAGTAACATTTACAAGTCAGAATAAGAATAAATTGGAGAACAATACATTGATTATCTCAATTTTCCATTTGATAAGAGGAAAGAAAGAATAAATTTTTAGATGCCAATTAATCTCACAAATTAAGTGATTCTGATATATTGTAATTGAGGTACATACTTTGCACACGGTTGCATAGAAACAATTGTACAAATTAATTTTCGTACTATAAAATATTTTGTGACTCAAGAAACACGAAACGCGATTGTTACTGTTTCGATAGTATTCATTATGAAATAAAAGAAACATGCTTATTATTAATGGTATACTTTGTTTATACTAACATATCTAAGTAGTTCTAATGGAAATTTATTCAATCATTTTTATTACATTTGCCATTATACGCAATGAATTGTATGAAGCGTTATGTGTAGAATTTTGATGAGAAAAGCAAATATTAAAACTTCAATGTTACGGACTTTGAAATTCTTTTACTTAATACGCTGATTTGTACAATCAGATTGGATTTTTAAATTTTTATACAGAGTTCATTATTCTCTAGATTTGTTTGGCGCATTGGCAATACAGATTTCCTTGTATGTAATATCTCCATCGATATTAGATTGTTACTTATCACTGATGGGTGCTATCATTACATCACAGTATTACATCATATAATATCATTGCAAGCAAAAAAGGATAAGGAATAACTTTAGATTTTATATTTGAGTAAATTGTATCAGTTTCTATATTTTTGTGTTTTTTTTTTTTTTTTTTTTTTTTTGACATTCTAAAAATAATTTTCATTTAAGGAAAGCTCAATGAAATTGTTTCTTGAAGGTGCACATTTCTCGTTTGTTTCAGACACGTTTTATGTTTTTCTTGTTAATTACATGAAACGTTTTGAATTGTTTGAAATGAATTGAATTGTCGGTGATAGAAAGGGGAATTTAGAATCTTTGTAGTATCTTTCTTAACTTCAAAATGATATATGTATATATGTATGTATGTATGTATGTATTTCAAAAGAAAATTAATTATATTTCAATGGCATTATGTGCGGCAATCAATCAAAAACACACTGTGTGCTCTATTTTTATAGTCAAGAGATATTTTGAATATAAAGAGGATTCTGATACTGTTTATAACATTTTGCAAAAGCAATGTATATACATATATGTATATATGTTTTATTATTTAATTATCTTATCTTTGTCTGTAGGAATGGTGTTATAGTGCCCATTAATTGTTTCTGTATTTTTATAGATAAGCAAACCGATTTGAAACGACTTCGATATTGACAATCTTTTTCTTTCTTTCTTTGAGGAAATTATAAATTCAAGTTAGCAGTTGGTATTTGCATTCGTAGAACAGCATCATATTTTGTATGTTATGCACATATACTGAAGGAACGATAGTTTCCTTTAGTGATATATATACATATGTAATTATATTAATGTTAAAACAACAAAGAGGTAACTCGAAATCTTCTGAGAATAATTAGTGTAATGCATTGATGAAGAGTCAAAACTGTGGTATAGGATATTTAAGAGCAGGAAAGCTATTATAAGACCAATGTAAAGTAACAATTTTTTGGATAAAAAAACAAATACGTGAATATATATATTTACATAAGAGACATCACAATGATTGATTCGTCAGAAATCTATGTCATGTATACATGATTTTCTTATTTGAATGTTACACACAGTTTACATTCCCGTTCAACGGTAGCTTTAACATTATTTAAGCATAATCGAAAAACTCGTTTCAAAAACTTGTTTAAACAACGCGTGCATAGAGCAGCCAGTGCAGGTGGCAATAATTTGTAAAGGACGCAAAGTCGAAAAAACTTTCAAATGTTTTTTGAGAAAAGTTTAAAATATGTAGGAACATGTACACAATCTTTTTAATTTCTTCTCTTTTCTTTCTTTCTTTCTTTCGTTTTTTTCTTTTTTTATTTACAAGAAGATTCATTGCATGTAAGTATCCGTGGCTTTCTTTTTCATGGCTAAGTAAATTAAAATAATTATATACGTAAGATATAACGCTATGTTGCATGAGAATGTTTCAAACAGTTTTAATGCAAGATGAAAAAAAAAAAAAAAGGATTCTTATATGTATTAATTCAGTTGTAAGCTAAGGATTAAGGAACATGTATAGATCTACGAGCACTAAATTAGTACCTCCTTAAATAGAATTGTTTGTATCTTTCAGGGATAAAAGTAGTTAAAAAAGGGGAAAAAAGAGAAGCTGTACATATTATTAATCTTGGATATATGGTACAGTGATTTATTGTTAACTGTAGACATATTTTTTTTAATAAATTGCCAATAATTATAAAAAAAGAAAAACACAATTATGTCCGCACAAAGTCACGGATAATACAAAGTACATATAATTAATGACATATGTACAATTGTAAATATGTATTCACTTATATATTTTAAAATTTTTGTGTCATTTTTATTCTATAATAAATTTGAAGAAATGAAAAACGGTACAGATTATAATTATAGATACATATGATATTATATAATTAGTTTTGTGAAAGTTCGCTGTCGAGTACTTTGATCCGTTTGTTTTCATTTAAAATGGAAATTTATGCGAGGTACAAAACTGCGGTAGTAAAAAAAAACTGTAAATGAATAATAATTACGTATAATTCGACTTTATATATTGTGTAAAGTCTTGAAACTTTATATTATAAAAATTATAAAATAGTGATATACGATAACAATGTTTTCACCATTCATAAGAATTATGTATGATAGTGTCTATGTTTACGCTAAGACCAGGTAAATTTAAGATATTGTATCTTTGACTAGGGAATAAAATCACAAATACCATAAATCTCTTTCTCAAATCCCATGCACACAACGGAAACAATGATCAGCAACGCACCAGCGATGCTGGTTGACGATGGACGATCACCAAAGAAGTATATCTGTACAACGTATGCCAGAATAATGTCCAAGGATCTGGTCACTGATACTTTACCCGCACCTTCAATCTTCAATGCATTGGTTACCAATACCTGACCCAATAACCCAGTCACTGCCACTAACAATATTTGGCTCCAAGTGATCCAATCAACAGGAAACATTGATTTTTGATCATGATGTTCCGACACGACGAAAAAGAAGAATACTGCTGTGATGAGTGACCACCAAGATAGATTGAAGATGATTGTTGAGTAATGAATCTCTGAACACTTCCTCATGATAACTATGTTGAGTGCTGTGAAGAAGGTTGCCAGGATAGCACACACGTAACCCATTATGTTGTACGGTTCAACTCTATGAACCTGAAGAGAATATGTATTTTATATAACACTGTAGGTTCCAGAATATAAAAAATGGCTTACTTACTTGGAATAAAAACGGTGGTTTAGATACAAAAACAACACCAGCAAAAAGAGCACACATAACTAGTACACGCAGTATTCCACAAGGTTCTTTTAATAGAATGAAAGATAGTGCAATAACAATCACCGGAGAGCTGAATATGATTGTTGTTGCATCACCTATAGGTAATTTGCGAAAACTGTAATACAGTAATGATAGAGTTGCACCACCCACTATTCCCTGGAAGAAAAAATTAAAATACCTCGTCAAGATTAACATTCAATTGAAGCTTGTTAGGCATCAAGATTATTCTCTTGCATTATGAAAAATAAAATATCATACCTGTAAGTGCAGGAGCATTCTTTGCCCTTTGGGTCCAAAAATACTTTTGGAAACCTTAATTGCTACAGCACCCATAACTAACATTTGCAGAACGGATCTAATGGCTAGTAATACCATAGGATGTACATTCTGAATCGCTTTGACCAAGGAAGAACTGATTGTGAAAAATGTACCTGACAAAAATGCCAGGAATACTCCAAACCATTTGGTACCGTCTTGATATGTTTGAGCATTATTGGCAAATTGCTCTGTGTATTGGTACGTCGGGTGTATACTGTTGTAAGATGTGGTGGATTCAATGGTGAACTTCATCTTGCTTGAACAGTTACGGTACACGATTATACTGAACGAGACATTTGCGGTATAGTAGCGCGTACCGCCTAAGTACATCTGCCGTCTGATAGAATTAACATACAGCTTTGCACGTCAAACAGCTTATTAGGGATTAATAAGCTGGTAGGAAGATTTGGGAACTGTAACAGTGATCGGATTGAGATCTGTCTGCACGTGAAACTATAAAACACGGAGAATCTAATTGAGAATCTAATGAATGATTGAAGTTTTTGGAACAACGGCTCGTAATCACGAAACAATTTGGTGTTTTCTATTTAAAATTGAATGTTTCTTATTCATTTATTTAATCGTCGTAATATGTACACATAATTGCATCAAAGAGATCAGTCCTTTCCAAACTGTAACTTGGACAATGGTTGGTCTACACGATAAAGTGCAGTACCCAAATTAAAGTATCCTAAATATTCTATAGTTTCTGGAGTTGTATCAATATGATAATGACCTCCTTCTCCATGGTGAGAGAAGCTGTGGAAATGTTGAACACGAAGATCCACATCCTAGATAATAGATTAAATTATGTTCTCAAACATATTACAACATTTGTATTTAATATAGTTATACTTACACTTTCAGAACTGACAAATGTACCAACAGCTACCAGAGGTGTTGACATGTTGTAGAAATTCAGCCAATTATTAAGCTGTGCCTCAGTATTAAGAGGAGTTGCTGAAAAATCTGGCATAACATGCTGCTTGATCTTTCCATTATTCATCCAGAATGTTCCTCCTAGTCCTATAGATATGAAAATTTAATATTAATATTAATATTATTGTCTGGACAACTTCTGATAAGAAATATTTACCAACAAGACTATCTTGATAATGTTGTGCAAGTGCTTTCTGCATACACCCAATAAAATCATCATTGCCAGTACGTTTTTTGGCATGCACTTTCAACACTTTTCCAGGTTTTCCTTCGGTAACAAATAAATTAGCTAGTAAAGCAAATCTTGTTTCTTCATGAGGTAGAGTTTGAAGCATGCAGCTTTCATTTGCTTTATTGACAGATGCAATGCGACTACTAGCATCGGATGATGAAGTGACCAAGTTCATCATAAGCTAAGAAGAAAAATGGATATGGTAAGCGTGTGTAAATTTAATATATGCATGTGAATGCATATTGATGAGTATACCTCACAATTGGAATTCAAGTAAGGCCATGGACCTGCACCAGCTCCAACAATAAATGCATCTTTACTGTATTGCAAATGATTTAACAGTTGTTGAATATCATATACTTTATCCTTCTGCACTGTAGGAAGAAGAAATGGGGGGCCACCAACTTCCAGCAGTATGGGATTGCCTCCTAATCCTATGTTTAACATAATGTAATATATTAGTTTCAAATATTATAAAAGATATTTGATATTTGGAACATTTCTACCTGGTGCAGCAAGTGTGAAAGGTTGTTGCGTTAAGTTTGGGCAATCAACAACTTCAACTTGGAATTCAGCAAAATTTTTGCCCAAGCCTTCTTTCAGAACTGTCGCCAAATGAAAAGTATATAATATTTAACAGTGTATAGGTTTTTATTATATATATTGTTTAAAACTTACCATTTTGTACTTCATTGAGTGAAGGCACATGCAGTTGTTTTTTTACTATGTTGAGATTACTTGGATTCAAAGCAGTCATAGTTGATGTATTAATATGAAGTTGCCTAAAAATTTGTTTAAAAAAATATAAATATTATTGAAAAAAAATTGAAATCAATATCAATATGAAATGATAAAAAAAACTGTACTTGCTGTGATATAGATTTTCGTTTAGATAGAGAGCATTAACTGTATAATTAAAAAGCAGTAAAAGAACTAATAGAAAATTGAACATGTTAGATCAATATTATACATATTTTCTTTATCTAATCAAATATGTTTCAATGTGACCTTATTTCGTAAGAATGGAATCAACCGGTTTCGTAAATTTTTTAATTGCAGCAATGTAGTATAAATTACATTTTTGCTTTTATTTAGTTGAAAACTATTGTTTCATTCGCTTCATATAACTAATAATATAAATTAAATAAAAGTGAATTAAATCGTCGAATATTCTGCGAAACTTATTTGAAAATTTTATATTGAAATTATATGAAAGATACATTTTACCTAAAGTTTAAAATGAAATCCCCTTGCGAGTAAGTCGTCAAAGATGAATTAAACTAGTAGAAAAAATGAAAAAAACAAAACAATTTAATATAAAATTTATAAAATATAAACAGGATACAAAATACGTTTGAAAAAAAATAGAAATGTTAAGTGTTAAAGTGATAAGATAACAAGTCTTGATTGACGTCAATGAATTTTTATTCCTGAAATTATTTGTAGTTCTCTTCAGAGATGGCAACACGATGCAATTATAATTGATCGTTCAAATTTTCGCGCGTTTAACATGCGCGCATCAAATCCTCAAACAAAAATAAACCTATTTAATCATTATTAATGTTTTTTATTCATTCTCACATTAATAATTACAGTCTTACATTTAATATCGATTCTACATTTCATACACTTTGAGTTACATGTGTTGAGGTTATGAATTTCAAATACCATTCGGGTGATTTCAATATACGCACTTAGTAGTGAAGTAAAGTATTTGTAATAAATAAATACAGAGTTAAAAAACAATAGAAGATGTTGTTAATTTTATTATTTATCGCATTGACAAATGTAAGTATTAGAAGTACATCATATTTTTTAGGTAAGTTGTATCGAAGTCTCTTCGCGCGAAAAATTGACAAGAGAGGGTTGAAGTATGTCGCGGTACTCGTCAGGGTGTCGAGGATGCGCATTGGACGTCGAAGGAGTTCGTCGCGTATCACTGGCGACGTTCCTGGATTGTATCGTCAGTATGCGGTCGCGCATTCTATGTGGGAACACCTGTTTGCTCTCTTTCGTCTTCTTCGTCGCTCTTTTCGTCCCGAATCGCGTTAAACATTTCCGTGCCCTTTAAACATACAATCAAACCGGAAGAAGACGAATCAAAATTGTAATTGTTAAACTTTTTATTAAAAAGAAAAAGAAATATTAAAGAACATTGTGTTTAAAATATTTTAACAAGCGTTATAGGATAACTACTTCGAATATAATAATACCGTCGAGTAAATTAAAAAGAAGCGGAAACGACTAGGATAGTTTCGAGATTATCGAACGAGATCGATAGATAAACAGAATCGTTAAGTTGTATGCATATATAGTATATATATCGGTGTAACCGCGTGACGGATGAAAAGCAACAGCGAGAAGTATCGTTAAATGGAATAAGGAAGGGGAAAATCGAAAGAAAGAACGAACGAGGCGAAGAATTTAAGCTACGAAAGAGGAACGTCCTCGTGACTTCAACCACGTGTCTCTCGTGGTCCTCGTTTAAACACGCGTAAGAGCAATTTTCTCTATTGACGGTACGCCGGTTGTTCGCGATTGCTCGTATATTAACGAACACTCTCACCTTCTCGATACGTAGACTGTTTTTTTGTTTATGGTAAAAAATTGGCATGCAATTTTATTTTTTTTTAACTGACAGTCTTTAACATCCTCCCCTCGCATGCATCTTTTTTTTGACGTCGCGTCGATGTGATCGATCATCGAGTTTACCTAACCTCCCTTTTTGCTACCGGCGGCATGCAACTAATATAAGTGTTAAAATAACTCGAGCTAGATTCTAAGATCGTTTTAATATTGCACGTTATATATAATCAAGAAGTGTTTTACTTTTTTTCTTTTCGTGTATGAAACGTTTTTTCGTCTTTTGAATTCATACGAAATTCCCGCGTAAATGGTACGCTCGTATCGATTATTCATTTAGATCTCGATTCAAACGATTATCGATTATCGACTCGAAAATCTCGTCTTTAAGCGAACGATATTAAACGGTTAAAGACGTAACGGTTAAAAATGTTGGATTCAAGGGTTGATTACGTACATTTGAGTCGAATTACGATAAATTTAATGCTGGAATTTTAGTGCAGGGACAAAATTTCGCATAGGTGATCTTCAGTTTCCTTTAAATCGACCGAAAATCGACTAAACCTTTGTACTTTATCGAGGGAAAGGAAATGCAAGGAACATGTCTTGAATCGCAATCGTAAGGAAAATATCAAAATAACAAAGATATCAAACTTTAGTAGTTCGAGTCTAATTTTTTAAAAGAATTACAGGAACATCGACGAAGCATCTGATAATTATATCGAATTCGAGACTATGATAACGAACAACGGAAAATAGAGAGAACAGGAAACAGGAAACCGATTATTATGCGCGCCTACTTGGAATTCGGATTTGAAAAACGGAAAGACGATCTCGGTAGAGTTCAATACATCGTAATGCATCAATATTTACAAGGTGTTTCAAAAACAATGGTCATGGTTTTAAAAAACTCATTTTTTCAAAAGTTTATTAATTACTAATTTCAAAAATTATCTCTACAAATGGGAATATCCATTTATACTTTTACTTAACATGTGTTTTAGCTTCTTTTAAAATTGATAAAATACTGTATGTGCTATATCCTATATGTAGTCATATAATATTGTCTCTAGGGCAATGATATTGCTCCTTATGGGCCTCTTTATCTTCTGGCTTCTTATGGCATTGCAATTTTGAAATAAGGCCATCTGGTAATTGAGAAGAATCTGGAAATTTCTCCTGGATCAATGTATTCTATCTTGAAACTGGTGTTCCATTACTTCAGGACAAAACTTTATCACAAGAAAGTACCTTATTTCTTAATTGTAAGATGGTAATACAATTCTCAACTAACTACTTTTGATGTATACATAGTTCTTTGAATCCTGCAATAACAGGAGATTGGTAACAGATTTATATTCAAGAATTTTAAGTATTATTGCTTTTATAGTATCGTAGAGTACTTAGACAACTGTAATTCGTAACAGTTTACTTTATGACTTAGATATCAGAAATTTTGATCCAAAGTGTGAAATTCGTTTTGTAAACCAGGACCATTATTTGCTCAACACCCTGTACGTACATATGTACATACATACGTAAGATTGCAGCTCGTAGATTATTTGTAGTCGTTGCCATTGAGATGGGTTTTATACGAGCCCCTTCCCCGCGTACCTTTATATCGAGACTGAATGGACAGAGAGAGCAGCCTCCTCTATGAGATAATACGCCTGGTTGTGCCTAAGCCATTCAGGCCCGAAGTCTTATCCATCGAATCGCGAGAGATCGCGGCGAGGTGAGGGTGGACACCGTGTTGGCCGCTAACCAGTGTGTCATGCTCACCATACAAAACGAGTGAGTATACCGAGGTTTGCATGCGATTAATCTATTATATCAAAAAATTCCACGTGAATCGATGCATCTGACAAGCTGTTGTTGTTGTTGTTGTTGTTGTGCTTTTTTAGCTCTTTGCCTCCAGCTTTTCTTCAAGAAATCGGCCGCCATCTTGATGCCTTCCTGTGCTTATCAGCATACTATCACCGCCATGATTACACAGGCTGTTTTAAATCCATCAGAGTTCGGCATTGTTCGAATAATCTTCGATTAAATGTTGACAAGAGAACGGAGTTGTTTGCAAATTACAACTAACGGGTTAACTGCTACTTGTCGTTAGCCGGTAACGTGTTACTTGATATCTATTATTAGCGAGTAATGTATTACTCGTTATTCATTATTTGCAGGTAACAATTATTGTCCACTATTTGTAAATAACTAGCAAATACTACTATTCGTGATTAAGCTATTATTCGTGAAACGAACTTTTATTCGTTGTTCATAAATAATTTCGATTTATTCGCGATGTTTATTCAAAGATTATTCAAATGAAAGAAATAATTTATTACTCGTGAATATGCCTCCACTCTGTTCATGACTTTTCAGTGGTTACCAAGCTTATACGGGTTGAAATTAAGTAAATATTCCTCTCGGCTAGGGGTGGGCTCTCCCTATCTGCAAAACCTTCCTGTTTCATTTTCTATACGTCTCGTCCATCGTTGTTTGTTAAACACGTCACTTTCCATCGGGTTTCAACCGGAACTTCCGTGTTCATCGACAGGGGAACCCTTATTTTAGATAAACGATCAAATTTCTTATAAAAAATGATAAATTATGCGAATACGTTGTTGCAGCAGTTAAAACCACAGACTATCAGACTGATATGTTTTTATTTTAAATTGTACAATTTATTAATATACTAAAACACATTAATTGCCACGTTAACATAAATTAATGTTCAAACGTAAGCGTTTAATTTGTATGGCACCAACTCTGTTCAAACATTGTGCGTTGTTTATTCCATCGATTATTAAATTATACAAAATGTATGGCATCAATCATTTAAGCAATTAACATGGCAATCAATGTGTGGAACTTAAAATTCTATTTAATCGAAGACATCTGTAGTAACATGGCACAATTTTCTTCTTCTGTTTAGTTCTCATTGGTCAAGCTTAAATCTTGATTGTAAGCATCGAAGCTGGGATTGTCGAGAACAAGTCTCGCGTTTCCAATAAAGGAAATTATCAAGAGTATTCCGGTATAGCAAAGTTCCGGGTGGAAAGCTTGTGACGAGATTCCTTCGTACAACGACGCTGGTATTCCCTTTGCCATTGCGTGTAGTAACATGGCAATAAACCACTACAGCGGCGGGTGCATAATCTAATGGCGCGTTGCCTCCTGCGACAAGTATGGGACAGTACAGGGACGGCTTCTCTGCGGTTCATTAATTGCAGCTTGCTCTCCCTCCCCCCCCCCCTCTCTCTCTCTCTCTCTCTTACTCTCTGTTGGCTTGAAACGCGTAGTTACCCATCGACAACAACCATGGGGTTGGATGGGAAAAACCTTGGATACCTGTGTACAACCTCGAAACGGAAGCATTCTTTTCTTTTTGCTTGTCTCATCATCGTGTTAAATAAGTATCTTCTATTATACTTCACTGATATTATAGGAGAGACTTAGGAATTTTACCTAAACTAGATTATTTTTAATTTTCTGTATCAGTCAATATAATTTATAATGTAATCTGTTAAATTGTTAATTTTATACTCTACTTTTGCATCGATGCAACATTTGAATTTTCAATGGAATCTGTAATTTTTCAAATTCAGTAGAATAGTCAGTAGTACGGTCCCTGGAATCGATCCAGCCGGTTGTTTTCCATCCAGCACGTACTACGTGTTCGGTGGATTCGACTTTTCCTGGATCCCACGGGATGTCTGTGTCAACAAATTAATCGCGTGATATCTTTGCGTTCGTTCGCGTTAACGTACGTACGTACGTACTTGTACGACGTACTTTTACACTTTTTGTCCTCGATTTCTCGTATTCTACAACCATGCCGACTACCTCAGGTAAACACCGTCATTTTCATGTCCAGCTACCTTTGTACACATTCTTTTATCTAATTCGGATCGTTGTTGTTTCAGTGATTAAAAGTTACTATTATTTCTTTGCTGGTAACGAAGCGGAAACTACGATGCATTTGTTTTGTTATGGATCGGCTTCCTGCATGAAGTGAAACGCCCGCAGACCTTCCTGTCCTCTTGCTCATCGTTCAACACGCTCTTCCAGTACTGTATACTTTGATGGTATCTTAGATAGCGTATTAACACGTTGACTGGCATGGCTCAAATTTTCTATAATCGAATAATTAATAAAAGAAACGGTAAAGTAGTAATTTAAATGGTTAGTTGGAATTTCAGTGTGCCTTACCACACGCGTCTGTGCCAGTTCACTGTGCCAGTTCACAGTGCCAGTTCACTGTGCCAGTCAAAGTGTTAAACCCTTTCAGCGCTGAATTCTTGTTTCGTATACAGTCGATAATTGTACGACAAACTTCACGCCTAGAAGATTTAATTTGGTAACTGTATTAATAAGTTTAGAACGCTCAGAGGGTTTAAATACACATACATAACGAATTAAAATGAAGTACAACTGAAATGGAGGCGTGCAATGGGTAGATCTAGCGAGAGAGACTCTGCGATCGATCCCTCTGGTGGCAAACGCCAAAACTATAGCAAAGTTCTCGGAAGTTTAACCAAAAGAAAGACAATAAGCCGATATTTCCTTTGTAACCTCACCTCATTTTCTCGCGTGCGGAGAACAATGAACCATACGTATATCAGGGATGATCGCTTTGTTCTCGCGTGGTTTACGGAAGCTCGTCCCTTGATACGTTGAACTCCGGAAGTTGCACGGCGAATCTCGCCTTCCGAGCGTACGCTAATTAACGCGTTGATTGTCGCCAGGGCAATTGCACGCTAAGTGGTTGCAGCCACTTGCCAGTTTAGATCCTCCATTTTCTACTTTACCTTTAAAAATGTATTTTTAATATTTCTGCAACCCCTGTGACGATCAACGCGTATAAATTGTATTATACAATGTTTTATGTTATTCTGAAATCTAGAGTGGCTTTCTTCAAGCTTCTTATTTTGAATTAAGTCAGGGTTTACCCTCTTCAATCATTTTAGTTTCAATTTAAGAATAAGGGGGTAGTTTGAACGTCCACGTTTCTTGTAAACTTTGCAGAGTCTGAGAACTCGTCGAGTTACGTTTCATTCGTTTCGTTTTGTCTGATTGTAAAAGATACGGAACGGCATCGCGCTTAGTAATTTTTCTCCGAGCGTATACTCTCCGACAATCAAGCATTCTATTCAACGGAAGCGGGTTCGATCCTGTTTGATTTTCAAAGCTAGAAATATCGTAACGCGAAGAACTAACCAAATTGTCGTATTTGTACACAGTTTGCGCGAATTTTGTTCTATCAAGATTTATAGTATCGTCGGCTCGTTGAAATGTCAACGGTTGTTGGTGAAATAACCGGAAGGCCGTGCAGAAAGGCTGACATTTTCCGTGCACATTAAATTTGCGGTCTGCTCTGCCGATAGGCGTACGTACGAGTTTCGCGCACACGTACACACGTACACACGTACACACGTACACACGTACACACGTACACACGTAGAACGGAACTACCTAGCTCGTAATCTATTCTCGCGGGTCAAATGTGTATCTAACTTTCAATCGGTTAAAGAATAGCCCTTGTGCGACGCTCAGTTGAGCTTAAATAGTCCCCTCTTAATGTGGTTAAGTGTAAAATAGCTCGCATAGTTTAATTACAATGCTTGTCCTGCTTGTTGCATGTACCTACATCGTCGTTCAAAAGTAGCAGAATCAGAGTATGCGCTTGTTAATCTTTACACGTGATGTCTCGAGCCATTCTTTAAACAAAAATTATCTTCTTGTTGGTTTAAAGTTTAGAAAAAGCTTAGACTTTGAAATTTTGCGATATATTTTTCAAAGTTTAATTTTTTTCTGGTGTGATAAGTACACATGGAGTAATTTAAGTAATAATAATAGAAATATTATTATAATAATATACAAATAAATGTCGACAATTAATTATACCATAATTCAATACACCGATGACCATCAGAGTGTTAACATAAAAGTACCTATCATAAACAAAACTGTCCAACTCGAGGGTGATAATTTCTGTAACGTTTTGTGCAGCCGACGCGTGTGTCTCCATTATTCATGACGTCGTTATCGTGGACGATGATCGATTGAAAACGTCGTTACGTATCATCGTCGCGTTACAACAACGGGATCCCAGCATCCGTTTCGAAAGTCGATCAGAAACTTTGACCCGTATTTATTTCAGCATGTCACCGCGTAATGGCTCGTGCGTGGCGGAAGTGAGCTCGGTCAGGAGCCTGTCGTCGGACGATGTCTCGGCCACCAAGGCGAACCGAAAGAAGTCCTGCTGGGCACGTGCCACCGATCCGGCACACCGACGGGGACGCCGTATACAACTGTTGCAGATGCTTGTGTTGCCTTTCATACCCATCCTGGCGTTAATCGTGCAGACGGCCAATACCCTGCACGACATCCTGATCTATCGCCAGGAGGTCTCCGATATCGAGACGCAGGTAACCGATCTGCTCGAATCATCATTCTTCTACACTTCTACACCAAGCACGATGCTTTGTTCGAAGGTCCGTTCATACTGTGCACTTCATGTTATAGGGATGAGAATACGTTTAACGTTGATGTAACAAGATACCAACCTCTTCAAGGGATACTGTCACACGTGTACAGTATTTTTTATTATTTAACCCTTAACTATTATGGTAAAACATCAACCACGTAAGATTATCAATGGTCGAGGGTACCCACGGTATGAACGAGGCTTAATAAGCGAACGTTAATCAAGTTTTTCTCAAAAAAGTCTATGAAAGTTGAAAGATTATAATAATTGGTAGGCATTGTTAATAACTTTGAAGTTTTCCTAACTGATATGTAATTATGGAGAAAAAAAATAGTGTAATTAGGTCGGGCAGCGTATAATTCAGTGGTAATCGATCGACGAACCATCTAAAAGTAACGAATGAATGAGTAAACATCTATCTACCACACCTACGCACTCATCCCTTCGAGCATAGCGAATGCCTCCGCTATGAAATCATCATCCATTCGTTCGATTGTTTCTGCACACAAGGGCATAGATCATGATAACGAATCGTTTCACCCTTATATCTATGATTTACTACCATCTTATCCAATTCGATCTTTTTTCTATACTTTCTGAAGGAAGATAAGTGGACAATAGATGAGAAATTTCTTTTATACGTAGATAGATTTTATTTCGTAATAAGTTTCTGAATTTCCCAAAATGTATTATTAAGAAATTTCTAGTTGAACCGAAGGGTTTCCCCCCACCCCAAACGTCATTGAAAAACCTTTAAAAGATTCCTGGCTTCGACGTGCAAAGAATTCTTGCTCTATCACGAGTAAATAACCATAATCAAACGTTATTCAACTTCATTCTAATATTGACATTTTTTCAACGACGTTCCTCCTCTGTCCGTTGTCCACCTATCCCTTTTCACTTACATCGGCCCTTTGTTGACGAAACATTAAATTCCAACCACCTCAGACGGTTCAATATCATTTTCCTTGGAATAACTTCTTCATAATGTCGTAAAATATCAGCTGAATCTCTTCGGTAACATTGTTTTGATAATTGTATTACTTTATTCCGAATGTCTATCTCGAATGAGCTGTCGGTATCATTATAAAATACGAGGCTTTCGAACGAGATTGCTTTTAAAAATTGTGTGTAACAGCGAACGGCATGGAAACGGTTCTCCGTTAGCATTCATTGAAATCCCATCTATTCTCGAGGACCGATCGTTTCTAGAGCATTGTGAAGGACCGACACACCATGAAACAATACCCTTTATCGATGACCAATGTATTGTTCTATGATAGAATCGTTGTTATCGTTGGTTATTTATATTACGACTGAGAAATATCGCCCTTGGCCGCAGAAAGAAACGTTGTTCGAATTATTGTTGTTTGGACGATTATCATGACTGAAAAGTTTCGCGAAATGGCGTTTGCGGTATATCGATTCGAAGCTTGAAATTTCGAGAAAATTATCGTATACTGTGATCGCGACCCAGCATCCACTTTTCGAGGGCACAATTTTCTTTCTTGAGACGCGCTGTAGTTGGATCCGATCGAAATTCATCGAAACAGGGTGTAGCCTCGAGTGCACCGTTCGATCTCGAATTACTTGTTTGAGGAACAGAATGTACGTCTGAAGAAAGACAGAAAAGAATGGACGCGTTCTCCTCGTCACCGTCACCGTCCCCGTCCCCGTCCACGGCGACGTCCTAGTCGTCGTCGTTCCTGATGTTTGCCGTCGCGGTAAGCGTGTCGGTCACTTTTATACCCCGTTCGCGTTGTCGCTCTTTGCCACGCCCCTCATAATTAAAATCTATTGGAATAACGAGCGAGCGAATCCTCGTCGCTGCTCGCTCACATAATTTGTTTATTCAATGATCGCGGTTAGAGGATGTTTCACGGAAGTGGTGCATTTATTTTGCAGAATGATGGGAATTAAGAATTCGACTTCCGGTATGCACGGTTGTTGTAATTTGATGCTTTTAAGACTTGCGTTTCATGACTTAAAATTATTGCAAAATTCAACTACCCACTGTATATTTGTAAATATTTGTTTTATTAATCATGAAAATTCACTATCGTTCGTATACTTTTATATAAATTAATCGTCAGGTTTATCGTGATAAATAGGCTATTATTAGCGATTGGAGATAAAGACAAAAGCATCAGCAAGTATAATAGAAGACCATTTAGATACTGGGGAAGTTGGAGTGGCCACATGATACGTATAATATATGTACGTAGAAAACGTCGTGCCACCCTATCCTGTCCACTTTGTACTCTCTACCCTTACCACCACGATCGGTTCCACCTCTTTATGGAAGTTCCATGGACTCACGAGAACAACACTGGCCGTTAGCCGGTAAAGTCTCGTGGTCCATGCAATTTGCGATGCCCCTAATCGTCGAAACGGAACGCTCTCGAAGGGGATATCCCTTCTAGAGAATTATTTTGGTAAAAAGTATTCTGATTAAAATTATTCTAATACAAATAATCTTTCGTTCACAGGTGACAATCGCGACGGATTTGGGAAAGGTCGTGACACGGATGCAGCTGGAAAGATCCGAGGTCGCGTTTTTTATTTACACCAATGGAAACACCCTAAGGTATCTATCACATCTTCGTTTATTTTTCTTGAAAATTTATCACAAAATTATTTTAACGAATAAGTTTAACGGTCGTGAACTTAATTGCTGATTTAATCAAAGAAGAATTGTGATCCTGGATGTAGCATGATTGTTCATTCATGCGGAGTACAGTGGCGTAAAGAAGTAAAGAAGCGTTGAGAATCTCCCGATCTATCGATATACGTGACTCAGAGGCGAACAGAAGGAACCCTTTAACGTACAAGCCCAATGAAAACAGATGGGCAACAGGGTGTTCTCTAATCAAGACGTCGTCCACGCTCTCTTCCTAGTGTCTGAGGAAAACAACAGCAGAATGCGGGAAGAGTTCCTCTGAAATAACTTGAAAATCGAGGTGGAATATAATACAGAATGCAAAGTCTGACACGATTCCATGTCTCAAAATCGCTCGTCAACCATTCATTTTGTATTAAGAATACCAACAAACCGTCTACACTGTTATATTTATTAAAGTTCAAGCTTTAAATCGATATACCATAAGTGCTATTTCACGACACTTTTATGTGATGAAATTATATCAGACTTTCCACGTATCTAAATCGGTCAGTCGACATTCAACAACCCGAAGAAATCAACAAATACGAGCTTTGCGAGCGGAGCGTTAAAGAAGACCGTTCGTTGGTTGGTCGTCCGCTGTAAATAACCGAGGCAGATCTGGTATCGGCGACACTCGTGGATTCAAGGTTCGAAGACGATGATTAGAAGCGTATGATCAGCGAAACGTGTCACATTGACCTGACCCTTCCGCCTCGATTCTTCCGTTAAAACCCCGGGCTGGGGGGGGGGGGGGGGAGAGAAATGTTAACGAAAAATTTTATAAATAATCCTGTTGAACTTTCGAAACACGAAAAAAAGGAGGACGTCTAACGCAAGTTACGCTGCATGTGTCTCTCCTCGTCGATTTATCGACTCGATACCGATACTAGACGGTCTGTTGCATCTGTTCAAGGTCGAACCTGACGCAGAGGTTCGCCATAACGGACCAGGCTCTTCACAACATGACTACGTGGCCCTTGGTCTCGGTGCCCAGGGACGAGAGCAAGACGCACGCTTACGACGTGGTCAGCAAGGAGGCCTTCCAAGCACGCCTCGAGGATTTCAGGTAAACGAATCGATTGGCGAACCGCTCGTGTGCTCGGACCACGTGTTTATAAATGACGTCAGAGGATCCCTTTATGTGTCTGACGTTTTACTCTCCCCCCCCCCCCTACTTCTCCTTCTCCTCCTCCTCCCCTTCCCCCCTCTCCTTATTCACCTGACTTTTTTTTTAACTTTAATTAACCCTCCATAAACTTTGCCCCATCGATCGCCATCGACACTGAGAAGTGTCGTGTCACCGCTGTTCTCTGTGACGTATGCCCTTCCGCATGAATTTCCCGGTTATTTTAATAGAAACGATCTTAATCGGTCGATTAAAAATGGTTCTGTTCAATTTGCTGCTGATCGTTCCTAGGGAAAAGGTATTAACAAATGGTGCTTGTGGTACATCAATTCGAAGCTTAAAGTTTAATGAAAATTATTGTACAAGTAAAATCTGAAGAATCTTAATCTTTTGAAAGCTGAAGAGAATATATTTTCTTAATAAGCAATATCGATCGATCGATCGGGGATTAATAGAACAGCGGGGATGAAACGGTGTTATTTTGTCGCCGATGAAACCGAGTTAACACGCTCACGTCTTATCCCGTCATCTTCGTCAAACGTTGACGAAAGACGAAGAGGATTGTTAGCGGCTTGTTACCGGTGCTCCTGCTGACAGAAATACGTCCCATTATCCGACATACATATGTTCCTTGGATATCCAATTCGAGTCCCCGCGTTCGATCAATGGACAATTTTTATCACCTACAATTCTTTTCTTCCGTTGCTATTTTCATTTTTCCATATCGTCCACTTGTTCAGATTTCAGAATATTTTTTAAACCCCAACCAAGAGGTTTGATCAACTAGGAACGGAGGGTCGTTAAAGATAGAAAGGAAAGATGCAGCCCGTTCGATGATTATCGTAACAAGTTGGAAATCGGTTGGTTTTCCGCGCGAGCGAACTCGAAAACGGTCATCTGAGTGTCAATAACGCATGTCTACGGTTACGTGTGTGTAGACAGGAAATTTCCACCGCATTAACGTGTCACCCTACGTAATTTATGCGGGAAATATAACGCCCTTAATTGGTGTCGTTTGCAACGAAGATTAGTTACGTGTCGCCGCGAAGGTTTTGCGGATAATCCTTTCACTGCCCGTCCAGTACCGAAATTTTTCTTCCAAACGAACGATTAATAACGCCAGACCGTTTTAAACAACGTCGAATTGTGAACAGTTTAAATGAAACGGGGAAAGAGATTTTGGGATTCGATCAAATTAGAAATATTATACATATTTGTATATGTATATTGTACGGTAGAAGATGGTGACGGGTTCATATACATATGTACATACATAAAATACTTTGCGCGGTTTTTATATCGATTTTATCGACGGCGGTACGTGTTCCTATCGGCTGGACCAAATGAAAAACGTGACTTCCGCAAATATTCCCGAACGAAACAACATTAATATTGTTCCGTCTATCTCGAATGCAGCTGGAAAGCAATCTCTCTTCACGCATCGACGAATCTGAATTCGCTTCGTTTCCGTCGCAAACGAAGAAAAAAATGTTAATCACTTTTTTCCAACTTTGATCACATAATACTTTGAATATCATTTCATCCGTATTTAAATAATGGATATATCTTTCCAAGAAATTCTAATAATACTCAACTATTAATACTCATAATAATACTCATTAATCTTAGCAATTTAATTACCAAAATTTGCTAAACTCCCAAAAGTTTATCCAACTTGAAAAAATGAACCCTAAAAAGCTGATTAGGTACCTATATATTTTTATAATCGATCGATATGTAGTAAGATGAATGCGGTGCTATTATAAAAGCACACACGCTTCGTGGTGCCTTTTCCGCCACGCCTTTTGATTCTCCTTCGTAATTAGATAGATAATCGAATATTACCTGACCGTGCTACCCCTGAATAATACTTCCATCCACCTGTGCGTTATATACACTTTGGCGAACGTAACTTTCTTCCTTCGTATTTGGATACTTTGATTTCGTTCGTTCGTTCGTTCGTTCGTTCGTTCGTTCGTTCGTTCGTTAAACAGGAATTACGATGATGGTAATTTTATAATTTAAACAATATTGAACATTTCCAAAACTTTTATTATTAATATTCTTATAATTCGTATTGTTATTTATTCTGAATAATATGTCAATTTTTATGGGACGGTATTTATCATAAATATGGAAATTTTCATGACTAAAATTGCTTTGGAAGTTTGAACATCCGAAAGATCGAACGAAACACGGAAGAAGAGTAATTCTACGGTTCGAGGCTGAATGGAAATTCAACAAGTGTCGGGACGAAAGCTCGGGGGAATAAATGCCTCCACCCTCGTAACTTTCCACACAATCGAGTGTCGCTTCAATATAAGCTATCGTTCGAATCAACATTTTCCATTTTTCTTTCAGAATTCCTTATTTCCCCGAGAGTATTCCGATTTCAAAGATATTTTATATTAGAGATATTTCATTGAGTTTGTTCCTTAGAGACGCCTGTAGACGTCGAATAATATCATCGGAAATAATTAAATTTCATTTTGATATGCAATCTTAGAAAATGATTAACTACATATTACCTATATATTAAAAATGATTTAAATTGAAATTTATCCAAATTCGAAGTTCGAAATTTGTATACCTCTCTAGTTTATACATAGTTGAGTGAGAATGTATGTACATATGTATAACGAATCCCTTGAAAAGAAATCATAGCTCGTTTTTCCTCTGTCGAACTACCTTTATGAGCAATGGATGAGGTTGTCACACATGAGCGCGTGACCGCCCATTTGGAGCAGTAGACAATATTTTTAGACCCCTCTGACCGCCTCCCTCCCTCCTTCCACCCTTCTTCTACTCTCTGTCTTTGTCATTCTCTACAACTATCGCGTTTCTGACTAAAAGCCAACCCGATACCATGGTCAGCCAGACCATACGTCGATTTAATTGAATCTAATTTTGTTAAGGGCACGGGGTTTGGAACAGGTATTCATCAGGATATCAGGATATCAGGATATCAGGATATCAGGATTTCTTCAATATTTTCTTCCATTTGATACCAAATTGATCATTAGTTAGATCAAAGAATCTTTCGTTGCACGATTTTAAGTAAAGTTGAATTATACATATGTACTACGTACGGTTTTATATTCTCATAAAATTGTGTTAATTAAATGCATATTTATGGAGTTGAAATCCCCAAGAGTAGAATAAAAAGATCTTAAAAAAAGAGATTAATGTGAATTACTCGTAGCGTAATGAGTAAAGTACCGGGACTATTAATATGAAGGGAATACGAGTTCAAATTCCCCCACTGGTTTTTAAAAATATATTAACGTTCTGAAAGTATGAAAAATGTTGAAATAAAATACAGACACATATGATAAATGGAGAAAACGATATACAATAATATACATGTAGTGAAAGGGGTGAAACAAACCTAAATACAGCAAAAAGGTAATAAAAGCTACTGGAGGTGAAAATTAGATTTCTCCATAACGAATAAAAAAAGGTCGTAAAAAGGTCGTAAAAAGGTCGTGAAAAGGAAGGGAGGGGGAGGAAGAAATACGATAATAACGAACTACAAAATGCAAAAGTTTCAGATTCCAATTCTGGGTGTTCCAGTTCCCATTTCCTTGCCAAATAAAACCTACTGTGAAATACAATAACCAACAAAAATAAATACTTTCTGATAAAGTCTTAATAAAGAATTGAAATAGGCAATAAAAACACAGTTTATAAAACCCCCTAAAATTTGTAACAGGACCATCTCTAAACGACAAGTATCACAAGAGAAAATCTCGAATAAAATCTAATTTCCCCAGATTATAAAATTCCTTAATTAAAACCCTAACCCTAACCATAAACAAAATTAAACATTAAAAGAGATTGTAGAAAAAAGTTCAGGAACAACTTGATAACTTGTTCAAGTACTTCTTCCTTGGGTAATTTGGGACCTCCTCCGGAAGTCAATTCCTAACATATTGGCAGGGGATTGGTCCGAAGGCGTTGAGTACAAAGTTTGCGTTCCGTTTTCTCAGGCAGAAGATAAGTTCGGAGGAGAGCAGCATCAGCGAGGTGATGACGTGGTACACGAGTGTGAACGCCGCTATGCTGGACCACCTGACTAATCAGATCAAGGAAACCGATAACAGCGGAGTTTGGAGGTAAATACATAAGAAAGAAAGAGAGAGAGAGAAAAAAAAAGAAAAAAATAAGAAGAAACTTACCAACTCCTTTTCTCGTCCCTTAACTAGCAAAACACTTCAGATTTGTAAAAGTTAAACTCCCTTAAGAATTCGCAATAATAAATGAATTCTTGTCAATTTTCAGGTATTTAATAGCATTTAAAAATTTGCTGAGGAGCATCGAGAGCCTGGGTATTGCCTCCGTGGAAGGAATCAATTACTTTGGACGTGGAATTCTTGTTAGGGAAAATTATGTCAGCTACGTACGCCACGACTCACTCGGACGTGATCTTCTCAGCGGATCTCTCACATACGTGCCTTCTCTTAAGCAATTTTACGCTGAACTCACCCGTACGATGCCGGACTACGGTAGAATTAAATCTAGGTACACGATTATTTGCTAAAGCAAAAAGCGACTAAGACGATTCTACATGTAACAATGTATCGCAGACGAGACGAGATCCTTCGAAATCAGAAAAGAAAGCCGAGCGTGGACGACGCGATCGCGTATTTCGATTCGATGGCTACTTACGTGGACGAGCTGCGTAAACTTCAACGCGAACTGCGTCATATGATTAGGTACAATTTCATTTTAACCCATTATCCACCAATGCCCCATTTTTGGGACACATTAAGCTTCGATATTTCGTAATATAATACATATAATACCATTATGAAACCTTGTTAAACGTTCTATGTTTCAAACTGTACTATTTGTTATACAACAACTTGATGTAATCTTATTGTAATAGAATCTGTTTTTCAACAGGGATTACGTAAATTCGACGCTTCAAGACGCGAGCAACAAGGAGGTCGCCGGAATAGCCATAGTCGTCCTGGTGTTGGTCGTTTCTCCTATCATTATAATATTAGTACGCAATGCGGTTGCAACGATACAAGTAAATACAACCTAATTGTCACATATTATTTTGCAATTATTTTGATAATTATAATACAATCATTAACACGTTGATTAATATGCTACTTCAAATGATAAATTTGAGAACTTCTGCCAGCCGAGACAGTCGACGTGTTAATTTCAATCTTTCGAGGAGAAAAGTGTTCTATCATTGATATCGACAGTTTCAATTAATAAACGATGCGTGCTTCCAATTGAATTCCAATTCGATGCTATATTTCTTTCACTCGAGCCGATGAAATCGATGAAATCGATGAAATCGATAATATCGAAGACTTATTGTCGTTTCTTTCTTCTTTTTTTCACCATAGCTTCACCTGTCGCAACAATATTGTCATTTTTTCCATGATTGCAGATGTACGCAGCTAATTTGGCGCAAAAGGCGAGAGAGCTGAAGCAAGAAAAGGGGAAGAGCGATACTTTGCTGTTTCAAATGTTGCCGCCCAGCGTCGCCCAGCAATTGAAGCAAACTCAACAGGTACTCATCGAGCCCTCACGGTCCAAGTATATTTTCTACTAAAAGAATATCATCTCCCCTTTGTCCAAAAGGTTCCAGCAGAGTATTACGAGGCTGTGACCGTGTACTTCAGCGACATCGTTGGATTCACCGAGATAGCCGCCGAGAACACTCCCCTGGAAGTGAGTCCTCCTCAAAGGATTTAGAAAATTTATCGAAATATTGAATCATCGCGTCCTTTTCAGGTCGTCACGTTTCTAAATTCAATTTACAAACTGTTCGACGCCCGCATCGAATGTTACGACGTGTACAAAGTCGAGACCATCGGTGATTCTTACATGGTCGCTTCCGGTTTGCCAGTCAGAAATGGTGAAAATTGTGTCCCGTTTCTTTTAAGAGAAAGTTTGATATCGTTGCTTCATGTTGTTTCTTTTCAAAGGTGACAAACACGTGTCTGAAATTGCCACGATGGCGTTGGACCTTCTGGCGGCGTCCTCCGTGTTCCAAGTGCCGAAAAGACCCGGCGAACGTCTTCAGATACGAAGCGGCGCTCATACGGGACCCGTGGTGGCTGGAATAGTCGGCAGCAAGATGCCGCGTTACTGTCTGTTCGGCGATACCGTGAACACGGCCAGCCGAATGGAGTCCACTGGTGAAGCTCTGCGAATACACATCAGCCTGGAGATGAAGAAGGCTCTGGACGCCGTGGGTGGCTTCAAGATTGCTCATCGAGGCTTGGTGGACGTCAAGGTAAACGTTCGTTCTCTACAGTCAAGTGTGAAGAAGGTGTTCGTTCAGTTATTGTATTAATTGGTCAGGGTAAAGGATTGATGGACACCTATTGGTTGGAGTGCAAAGACGGCGGCATCGCCCGGGCCGCGGAACTGGATCTGCCGTCGTTCTTCGAGGACGTGCGACCGGTCTTCATACGCCGCTTACGAGAAGAAGGTACCCTCTGATGCGAGCCGTACTCCCGTAGGGACCTCTGGTACCTGAACCGCCCGCCCACTCCTTACATCCGTCTCTCGCAACCCAACCTCATCGACCACCTGAAGAAGCCCACTCAGGGTCGCAAGAACCGACTATCCCATCCTAACCTTCACATCACGCCCGTGAAACCGCCGCCTCAGTCGCAGTCCAGCATCGAGTCTCAGGACTCGGTGACGTACGAGGGGACGCATTCGACGACACCCTGTCCACCGAGCTACTCCCCTGCCAGTCAGCGCAGTCGTTACTCTCAACCGAATCTGCCCACGCTGTTGATATCCTACGACAGAAGATCCGGTGGTTCCCCTGATCGCCGCATAAGGATGTCCCAGCCCACCCTGAACTCCAGCTTCAGCGGCATCAACTTCGCCGGAATGAATCGTGGCTCCAGGCTGTCGTACACGAGCCTCAGAGCAGCCTCGGGGGACAACAGCATCAACGAGGAGGAGAGACTGTCGGCGCCCAGCGTGCAGGGATTCGGTGGCAGCTCCAGAGGCAGCTTGACGTTGGACCAAGGCTCCACGAGGCTGTCGCAACCGGACGTGCGGCGACTCACCCTTCGCCACGACGTTTCAGGGAAACGAGAACGTTTGTCTCAGCCGACTTTGGTCAGCGGCGACTATCACCCGGGTCGCGGACAGCAGAGACTGTCCCAGCCCTGCCTGAGCACCGGGAAGGATCTCAATCTGCCCATGATGATCCTCCAGTCGCCGTCCCCACCGACCATCAAACCCAAACGATTCTCCCCGGCTGTACACGTCAGCAAGAGAGAGCGTCTGTCGCAGCTGGACATCGGTTCCAAGTACAGGAACCTGAAAGAGTCCACCGGGACCAAATTCAATCGAGACAGATTCTCGATTCCCGAGCTGGAGACACAGAACGATCTGAAACTGATAGCCGGCACGCCGAAACAGAGGTTCAGCCTGGACAGCCAGCTGAAGAACCAGGACATAACTCGGTCCAGGTTACTGCCGATCGCCAGCTCGCCCATCAGCGAACACCAACAGCCAAAGATCGAGGAACAACCGACCGTTCCCATAGGGAAGATGAAGAGCCCTACCAGAGAAGGGCTTGGAAGCATATTGGTAGCCAGTGCCACTCCCATATTACCCTCCAGCGAAAGACAATTCTTGTCCATTGAGCTGAGTAAGAAGACCACCGCGACCACTACCAGCACAACAACGTCCACGACCACCACTGCAACCCAGCAGAAGAGCCAGACAACCGCGATCAGCGGCAAGCTTCAGAGATCTGTCTCACCGGTACCCACCAGGGAGAGGATGTCCGTGCCCGAGATCAGGAACTCCAGTCTGCGACGGCTGCTCGATCCACCGATGAGACAGAGGCACAGCATCACAGGTAACCTCAGACAGAGCATCATCTCTCCCATCAAGCCCCTGGACTTGGGCAGGAAGTCGCCCAAACTGCTGTTCGAGGAGGCTCTTGAAAGGTTCAAGCGGGACGAGAAGGAGGAGAACCGCAAGAACGAGATGTCCAACTCGCAGATCGTCGTGGACGAGCCTAAGCACATTCAGAAGCATTATTCGTACACGTACGAGAGCAGCGACGACAACTCGATCCTCGGCAAAGTGAGCGTGTCCGTGATACCGAAGAAGAAGTACCTGGAGAGCAACTTCGACGAGAACGAGCAGGTGATCACAACGGTGATCGAGACTGACGTGCCGATGATCATGGCCAGCCCGAAGTACGCCAAGAAGTCCTATTCCAGCGAGGCGCCCAAGTGGATCAGAAAGTACCTGGAGAATGAGAGCCCCAAGGGTGGCAGACGATCAACGAACAAGGAGAGAGCCAATCGCAAGAACAGCAGAAGAAAGAGCTCTCTGGAGTCTGTGGATGGTGAGAAAATCACGAACAAGACCCGCTCCAAGTCGGTGAGCAGCGGCGAGAGGAGCCCCAAGCCGAAGAACGCCCTGATGCAGACCGATTTGAAGAACATGAAGAACACGTACGTTAGAATTGTTCCCTCGAACAAGATCCAAGAGACCAGATACGAGGTGAAGATCGAGAACAGCTGGGCGGACGGAGACGTTCAGAGACTGTACAGGGACGAGTGCGACGACACGGACTCTGATGACTCCACGTCCATTTAAATTAATATAATAACGTTGACTGGGAATGTTAACCAGGTGAAATACCGAAGGAGTACCTTTTTTAAGGGAAAGTCCTTTAAAAATTAATGAATTATATAAATTTATTCGTGTAAATGATTTCAAGCTTTGTTAAAATTGAGGGAGAAACACTTGGTTAACATCCTACATTAACGAATTAGAGGAAATGAATTGTCCATCTAATCTAAGATAAATATCTATAAATCGGTACAGCGAAGAATTAAAAGATTTCACATTCTGTACTTAAGCGATTCAAATGTTACAGCTTTCACGGAAAAAATTGACATTCCCGTTAGCGAACGATCAACGTGTATCAACGTGATAGGAAAGAAATTTAAATTAGCCTAAAAAGCACGGTTCAACAAATGAACACGACCGATTTGAAATATTTTCTGATATTGTTTGTACATATCGTGGATTGTACTCGATACAAGAACGTATAATAGAATGAAAGAATGTCTATGATGACTTCCGTATTTTAAAACATTAGCTGCGTGCAGAAGTTTCAATCTTTTTTTTACAGTTTTCTGCCATCTTTACCTTCATATCATGTATCGTCCTTATTTTCTATCGACTAAATATCAATCACCAAGAGATGCTGGAAATTTATTTGAAATCATAACAATAATTACACCAAAGCATTAGAAAAAGGATTAAAACTTTTGCATACATTTAATACATTACACACTTTTAATTCATATCGAGTCAAGAAGCGTTGTTTCTACATATATACATATATACATATATACATATATACATATATTCAATTAGAAATAAGATATTATGTAAATATTGAAAGTTGTATTTGGTTATGTTTATTAATGGCATGACTATTAAAAATTTCAATAACTACTAGTCATCGATGAGATTCGCGTATAGTTGCAGACACGAGTATAAATTCTCATTAATAAATGTTGCATAAAATCGATACAGTTTCAAACCATATAAAAAGAAACAGTAATATTCGAACAGCTTTGTATAAAATATAAAAATATCTTTGTATGAATTACATTACCAAACACTTGATTTTCAGCATGAACATTACAATGTATAATGATATATGTATAGGTATAATTACAGTGTTATGATATTGTAACATTAGAACAATCAGTGTAATGTTATAAATATATTGTAAATCTTGTATGAATGTAATAATTGCGGCGATGAGTGTGGAACGTAGTTACTGTTTATCGTCAGCATAAAAAAATGATAGTTCTTTATGTATGTCATTTAATATACAATTAAAAATGTTACACATTAAAGATAATAATCAACGTGAAAGGTATATATATACATATGTATACGTATACAGGGTGTCCCACTTAAGTGAGTACAGCAGGATATCTCGGAAGGAGTTGCAGTTATTAAAAATGTGTTCGTACAAAAGTTGCTTGGCAAAATGGGGTGCATCATGTGGTAATAACTATTTTCTTCTGGGTGGGGTAGTAGAGGAGATCAATGTAATGAAGGTCAATGTAATTTTTTTAAATGGGAGGCTATATTTTTCTTTTCAGAATGTAACAGCAGACACCGAGACAAATTCAACGATGTGCTACATGTTGGTATTCTGAGTTTGATTAAGGTGAATTGTTTGCTTATGTTTGCGTACTGTATTCAGCTGGCGGCCGACAACTAGGAGCCGCTGCTGGGTCGCGTTGAGTGTGTTAGTATGAAATTACTGCGATAAGACCCAAAACCCATAAACTCCTAAAAACAGCATCGTGAACTAAGAATTTTGTATCAGAAGAACATGATGTGCCAGGAGAGTTATTCGTGCCACTTCTTGGAATTTTAGTGACGTCGAATTCCAGGAATTTTCGGGAACCCCTTTTGCGAAACCAAGTTCCAGATTTGAACTTTATCCAACTCAGAATACCAACATGTAGCACATCGTTGAATTTGTCTCGGTGCCTGCTGTTACATTCTGAAAAGAAAAATATAGCATCCCATTTAAAAAAATTACATTGACCTTCAGATCTCCTCTACTACCCCTTTTTATTATGCTCAGCAGCTTTGGCAGTGATACGATGTGTAAATATTTATACTACAATAGAATATTAAATCGTATATACGTAGTATCGCAAGTGACGAAAAAATTTGTCACGATAGTAATGGCGTTAAATCATAATAAAAAGGGTATATAGGTTGTAGGATAAATACTACAACTCATCGTGATTAATGCGGGCAACGAAGTCTAAAACACTACGTTTTATACTCTCCGCCGCTGTTCCATTAATCTGAAAACCGTCTGTAATCTTTTTTGCACCGAGTCGAGAATCGTATGCTATTAATGTCGGGTATAATTTAATTCCAGCATTGGTACATTCAACCATAGAAATTTCACAATTAAAGCGGCCGAATCGTATCCTGTCCTCCAACAACTAGAAAAAGAACACCGTCAGAAACAAAGCGTACGATAACGAAAGTTTTTCAATGATATTGTACTACTAACTTGAGCTACTATAGCCAACTGAGGTTCAACTTTTCGACAATGTTCACACCATGGAACATAAAAATCAACGATCCATACATTTTTATCATTTAACACTTCCTGTTTCAAAACTGATGGATTTAAATCTCGTATTTTTCGCGGAAGAAACGATGCGATCCATTTTAATATAGAAACCGAATCTCGTTGCCCGTTGTATGAACTAAAAATCATTATTAATCCTTTCATTGATCCTTTCAAATAAATTTGTAAGTACAGAGTAAATAGAATAAATAACACACACAAACTCACACAAACTTGGATAAATCTTGATTTCTATTCGAATATATCCTGATAGTAGGATAACTACGTATTCCTTGAGATGCACATAAAACGGATTCCGCTTCACAATCAATACTGGCCACTTTTACAAATGAAAGTATGGACAGAGAATTCGCAACGGTGATCCATTCGGGTGTTAATCGTTGACAAGGTGCACACCATGGCGCAAAATATCCAACAATCCAAATAAATTTATCCAGTCTTTGACCAAGTTGACTTTTGAAATTACTTGATGAGAGTCGTATCACTGTGTATATTATTATATATAGGAAAATGAATAAATTATTATTTTTACATAGAACAATAACTCGTATATAATGTACTTATAATACACCCTGTGCATATTCTAACCTGTAGGATTCCGCATTTCGTTAATAAACTGAACAATGTTACTAGCTGTTTTTTGCATTGAAAATTTATAAACGTCAGTTCCATTCACGAACATTGCAGTTGGATATGAACGAATGTTTTGTCGTTGACAAATCGTAGAATGTACGGTACAATCTATGGTTCCGAAACGAACTACGGACTTATCAAATTCCATCGATGCTTTGCGGACCTCTTTCAAAAAGTGCATACAAGGAGGACACCATGGTGCGAACCAATCTAGAAACCATCCTTTGCTCGCTATAACAATAATATAATAAAAGCGTAAATATAGGCATTAATACGTGCAACAAAATAATCAATTTTAATCTAACAATTCATATAGGTATTTACGTACGTACCATCCTTTCCTTCCAATATGAAAATCACCTGTTGCTCATTCAACGACCATACATTAACTGCTTTAACACTACTGTGTACAAATTTAATAATATCATTAACTACATCATCTTTTCCGTGATACAATTCGAATGCTCCTCCGGATTTAAGAATACCCCACATTGGATAACGATTTATGCCAAGTGTGCTGCAAATACGTGAATATTTGCCGCAGTTAATTTTACCTACAAATTCATTGTAGTTTTATAACAAATCGTTATATTGTTAACGGTAACAGACAACAACAACAACAACAACAACAACAACAACAACAACAACAACAAAAGAAAAGAAAATATGAATAAAAGTGTTACCTAACTTAATAATACCGATAATACTAAAAAGTCTTTTCAAGATTGAATCTAGTTCAGTTATGTTTCCAATATAAAAATATAAAAGCCAACCGGGAGTGGATGTCTTTCCTTCTTCCAAATATTTCTTGATGTTCTGTGGAAAAATCGATCATGACAACTAGTAAAAAATGAATACTTCTTAGTAAGAATGAAAGAAAACAATTTACAGAGAATTCGTCAGCATCGAGGTCATCCGGTTCCGGTAAATGTTCCACTAATTTCTCTTTCAATACTTCTACTGTGTTCACATTTTTAAAATGAACAACACGCCACGAATTATCTCTGGACGCGAACAAGCAAACTGCATTAGAATCTTGCAAATTTGTCATGTTCTTGCACTTGTTATCTTCATCGCAGAAAACTATTCTTACATCAATTACATTTTCCTAGAATAGAAAGGCGATAACCATTGTTATATTAAATACCGCTTACAACAACGGTAATGAATCAAATGATAAAACTTATCGTGTTTTATAAATGGATAAAAAATAATTACAAATATTGCTGCGATCTTGAGACGGTCGGTAGACGTAAAACAGCTTCGGTTTACCCCACAAACAAATATTAACGTACATTTTGTTTCTCCGTTACTACCACGCAAAATAAAATTCTCCAACGGTTCATCTATTTCCTGAACACGAATCTCTAACTTATTTAGAATAAAATTCATAATAGCGGTAAATGTCTTTTCTCCATTGTATTGCATTCCATTTTTTGAATGCTGCAATAAAGATATCTTTAACATTTATAGGTCAGGAATCATCCCATCCTGAACATCTTGTAAATTGTTTTTAATCTTCTATATTTTCAAAATTAATTTAAAATTTACGTGCCTTCGAATAATACATTAAAGTAGGATAAGATTGTATTCGAATCTGATGACAAAGTCTCCACTCATCCCCACAATTTACAACTCCTATATGAACAACCCCGTCAAGTTCTTCCGCAAGTTTTCTCCAAATTGGTACAAATTGATGACAATGACTACATAACGGAGAGTAAAAATTTACTAACCATACTCTTTCTGAATTAATAATGTTTTCAACTGAAAAAGAAAAAAAAAAAAAAAAATCAATCAATCAATCAATAAATAAATAAATACACTTAATAAGTTATATAAGCACTCCCTATAAATATATGTACAATGACAAAATTATTATGAAATTTTAGTTTTTAAAGGTAAACCTACAATAATCATTATCATCGAGTATAATAATCCTGGGATCATCATTATATAAATCAAAATTATTTGCATAATAATTCCAAGAATGATAAGTCCCTCCTCTATTTATATTATCAAGACCTGTTTCTCCATAACTATCGTATATTTTTCTTAAAGCTGGATCTTTCAATGTTTCATAAGCTTTTGTCAGTAGAATAAATTTGTCATGAGATACAGGATCATCCTATAATATGTTAACATGATTATACTCATTTTAAATACATTAATATTATTTAATTTTAAAATGTTTTAAATGCTAAATTAGAAATAAAGATGCTTGAAATAGTTGATTAAATTCTATATTTAAATAAAAAATTATATACAGATGATTATGAATGTATGCTCTGACTATATTTAGTTAAAATCCCTGACTTACATTAGATAAGAAGTTGATAAGAGAGTTGTACTTTCACGTACATTATTTTTGTCAGGATGCTCGGTCACTGCCAATTTCTTGAAGGCCCTTCGAATTTCTTTCAAATCTGCCGTTCTGCTTACACCAAGAACTTTATAATAATCGTTTCCCATGGTGAAGCAGATTATATTAACCGTAACAAGGAATATATTTATAATAGCCTCTTTATACCTAAAAAGTTTTTAATTTCAATTAAATTTCATAAAATAATCTTAAAAGAACTAGAAATCATGTATAAGATTAATATAATTTTATTTTTATCAATTCTGCCCTAATAAAACAATTTGTACACTTTTTGAAACATATTTTTAAAGTAAAATAAATAATCAAGCATTATCGGCACACATGTTCTTTTTCTTTTTCTTTTTCTTTTTCTTACACTTTATATCGGCATGGTTTCAAACATATATACCTGTACTTACATTTTTCTTATGATCGCTTTGTTTCTTATTTCAAAAATATATAATGATGTATATATGTATATATATATATATATATATATATATTTATGGAATTATATCACCATAAAAGCACTCTCGGTTCTCCTGTAAATTCGTAAAATCTTCATTATACTATAAATAACTATTGTAAAGCTGAATGTATGAATCATGTAGTTTATTGAATAAATGCAGCTTTTTAGTACCATGAACGTTTCTAATTAGTTAACAATCGCGATAAAGCAAGAAAATAATAAATAAAGGCTCTGAAATGTAGTCTTCGAGTCTCGTAATCAAGCGCAGGTTTATATCGATTTATATACTTAAATGATGTTCTAGGATCACCAAATTTGAACTAAAGGAAGGGGAAACTTTATATTATCATAAAAGTATCAATTTGTCACCGTACAAGCTCTATTTTTTATTATTTTTACAATTTTTTAAATAATTATATTTTTTTTACCCCTGGCGCCATCTCCGAACAAAGTGCTGAAACTGATCAACAATTACCGACTGAGAAATCCGAAACATCGTTAAAAATGGCGGGCTTTTTAAATGAGAAATGTGTCATTTTGAAATTTTCTTAATTAAATTCCTTAAAAAGGTTTATTTATTCAATTCCTACTTGATTATGAGACTAGGAGAACTCGTGTATAATTTCTGATAGTTTAGATAAACGAAAAACCTTCATTTAAGAACTACAGAAGTGATTTTTGAGCACTTACAATAGTAGCAGAGTATTCCCCGAAGTTATTAATTTTTTACAGCTTAAAAAACATCTTAAATTAATCAAATGCTGTATACAATCGTACTGAAAGTACTGAAAATGATAAAATTAGAACGATATCCATGTTAATAGCTTTGAATCGTTTATTATATAACTTTAAAAGTTATATTAATGAAGAAAAGACATAAATGTAGATTTTTCTCTTATTGAAACAATCAGAAATTATACACCAGTTCTTCTAGTTTAATAATTAAAGCAGAAGTTTAATTAATAAACCTTTATAAGGAATTTAATTAAGAAATATCAAAATAGTACATTACTCATTTTGAAAAGCCCGCCATTTTTAACGATGTTTCGGAATTCTCAGTCGGTAATTATTAAGTAGTTTCAGCACTTTGTTCGCAGGTGGCGCCAGGGGTAAAAATAAAAAGTCGGTAAAAATTATTTTATTAAAAATCGGCTTTTTAACACCATTACATAAAATATTTTGTTGTTATAAATGTCTCTATAACTTTAGTTTATCCGAAAAGTGGCCTGGTTTTTGAAAAAACACAATTTTCTGTTTCGCTAATTTCATCGGTAACACCCGATGCACCGTCCTCAGTTGCTCTTTAAAAAAATTGAAAAATAAAGCTTGAACGATATTAAATTCATTATTTTATAATAACACAATGTTTTATCTTTCTACTATTCAAATTAGATGACCCCAGGACTGTATTTAATTATACAAATTGCTTTATCTCTTCATGCCGCTCATTTACCTTCGCTACAAACTCTAACAACATAATATTATAACTATGTAATTATATTAAAATATTATAATTATTATAATTATGCAAATTTTGTTACAATTATTATAATTTTATGGTTTTACAATGAATAATTGTTATGCCTACAAACTTTATTTTATTTTAGTTCATTTTAATGTATTTTATAATTATTAATTCTTTAATTATTTATTGATTAAATTGTTCTCATTTCTTATACATTTCTTTATTAACTTATTGCACAATATTTCTATTACTGTTTTCAATGTTACTGTTATTTATTAATTATATTATTGTTAAATTCGTTAGGGTTGACTATTTTTATCAACTTTACTAAAACATACGTTGCACATGCCCTTCTTAACTTATTATAAAATATTTGTATTATTATTTTCAATTTTACAATTATATCTTATATACGTTATTGTTATATCTATCAGAATTCATTATTTTTATAACTTTACGTACAGATATGTTACAATTTCTTATATAATTCATTGTGCAATGGTTTCATACTGTAATGTAATGTTTTTATTATAATTTTACATTTTAAAATTATTGATGGATTAAATACAGGAGTTGTGGGACACCCTGTATACATTTATTATAAGAATAAATTAAGAATAATTATTGAAAACAATTTTCATACGTAGTAGCCGCGAAAATAAAAAATTAATTTAGTTTTTCGACGATTTTAATTACATTGTGTTGGTACGACTGATTTTCAATTTTGAACGACGGTTACAGTCTCTCTCTATGATATTTATCGTTCGTTAAATTTTTGATAATTAAATTTTATATAAACACGTTCATATCCTGTATTTATGTGCAATACAATATAATCGCTTTTAAATAAGCGTTATTTATACAATTTTTTTGTCAAGTTTTCCATTCTGTAACTCAGCACAAACATGGAAAGGTATTTTTTATATTCCGTTTAGATTCAAATGTAATTGCATCTTTCATATAGAAAACAAACTTTCTTTTTGCTATGAAATTACATTAACTTGTTATTAATTCTATCTATTTAATTATTTCATATTTATCATATTTTTCTAATGGTTTCTCATCATGTATAATTTTCTGTTCAATATTAAATTCATGTTAATGCATCATTTTTTTAAACATAAAGTGTAATTATCTGTTTATCTGCATTCAAAGCTAAAAAGCAGGTAAAGAAGTTATTACTGATTATATAATATATGGAAATTTAAAAGATGAGAAGGAAACAAAAAAATGCAGTGTATAACACAATATGCTTGCCAGAAAAATCTCATAGCAATACAATGGTAACAAATGAATGTATTAACAAAACAACTTCGGAGCCCTTAATATCATTGGAATTAAAAGTTAAAAATTCAAATTCTGAAATGAATAAGGAATGTAATGTGAAAAAAGGGTTTCACGATGTCAAATGGAATACCACTTTTAAATCAAATACATATAATGCATTAACCGATCAAACAGGAGTTTCTATAACATCTGAAAATGAACAAAATGAAATAAAGAAAATGGATGAAACTTATGAACTTAGTGAACCTGAAACTCCAAATTTGCGAAGGATAGTGCAAAAACAACGAAACATTAATAAAAATAATTTAAATGCAAAATCAAGAAAAAAACAGTCAAAAATATGTTTTGAAGAGCCTGTGTTAGGTACAAATTTTCCTGATACTGTAACCAAAAGAAAAAGAAATGTTTTAACATCATCGATCAGTCCCTTTAACAAAAGAACAAATTCTATAAGCAATGAAGGTAGTTCTATTGTTGGTTTGTATGCTACTTCTATATAATTTTATCACAAATTTGACTTCTTTTTTTTGTATATATCCCATTTGCAGATCCAAAGTTTCTTGCTGTGAAAAAGGTTCCAAATTTTGCTGAAATTCATAAAAAAATGTTTGGCAAATTGGAGTCTGTTGTAGATGCAAAAAAACGGTTGGAAAACAGACATACAGCATTAAGTAATACACAGTCACCATATAAATTTATTAATCAGTTTTACTTGGATATAACACTGTAACATTTTTGTCAAATGTACATTTATTTTTTAGCAACCGTTACAACCAATAAGTCGACAAGCTTTAAAATTAATTCAAAGGAGAAAGATCGAACTGAATTCAAAATAAGAAAACGGGAAGCTACCGAATGTATCTTAAGAAGTAGTAATGTACAATCAAGAAGGTACAATCATAAATACTTTAACACTTTAAGATGAAAAGTAACATATTTATATTTCTTTTCCACCTTTACATTGTAGAAGTAAAGTACAACAGCAGAGCCGGATGATTTTAAAAGGTGTAAGAACAAATCGACGATTCGAGCTACAAATGAAAGCAAGAAATTTAATTCTTTAACCATTGGATCTCCTAAGGTTTGACAGACCGATAAAAAAATAAAGTTCAATGTCTTATTAATTAGAACATTTTTGTTTACCTATGAAACAGAAAAACAATTTTTTTTTCTATCAAATTTTCATTTAAATATATTAAATTACTTTTTTTAACAACTTATGAAGAAAAAAAAAAATGTTATTAATCAATGACTGAAAGGAAAATAATGCATATTTTGAAATATAAATACACAAGTTTCATTACAAAAAATGTAGGATCTATTTATAAAGAACAATATCCTGGCGATATTTTTCCATCGTTAAATTAGTTAAGTATAGTTAATGTGTTATTAAGCAAAATTTTGTAATACATATATATATATTTTATTATCAATAAAATTTATTATATTTATTTTTTCCATTTCTCTCTTCCCTATTCACTACGTCATTTTTTTACTCTTTTCCATTTTCTTGTTTATTATTACCTTTTGTAAGTTTATTTTAATTACTCTGGATACCAATTTAATTAGAGGATATAATATGTATTCTGCTCCATTCATAGTACTATGTATGCACAATGTAATATGCCATAATATTCATCCCGACGATAATGGCCATGATCATTGATCAATCATCGTTATTATTTTCCTTGCTCTAAACAATTTTTTTTGCGTATATTATAAAGAATTTTTAAACTTAATTTTTCAAAAAAAAAGGTCATCAAGATTTTATCCTATATATCTAACACGTTCGTTTGCAAGTGTACCATAATACATATATACATACATATACAATCATTTGTGTGCATTGTGAAACATTCTGTGTGTACTTCTTATATGTCATTTATGTACAACTATAAATACATTGTAATTAACAGCAATTAATTCAAGCAAATTAAAAAAGCCCTCGTTATTCTTTTTATGTTATCGTTTGGTCATGAAGTAATTTGACAAGTCTATGGGCTATGAAAGGCATATGTATGCATACATATAATATGCATGGATATTTTGTCAGTGTACCATTCGACTTTTACGTACGATTTTAACATTAATTAAAAATATTTTCTTTACAAATATTTCATGATTCCACATTTATTAAAGAATTCCATAATTTAAAAAGAAACTACGAAAAGTAATAACTGTGAATTTTACATTGGAAGTAATTACATTGAGTTCGAAAATGTTTTAAAACCGATAAAAAAAAAGATAAACCATTAAATGTAATCGTAGCATATATAATAGAAAAAAATTGATGTAAATAGGTTATAAAGTTTAAATGGTTAAATATTATCAGGACAAGTCATGTACGAGTCTGAAGGAATCCGAGATCGTAAAGAAAACGATCGAAATGATATCTCTTAAGCTTTTTCCGTGTTAGCTGTCAAACAGACAGATATAACCTAAAACGTGTGAATTTGAGAAATTTGTCGAAACTATAAATATGGATGTTGTAACGACAAGTCTTGAAGCTCTGATACGTAAGCCAAGATTTTCTATATTTGTCATGATTTAAAAATAAAACAAAGTCAGTGTATCCCCATTAAATTTTAATTAGTTGATTAATATTTGTAACCATCATTCAAACAATATGTTACACTTCCTTTCCTTTTGTTTTTCTTTTCTTTTTTATAGAGAGGATAACTAATCCGCAAAATCAAAAACCTGATATAGCAGCAACTGAAGCATTTTGTGTTATGCTTACTAAAGAATCAGAAGGTATTCAAATAGGTGCTAAGCTGTTAGCATTACACATTCAGTCGTCTAACGAGTTTGAAGCTCTTCAAGCTTTTAGCGTAAGTTTCTTGTCAAATTTTCAATATTAAGTATAAAAGTAGTTCAGTATCAAGTTCATCAAATACTATATCATCCGATTTAAAAAGAAAAGAAAAATAGAAAAAAAGGTAAAACAATAATCCGTCAAGTTACAAAGTTATTCATTTTATTTACAACAGTTACTGGATACATGTATGAAAAGATGCGGGCCATCTTTTCACGCTGAAATTGGTAAATTTCGTTTTTTAAATGAAATGATTCGTCTAGTTTCACCAAAGTATTTAGGTGGTAAGACACCAGTTATGGTACGACAGAAAGTTTTACAGCTATTACATGTATGGACAAAAGAATATCCAAGAGAAGTAAAAATTAAAGAAGCTTATGAAATGTTAAAAAAGCAAGGTGTTATCGAGGTCAGTTCATTATATTTTTCATTTCATTTATTTCATTTTGTTCTGTTAACGTAAGCATAGAATATTTTGAAGTATTATTATACGGATTCAGGATGATATGATATTGTCGGCGAACGGTCAGGAAGATGGATTAAAAGTGTCAAAAGCTAAAAGTACAATATTCGACGACGAAGAAAAATCTAAACTACTACAAAAATTACTTCAAAGTAAAAATCCTGATGATCTACAAGCTGCGAATAGATTAATTAAAACTATGGTGAGAGAGGTGGGTAACGCCAAACAACTTTACAAAACCAAACAATTTTGTAAAATAAGTTAATTATTATTTTATAGGATGAAAGGAGAGTACAACTGAACTCACGTAGAATAATGGAGTTAGAGTCTGTTCACAACAATGCAAAGTTATTATCAGAAATGTTAGATTCGTATAATTTCAATGAAACAAGTAAAGAAGATCTTGAATTAATGAAGGAATTACATCAAGCTTGTGAACGATTAAAACCAATTGTACTAAGATTAGCGAATGAAACTCATGGTAACGAAGGGATGTTAGGTAAATATTTGTTATTATTCCACTGAACAGATGCAATACCGTTTATGAAATAGTACACTGTTCGTTAACAATGTTAATATAAGTTAATAAATAGTTTTAAAACTTGTAGTTACTATTTAAAATTTTCAAATTATAAAACTGCGAATCATAAGGATAGATCGATTTTATTACATTCGAATAATTTGCATCAGGTGATGTGCTCGCAGCGAGTGACGAATTGGAACAAGTATTTGAAAAATATGCTGCAATTATAATTCGTGGTGAATGTATAAAACCTAAAACAGACTCTAACATTGGCCCGTACTTGTTAGATTTATCTTCTCCGATAGACAATATTTCTCGTGAAAGCGATGATACGAATACAAATTGCGATATAACAAAAACAAATCATCAGATGTCAGATATGGAAGTTTTAGGAGATATCTTTAGTTCATTAGGAAAATCTGAAAATTTAGAAATCTCTTCGGTTTCGAACCCAAACCTATTAATGACTGATTCAATTATGCAGCCAATCAACGTTTTGCCGACAAGTAAAAAAGGTCTGTAGATATAAGGCATTTAATATATATACTTTTACCGATCGAGTAATATTGATATTTTCAAACATTACTGTTTTTTAGTAAACCAAACTGATTATTATCAGTAATAATTATGTTCAATTGTTATTCTAATCATTTTATTTCAATTTCAGATGAATCAATCAACACTGCTGAAAAGAAAATAGATAGTAAAGCTAGAGCGTTAGAGGAATTGAACGAATTGGGAGAATCTTTGCTTAAACAAAGTTTATCAGGCTCGGTGTTAAACGTACGTTCAAATTCAGGAAGGTTGGTGAAACGCTCATTAGACCTAGTAAATTTTTAATTATACTTAACCATTTTACTCTTTTTTTCTCTTTTTCTTTTTCTTTTTCTTTTTCTTTCTTTCTTTCTTTCTTTCTTTGTGCTAATTTTCTTACTTCCTTTAGTATGCAGACGGTAGTTGGTGCAACGAATACCGAACCTCCAGCAAAGTATGATCCGATGACTTTTCCACGCAGCAGCTCTTCACGTTCTTCCGATTCACTAGAATCTGCAAATATAAGAAACAACAAACCATCTAATGTTCATTTGGAATCGCTTAATTTTGTAGCTCATGACGGTGCAAATTCTCAAAATGTCATTAATTCTAATGCGAATGAAAAGACGAATACAAATGCGTGCAACAACCGATTGATCGCATGGGATACTGTTTCGACAACATCAACAACAGGAAACACAGTTAGTATGGAACCCGAGATTAAACCACTGACAGACATTAATGTTAATCTTCAAGATATCAAGCCAGGTAATCGTTACTATTTTATTCGTCAGTTTATTATAATTGCAAGAATATAAGCATCGGAAGTAGGATGCAATTTAACTGATCATTCTGATCACCTAAGTTCAATGATTTTATTTAATATTAAAACCGAAGATCGCTAACTAAACTTATTGAAATTTCATTCCATAAACAGCATAAGTTTTATCATTTTTTCGATAGGCGTTAATCCACCTATGACTGTAATTGAAGAAAAAAACGGTATATCTGTTGTACTTCATTTTGCCCAAGATAATCCAAGAGAGGATGTGTTTGTAATAGTAATTACAACAATGAGCAAAAATTTGAAACCACTTAGTAACTACTTATTTCAAGCAGTGGTGCCAAAAGTAAGTTGGAAGTTATTATATAATTGTTGCTTTATGTTCTGTTTATTTTTAATATTAAATTCTGTACGTTTTAATCCTTAGACATGTAAATGTAGACTTCAACCACCTTCGGGAACCGAATTGCCCGGTCATAATCCATTTCTTCCTCCATCAGCTATTACTCAAATTATGCTTATTGCCAATCCTAGTAAGGTAAAATAACAAACACTTTTGCTTTATATTTCAAACTTATCATTCAATATAAATTCAATATTCAATTTTATTTTGCAGGAAATGGTATCGTTAAAGTTCATGTTAAGTTACACAATGGACGATGAAACCTTTACAGAAATGGGAGAAGTAGAAAAATTGCCTTTGTTTTAAAGCGGATAAAAAAAGAAACCAAAACAGAAAAAAATAAAAGACATTGCAGCAATTAAGAAAAAAGAATGCATTATTTTCTAAGGTTGAAATCTTGAAATTAATCAAACAAATGAACACGTTGATCGATAAAATTATTTTTGTTTTTGCTAATAACATCATAACTATGAATGATTTGATGTAAAATGTTTGACGGTAAAGATAATGTTATGTGAATATTTATAAATATACTATTCGATTTCCACATACACGCTTGAAAATGTGCAAAATTATTTTAAGACTGGAACACGTAAATTTAATAGTGTGCAAGAGAACACGTGATAAAATTAAAATAAAAATAATTTAAGAAGTAGAAAAATCGTATTTACACTAGAGTATGATTAAAGTAGATCAAAACAATGGCTTTTAGTATGTATATGTACGGAAGTAGAATATTTTATACAATAATTGAAATATACGTACAATTCGTTTAGGAAACTGAAAGCACTTCATCGCGAAACGCGAGAGCAGTAACTGCTTTTTGATGACCTTGATACTCTCGTTCCACAGTTCCTGTCGATACATTCCACAGTCTTGCTACGCCATCGGAAGAGGCTATGAAATTAAGTACATGGGATTAACTACATGATAAACGTAACGACGTTAGATTTAATGAAAGTGAATAATTATTACCAGTAAATATATACTGAGAATCTGCACTAAACGCAGCATCCCAGACCCATCGTTTCGCTTCATGCTGAAGCACCTGTACTTCTGAAAAATCTGCAGTTTTCCAAACTCGTGCAGTCTGATCGGCGGACGTGGTCACCAAAAGTCTACACAAGATATATATTATACGGTCTTTAGATAATGATTTATATATACATATATAATTTTATTCATTTGATACACCTATTATGCTTTGCTTACGTGGAATCGGGACTAAATTTGCACCGAAGAGCGTAACGTTTATGGGCCAAAAGCTTACGACGGGGATTAAGACGTGTAGGTTCTTCACCAACACCTCCTGTCAGGGTCCAAATGTAACAGTGACCTTTGTTACTTACTGCTGCCATATATGTACCATCTTGATCGATCGCAATGTCTTGTACAGATACTTCAGCGTCTGGTATCTTTCAACAAAATGATTATCCACACACATGACCGAGTGAAATTACAATTGAATCGTTTACTATGTTACTATTACAAACAAAATTAAATGTTTTAGCTGTATTTAATAAGTTTACTTTTATTATAAATTTTCTACCAGCTGTTCATTATGATCCGAACGTAAATCCCATAAGTGTATAACACCACTTTGATCGCCCACAATAAGTTCAGCTTGATTAGGGTGTAAACAAACGCAATTTACAGGAGCTGACACCTGAAATATCCTTTGACACTGGAAACTATTTGACCTAAAATATTAACTCTGGTTATTATGATATATAAACACGTTCAATCAATAATTACTAGGACATTGTAATTAATCCACCTCAGATCCCATATACGAGCAGAACAATCTTCACCTCCAGTATACATCCATTTACCTTCTTCCTAAACATAACATAACACAAGGTAATATAATATGACAGGATATGTCATTAAGTTTGCAATATCTACTATCGTAATAAATTTCATTATAAAGTTGATATCAAACATTGCTGGACAAATAAATTATAATGGCACCTGAAAACCTAAGCCCGTAATGTTTTTTGATACCCCTTCGTAATTGATAATTGGATTTGGATTATTTGAAATCAAATCGTACATTCTTATGTGTTGATATCCGGCAGCAGCTATTACGTACTTATCTGGAGTTATGTCTAAAGCATTAACTTGCTAAAAGTAAACAAATTTTTTAAATTATGAAACTTTGAATATAATCTGATGTTAACTATTGAAAAAATACCGAATCTGTATGTTCTGCGGTACGCTGACAAACTCCTGTATGAGGTTGCCATATTTTAATAGTATGATCATAACCCCCTGTTACAAGGATAACTTGTTCACTACTACCGGAACTGTCCCCAGTCATTGATGATAAGTAAGAATATTAAAAAATTAATTCCAACTCTTCGTATTGCTTTACTGCAATTTTCACTGTCTTTCTCTTCTGATAATTCTTTATATATCGTTTGTTCTCTTATTGTTCATTTCAACTGTTGCAGACTTGAGGTATTTATGTTTATAACTTTTTCTTATTCACATTACTTATTATACACAGATCGATTGTGTTATAACCTCTTGTGTATATGTCATAATCAATAATTTTTCAAACATTTAAACACCAAGTACACGTACAATGAAACAAATTTTTTTGTTAATAAAACAATTCATTCATATTCACTCTTTGTTATCGACCTTTCTTTGTATCTGATTTATAAATACATATAAATATATATCGACAACGTTACATTTAGCTTAAACAACAATGAATACCGTATAGACGTTCTGTATACAGGGTGTCCCACAACTCCTGTATTTAATCCATCAATAATTTTAAAATGTAAAATTATAATAAAAACATTACATTACAGTATGAAACCATTGCACAATGAATTATATAAGAAATTGTAACATATCTGTACGTAAAGTTATAAAAATAATGAATTCTGATAGATATAACAATAACGTATATAAGATATAATTGTAAAATTGAAAATAATAATACAAATATTTTATAATAAGTTAAGAAGGGCATGTGCAACGTATGTTTTAGTAAAGTTGATAAAAATAGTCAACCCTAACGAATTTAACAATAATATAATTAATAAATAACAGTAACATTGAAAACAGTAATAGAAATATTGTGCAATAAGTTAATAAAGAAATGTATAAGAAATGAGAACAATTTAATCAATAAATAATTAAAGAATTAATAATTATAAAATACATTAAAATGAACTAAAATAAAATAAAGTTTGTAGGCATAACAATTATTCATTGTAAAACCATAAAATTATAATAATTGTAACAAAATTTGCATAATTATAATAATTATAATATTTTAATATAATTACATAGTTATAATATTATGTTGTTAGAGTTTGTAGCGAAGGTAAATGAGCGGCATGAAGAGATAAAGCAATTTGTATAATTAAATACAGTCCTGGGGTCATCTAATTTGAATAGTAGAAAGATAAAACATTGTGTTATTATAAAATAATGAATTTAATATCGTTCAAGCTTTATTTTTCAATTTTTTTAAAGAGCAACTGAGGACGGTGCATCGGGTGTTACCGATGAAATTAGCGAAACAGAAAATTGTGTTTTTTCAAAAACCAGGCCACTTTTCGGATAAACTAAAGTTATAGAGACATTTATAACAACAAAATATTTTATGTAATGGTGTTAAAAAGCCGATTTTTAATAAAATAATTTTTACCGACTTTTTATTTTTACCCCTGGCGCCACCTGCGAACAAAGTGCTGAAACTACTCAATAATTACCGACTGAGAATTCCGAAACATCGTTAAAAATGGCGGGCTTTTCAAAATGAGTAATGTACTATTTTGATATTTCTTAATTAAATTCCTTATAAAGGTTTATTAATTAAACTTCTGCTTTAATTATTAAACTAGAAGAACTGGTGTATAATTTCTGATTGTTTCAATAAGAGAAAAACCTACATTTATGTCTTTTCTTCATTAATATAACTTTTAAAGTTATATAATAAACGATTCAAAGTTATTAACATGGATATCGTTCTAATTTTATCATTTTCAGTGCTTTCAGTACGATTGTATACAGCATTTGATTAATTTAAGATGTTTTTAAGCTGTAAAAAATTAATAACTTCGGGGAATACTCTGCTACTATTGTAAGTGCTCAAAAATCACTTCTGTAGTTCTTAAATGAAGGTTTTTCGTTTATCTAAACTATCAGAAATTATACACGAGTTCTCCTAGTCTCATAATCAAGTAGGAATTGAATAAATAAACCTTTTTAAGGAATTTAATTAAGAAAATTTCAAAATGACACATTTCTCATTTAAAAAGCCCGCCATTTTTAACGATGTTTCGGATTTCTCAGTCGGTAATTGTTGATCAGTTTCAGCACTTTGTTCGGAGATGGCGCCAGGGGTAAAAAAAATATAATTATTTAAAAAATTGTAAAAATAATAAAAAATAGAGCTTGTACGGTGACAAATTGATACTTTTATGATAATATAAAGTTTCCCCTTCCTTTAGTTCAAATTTGGTGATCCTAGAACATCATTTAAGTATATAAATCGATATAAACCTGCGCTTGATTACGAGACTCGAAGACTACATTTCAGAGCCTTTATTTATTATTTTCTTGCTTTATCGCGATTGTTAACTAATTAGAAACGTTCATGGTACTAAAAAGCTGCATTTATTCAATAAACTACATGATTCATACATTCAGCTTTACAATAGTTATTATATTATTTATAACTAACGTTTACAATTGTAATTTTGCGAGATTGCTGTGGAGGGAGTGGTAGGTCCGATCGGCGGGCGAGTATATTTTCAAATTTATTCCTCCTTTATAATACCGAAAAATATTCTGCAATTTTTACTTATTCCTTCTGTTGGGATATCCAGCCATTCAGTCATTCCCTTTATTCTAAGGTACGATTACTCTCATAACATTCTACCATTGGTTTTTTACTTTTATGTTCAATATTACTTGTGTTTAACGCTTCCTGTTCTACCGAGGCGCTTGTCCTGGGGCGACTATATGTAGTAATAGCTGTACCTTCTTAACAAAAAAAGAAAAAATATATATTAATATCCCATTTATCCGCAATCCATAAGCGACAGAGTTACACTTTTTCTTCATTTGTTGATATACTTTATACAAAAAAGTGTAAAAACACTCCAATTCTGAAGTATAAATACATAGTACATGTATTAAAATATTTTTTATTTAAAAATGTTAAAAAATACTTATTTTACATGCATATGTAACGATTAAATATGACAGTTATAATTTTCATTTTAACAAGATTACAATAATTTTTTAATTAAATTGAAGAATAATCTCTACACACGTACGATTAGGTACGTTTCCAGGGTAATGGTCTGCAAAGAAAATAAAACTTTTATATAAATGTATTTCCAGCAATCGTTTATTTAAATTTAAAAGAAATAAACAAACGCTAATTCTTGTTCAATAAACATCAACATTTTTTCGTATATTTATAATTACAAATAATATTAACTTTTCTTTATTTCTTTTTCTCTCTCTCTCTCTCTCTCTCTCTCTCTCTCTCTTTCTTTCATCTTTCTTTCTTTTTTAACGTTAATCTAAACTACAAGAGGAATTTCAATTGATTTTTCCAGATTCTTGCAATGGCAGCATATGTTACAGTATACATATTTTACAGCAATATTTTAATATTTATTAACTTAGAAATGTTTCGGGCGTATCATTCATAAAGCGAGCGCATAATTGATCTATCAGTACTATAAATGATATACTTACATAAAGAAGTATTTGTTTTCATGTTCGATTTGTCACTTTCATTTCTTTTTCTTATATGATTTTTTTTTTTTAATTTATTAATAACTAAAGTATTATTAACACAGAAAAATTATAACTAACAAAGAAAGAACGTAAAATGTTGAATATACATTTTAAATTAAAAGTAGAAAGAAAAACGCAAATGAAATCAATATATAATATATAACAATCATTAGTTGATCATGTTTTGAGACCCTGTTTTTCCATTTTATGAGTTCCATAATCTTTGCTTTTATTGAACCGTCTATATCCTTAATTGGCAATTACTGACTTATCCTGTTATTACGGGTACATAGCTCTCAAATAATTCTATGTTAGCAACATATTTTTACAATACTTTGATACAAATATGAAATTAGAAGTTGAATGAATGTTTAATAAGATCCGTAATCAAATATGATAAACGGGGTTTACAGATGACGTATAGAATGTATGTACGAACACATAATCACATGTTGCGCACGTGTGTATACACATTTTTATACGATAAAACATTAAATGAAGAATGAATTGTTGCTTTTCCGAAAGTAGTAATATTTACAAGTAATTTACAAATTATGTTACAGTCTTTTCTTTGGTAAAGATCCAAAAGCAGATATTACCGTTGCTTTGGTGCCAGTAGCAGACGACGTCAAAGTAGTAAGAGTCGGCTGAGACAATAATACAGTAGGCTTTACCGAAACAGTGGCTCCTGTTGCCACTTGATCCCATTTACTTTTCCTTTTCTTAGCGTCATCTTCGTTTGTACTAGAACTATTTGGTCGCTTAGCTGTACCAGAAACAATCTCGATTTTTGTCTTCTCCTTCCTAGCTTTTTCAAGTTTATCCATTTCCGCTTTCTGTACCTTGGCGAGTTCCTCGTAATAAGAATCTTTACCCCATTTAAACGGATCGAATCTATCTGGTGGATAATTGGTGCCCAATTCGTTGATGCTACAAAACTGAATAAGTTTTTCATAAATGGATGGATTTCTGAAATCTTTTCTTTGTTGTATAACTTTGTTCATGTCCAAACCGCCACTCTCCATTTTCCTAAAAAGTTTTGTTATCTTCTCTTGTAATTCTGCAGGACACTGTCCCGGTGGCTCAGGTGGTATAGTCACGCCATATGGATCAACCTCGTTATCTGAAACTAACTGTTCTCCTTGACAAGAGGGAGAGCGTTCCGTAATCGAGGAGGACCTTCCATTTTCAAAAGGTTGTCCATCGACCGGTGTTTGCACCACCCCCTCCTCATCGGAGACTATTGTGTCATCAAAGTAAGAAACCAATCTTTGCACCTTAGATGTCACATCTGTTACTAAGGTGGGTGCATTTGACAAATCGTTACTAGACTTGCCACCGACGCTGGGAGCAACGACGGGACTATTTGAGGCTGATCTGCCAGATTTGGGACTGGTGAAAGCCTGGGGCTGACCGACTTGGGCATTTTGCGGGGCGGCCCCCTGGGGAGTGTTCGAATTCTCCTGAAGGTCGTCTTCCACCCCGTCTTCGCCCTCCGAGTCGGTATAGGTGGCCGTGAGAGATGCCAGAGCAACACTTTGTACAGACATGGTTAGTTGGCTTTGAGTGTCCGCCGTACTACCAAGCAATATTTTGTGTTGGAACTCACCGGTGTAGCGTAGAGTTGTTTGCCTTTTAGTCGTAGGGCTTTTATGCATATATGCCTTATATATATCAATGCTTATTATGCCCCAATGTTTGCGGAATGCCTATTACTATACCGCATCTGAAATAAAAAAAAAAATTACAAAACACAATTTACCAACCAATTCTAATTATATTCTTAATTACAAAATGCAGAAAAATATACATACTTCACTAATAAGTATATGGTACTTCTTGTTTGATTTAACTTCTGAGGCGAACTTTACGTTTATGGACGTATATATATTTTTCATCTTAAAAGTACTAACTTTCGATGGTATTTTGTTTATACCATTGGCATAATGATTATACCAATAGTAAGTTTTTCTCGTTGAAAAATATATTATAGAATTTACGATTAAATGACAAGTATAGTAGGTTATGTGAGGAGCGTTCAAAACTTTGCTTCATAGCCATTACTGACCTGTTTATTCGAACCTGCGATCCTTCTGATTACACTGTACCTGATTTTTTATTCATTGCGACAAAATTACAACCTTATATTTCACTTAGTTACAAAATCCTAACTCAAAAATGTCGAATGCTTATTAACGCGTATCGTGGCGAATAAGTTCCTCAATCTTTTAAGGATTTCACTAATACGCGTGCGCAACAATAATGGAGTGTACATACATAATTATACATACATATATACGTATTTTATTTGATGCTGTTACTGGAAATGTTTAAAATACTAAAAATATGTGATTTTGATTTTTTATATAACTTTCGTCCCGTTCCTTTCCTTATGATTTCTTAATTTTCTGTTTTATTCTTTTGTTTGCTACTGATAGATTTTTCATCTCATACTTTGAAAACATCGGTCATGAAGTTACGATGTTACGATCGCGTGTCGTATTACAATTGTGCGCTCTTGTTGATCGACAATCGAATCGAATCGTGTCAAATTTTTTTTATTTGATTAATGTAATTTTTTTAATGTAAGAATATAATTTTTTACATGTAATCGTTCACATTCATTTATTGTAAAAAAAATTCTGCAGTAAATAACTATTTACGTACATAGATATCGATTAAAATTGAAATATGGTACGTAAAATCAATTAATTTTTTTTTTTTTTTTTAACAAGTAAATTCAACTATTTTTCTTCTTCTTTTTAATCGATTTTTCTTTTATTTAAAATTTTTAACTACTTGGTATAAATCAAGTATTAATTAATATTTAAATTAAATTTAATGCTCAAAATGTTACAAACTGCGCGCGTGCGTCACTCGTAAATCGTAAGTAGTATCGGTAGCATAGGCAGACCTATAGTAAGCGATGAGTTGGAAGGTGTACCGTTTTACTGATTTTTAACCAGTCGAAAAATCCACGTGTACTTTGACGTAAATTTGAAAAGAATCATTTCGTGACTTTAACATTATTAATCATGGTATTGGACTTGGATCTTTTCCGAAAAGAAAAAGGTTTCGATCCAGATAAAATACGGGAAAATCAAAGAAAACGCTTTAAAGAAGTCAGCTTAGTAGATACGGTGATTGAGAAAGATAAAATCTGGCGTCAGTTGCGACATAAAGCTGACAATTTAAATAAGTTAAAAAATGTATGTAGTAAAGAAATTGGGGAAAAAATGAAAAAGAAGGAAGCGGTGGATGGCGATGATACTGTCTCAAAGGATATTCTTGAAAATTTGGAAAATTTAATTCCTAGTAATTTAAAATCGTTAACAGTTCCTCAAATTAAAACTATTCGGAGTTTTATCGATGATGCTATTCGAACAAATGACAAAAATTTGGTCTCAACAGAATTCGAAAGGAACCAGGCTCTCAAAGAAATAGGAAACATTTTACATGAATCTGTATTAATTAGCAATGATGAAGAAGAGAATAAGGTATATAATTAAGTTTGATAATCTTTATACATATATTTTAACTGTATAAGTGTGTCATTATTAATTCTAGATTGAAAGAACTTGTGGAGATTGTACGCAAAAAAAGAAATATTCCCATGTTGATTTAATACATATGATCGATGGTATGGATGGAGAACGTGGCACCAACATTTCTGGTGGACGTGGATATTTTTTAACTGGTCCAGCGATATTCTTGCAACATGCACTGATACAACTAGCTCTTAGAAAATTATTTACAAAGGGTTATAAACCACTTTATACACCTTTCTTTATGCGTAAAGATGTCATGCAAGAAGTAGCACAGCTATCTCAATTTGATGAAGAATTATACAAGGTATATAAAATTAATAACTAAATACATATAAACATATTAGTGTTAATTATGTTTTTTTAATATTTTGTCGAATCAGGTAATCGGTAAAGGCAGCGAACGCAATGATGATAAAGAAATTGAAGAGAAATATTTAATAGCTACATCTGAACAACCAATAGCTGCATTTCATAGAAACGAATGGATTCCTGAAAATGTACTACCAATTAAATATGCAGGATTATCCACATGTTTTAGACAAGAAGTTGGATCTCATGGACGCGATACCAGAGGCATTTTTAGAGTTCATCAGTTTGAAAAAGTAATTTTGTATGACATTACATTTCATTATTTTAAGGGAAATAACACAAGTATAAACAAAATTTAAATATATGGATAACAGGTGGAACAATTTTGTTTAACTTCACCATTTGATAATAAATCTTGGCAAATGATGGACGAAATGATCTCAAATGCAGAAGAATTTTACAAAGCTTTGGAAATTCCTTATCGTGTAGTAAATATAGTGTCGGGTGCATTAAACAATGCTGCTTCAAAGAAACTAGACTTGGAAGCATGGTTTCCAGGATCGGGTGCTTTCCGTGAACTTGTATCGTGCAGCAATTGTTTGGATTATCAAGCAAGACGTTTATTAGTCAGGTAATAGATTACATAATCTATTTGCTATTCAAACTTGAGTTTATTTCCATTGTTAAAAATAAAGCACTGTTATTTTAACATTTTTTAGATACGGTCAAACCAAAAAAATGAATGCTAGTACAGATTATGTTCACATGTTAAATGCAACAATGTGCGCTGTTACTCGCGTTATATGCGCAATCTTGGAAGTACATCAAACTGATACCGGTATTAAAGTACCAGATGTTCTTGCAGAATTCATGCCAACAGAGTATATATATGAAATTCCGTTTGTTAAACCAGCTCCTATTGATGAGACAGAAATGAAAAAGCAAAAGAAACAAAAAAATATTATTTTACATTAACAAATTCGATCATAATCAACGCGCAACAGTCGAATTTAATTCGAAAATGAAATAAATGCTTCTTATATCTGACAAAAGGATTTCTTATGAAACTTGTTAGAATGTCATTATAATATTGTTTTTATTAACCGTGTAAAAAAGATAGAATCTTAATTTATTACTTGTTCTGTTTGTTCTGATACCACAGACATAATATACTTTAATACCTTTTAGTTTCTATTTATACAACCATACACTTTGGATATGCAGCCATCTAAACACGTATTCGTGATGACATAATAAATAAAGCTTGGATAGCAAAAAACATCAAAACATCATTTTATAATCAAGTACCTTCTCCCAACTTCGATTTTCCTAATGATCTTTTTCTTTCTTCAGCTCTTCTCAAATTACTTAATACGATGTGCTCAAATTCCGCGTCAGATATATTCTGATTTACCTATCACATAATAATGACATGTTAATGACTTAATTCGAAGAGTGAAAGAACTCTATATAGTTCTAGGTTTACCTCTGTTTTCATGAAATTAGTGTTGTTATTAACTGTTCCGTTAGTCGAAAGGTTTGTTATTTCTGATGTATCCCACAACTTTTGAAGTTTCAATGGATTCTGTGCTAATCCAATTTCCATGTTTAAAGCCATTTCCTAATAAAAACGAAAAAGAACAGATACATACATACATACATACATACATACATACATACATATATATATATATATATATATATATATATATATATATATATATAATAATAATAATTGTGTAAATAATAGTTTTATCACTTCTACAAGTATTTATCTCGAATATTATAAATTAATACATACTGCATCATTTCTATTTTGATACTCCACCAATGCTCTGCCTTTTTTAGTAGAAGAAAGGATAAGAGCTGTTATATCTCCATACTGAAAATAAATGTATTTAGAAATAAATATAACAGAGTACAAATCATAAAAAATATCAGAAATACTAAAAATTCTATGAAATTATGAGAAACTTGTATACAATATTACACAAATTGTTATGACAGAATTGTGTACCTTTGATAAAATCCGATACAGTGTATCATAATTGTATCCACCATCATTGAGACAACTTTGGTCAGACTTCCATTTTATTTTTATTTTATAAGAACCACTATTAACTCCAGATTCTCTGCAGAATCTTTTTGTTCGTTCTTCAATTTGTTGTTTCATGAGTGCTATTTCTTCATCTACTTGTTTTGATCCTTCTTTCTGTAGACGTTCTATTTCAGCCTACAATAGATAAAATCATTGATATTACAATAATAGATTTAAAGGATAATGTTTACAATAAAATTCTGCAATGCAAAATATACCTGTAACTTAGCTTTATCATTTTTAATGTTGCATTCTGAATTTAAAGTCCTTTTATAAGCATCTTCCCGTGCTTCTAAATCTTCTTTTAATTTTTTACGTTTTGCATCGAGCTCTTTAACGCGTAATTTTGCTTGATATTTGGCATTAATAACTTTATCATAAGCTGCCTTATGTTAAAAAAAAAGATATGTTAATAATAGTTAATAACAATAAAAAAAGAAAGAACAAAACTGAATAAAAGCTTATTTCTATTTACCCGAGCAGATGCGTCAGTAAGGATTTCCAATGCTCGTGACAATTCATGAAATAATTCAGCTGCTTTTGCATTATCTGGATTTTTGTCAGGATGACAAGATAAAGCCTTTTTACGATATGCTTTTTTAATCTAAAATAACAGAATGATATGTACGCATTCATCATAAGAACAGTTTCTCTTTAATCTATGTAATGTGTAACACACTAAAAATATATGAACAATATTTAAACTGTTATAATATAAAAATTGTATACCTCCTGCGTTGAGGCTGTTTTTGATGCACCTATTAATTCATATAAATCTGTTTCCATCCACGAATCCATTTCTAATTAGTATAATCTGTTTTAAATAAATAATAATTAATTTTGGATATTCAATTTTTAGTACGATTATTCATTCAAATTCAAAAAAATATAAAAATATTCTTATATTTTTTTTATATAAAATATTATGTTGATTTTTGTTTCACTTTATTTATTATACATACGTATATGTATTTTAAATAAAAGGGTTATGTTTTCTTTCATCAATTTATTATTACATGAGCGAGTCTCTTCTTATTAATCAATTTTCATTAATAATTACCTTATAATTTGCGACGAAAATTTTTTTCCACAAAATAACCCTCGTTATTATTCAGATACATAACATTTATATTTTATATTCGTCTCGACAATGTTTCCGAGAAACAATAAATACGATTGGTAATGCATCAGTTGACTGCAGTTGACGTAAATATACTCAATGAAAATAATATACACTTAACTATATACTGTGTAGATATGTAAATACAGATGCATATTTAAATGATATTTACATATAGATTACGTATTTAGAGTGTAAGTTATTACGCAAAGCTTTAATCGGTGGAAACAGATGAAGAAACAGACAGCAATAGAAATTTAATTATTGTCACTTAACGTTGTTTAAAACAATGATCAAACAAATTTTTTCTGAACTTGGAAAACGTGTATATTCGAAAGATGCATTACACCAGGTAAGCATAAAAGATGGGCATAGAAAAAGCACAATAAAAAAACGATTTTCTAACTTCACCTTTTTTGCAATTCATCTAGACAAAAAGATATTATAACAATGTATCTACAAATAGCAGAACTGGAATCATTAATAATACTAAAGATCCCTGTTTCTTAGGAGTACACACCAGTTTTACTCATGAATTAAAATTTATTGACAAAGAAAGTTACAATCCTTTACCAACATACAGAATTTTGGATTCATCTAGATATGTGCAGTTACCTACAGATTTCAAGGTTAATTACAATTTATAATAAATTAAATAAATAGAAATGAATAACAAATTGAAATAAATAACAATCAACTTACCTCTTTCATCCAAGTTAGACGAACAAACTTTGATTAAAATGTATCGTAAAATGGTTACTTTGAATATAATGGATAAGATTCTTTATGAATCTCAACGACAAGGTCGTATATCATTCTACATGACCAATACCGGAGAAGAAGCAACTCAGATTGGCTCTGCAGCTGCTGTTACATTGGAAGATGTTATATACGCACAATATCGTGAAACTGGTATAAAATATTAATTTAACACATCCTGTTACTTTAATTAATAGATGTTTTATTATCTTTATAGGTGTTCTATTATGGCGTGGTTATTCCATTATAGAATTTATGAATCAATGTTATGGTAATTTCAAAGATGTTTCAAAAGGGAGACAGATGCCTGTTCACTATGGATCAAAAAGATTGAACTTTGTTACCATTTCTTCTCCTCTAACAACACAATTACCTCAAGGTGCAACAACTACCAAACACAACAATTTATACGATTTGATCGTAGCAATATTTGATTCTAATTATTTTAATATTTTATTTCTATTCTTAGCTGTAGGTATGGCATACGCACTTAAACGATCCAAAAGAAATGTATGCGTAGTATGTTACTTTGGCGAAGGAGCCGCCAGTGAAGGAGATGCTCATGCAGCTTTCAACTTTGCTGCAACTTTAGAATGTCCTATCATTTTCATCTGGTAATTTTGTTGTGTAATCACATACTATACGATAGAACAATATCAGAAAACAACAGACATGTAAAAATTGGATACATTGCATTTGTGTTTACAGTCGAAATAATGGTTATGCTATTTCAACTCCTTGTTCGGAACAATTTAAAGGAGATGGAATTGCTACGAGAGGTCCAGCCTATGGTATACGTACGATTCGTGTAGATGGTAACGATGTTCTCGCTATGTATTGTGCAACAAAATCTGCTCGTGAATACTGTACGAAAAAAGGAAAACCAGTCTTAATTGAAGCCATGACTTATCGGTATGTAAATTATAGGATTATCTTCAGTATGTTCTGTAAATGCTCTATAAACCAGAACTCGATTTCGAATTATCTACATCTGATCACTGGTAATTGGATTATTAAAATTGAAAAAGAAAAAAACAAAAAACGAAAGTTAATAAAATGAACTTGAAAATTTTTGTGTTATCGCGTCAGAAAATATAAAACTCACCAAACAAATTAGTTTGGTTCAAGCAAACTGTCGCGGTTCCAAACTTGCGAGACACTATTACATTACAATTACTTGATATGGTTATACACAGCAGTAAGTTCTTCCCTTTACAAAAATTCTTTTTCTGTTTTATATATATATATATACACATGTATTTTAGAATTGGTCATCATAGTACTTCTGATGATAGCACTGCGTATCGGTCGACTGATGAAATAGAAAATTGGAATCAGTATACACCTATAAATAGATATCGGGATTATTTAGAGTCGATTAATCTATGGTGTGAACAACGAGAACAAGAATTAAATGAATCTATAAAAAAGTCTGTTTTAATTGCTTTCGCGGATGCAGAAAAAGAACTTAAACCTTATTGGAAAGAGTTGTTTACAGATGTGTATCATACAATGCCAAAACATATAAGGTAAGTTTTAATCTTTGATCAAAGTAAAATTTGGCATTTTCTTTATTATCGATATGTTTTCCGAATTTTAGAAAACAAATGAGTTCTATGGAGGACCACATTACAGAATTCCACGAACATTATCCATTATGCTTTTTTAAGTCAACTTAAGAACACAAATTAACCGTAATGGTGGAATCTATCATTTTTATGACTACGTACTAATATTGTATATTTTTTCTATCATTTGATAATAAAGGGCTTACATATAATAATTTAAGAATTCATATTTTCTGCTATTTCTTTGTACTTTGACATTCTATATTCTTTTTTAGCTGCAGCAAGTAATATATTATGAAGTAAGTTATACTGATGTGGATCAACCTGCTCTATGCTGGGATATACGTTTCCTATAATTAAAGTTATATATTAATGTTTGTACAAAGTTGTAAATATATACAATTATTATTTTCTTAGAAGTATACCTTTCAGTTCTAATACTCCTCTTTTATAACCAAATCCTGAATATATACATGGTGCGTTATGAAGCTTTGTGAACGAAGTTGTATAATTTTGATATCTTGGTACTAGCACTTTAAAAAGTTTATGAATAAGCTGTTTCTCTAAAATCCAAAAATCTGCTAGTTTCATTGTCTCTTCATGCTCAGGTCCGTAACGTAATGCTTCTGATATCAACTATAAACGATAGCATTTTATGAAATATCATATAATTTGACAAAATGTATAAAAGATATGTGATACGTACTAGTTCGACATAACCTCTCGTTTCATCGGCTCTCTCATAATTCAACTCGATTCTTTCATACTTAATTACAGCAGTTAATGTTTTCTGAATTTTACGAATTCTTCCTTTTGGACCAAGTACATTTTTTAATTTACGTGGATTCAATCTAATATCGAAGTTTAACTTGGAAATCAGTTTCTCGACATTTGCTTGATTCATTCTTCTGATTATTATTGTGCTTACTGCACTCTTTACCTTTTTATAAATATAAATATCAATTATAAAATTTGAATCACGTACATAAATGTAATATCAAGATTAAAAAATTGTTTTCTACAGTTTCACTATTGATATCATGTATGGGTTCGAGAATTTTTTTCAAACATAAAAACACACTATATGTGTATTAATGATAGTACACATATGCATCTATACATACAGTACGCAACAATCCAAATAACTTATATGTACAAGCAAGTAATAAAAATGAACGAAAGTGGCAGTAAACAGATAAACAGATTGAATATGGCTATTTCGCATAGAGTAAAGAACACGGTCTTAACACTATGCTAGCTTTATATTATCATGGATTAATAAATGACTCGAGTTCGTTGGACAGAAAAAGAGAATAATCACTTAAGTGGTACCGTGGTACCACGGTGGGGCACCAAACTATGTAAAACCCAAGAAAAAGTAAATACATTCATATATATATAGTATAAATTAATTTTGTTGAAAATATTTCTGTAATTATAATTATGATTGTAATTTTTAAATAGGTATTTTTTTTTTATAAGAAACAACAGAAAGTTTCTTCTATTCGAGTTCTTTAATAAGTACATAAAATATCAAAATTCTTAATTGTATGTAATTAACACTAAATTACATTTTGTGAAGTTTCACGCTTTCATTTATACCTGCAGTGAAAGACTGGAAATTTAAGTGAGATTTTACAAGATTTTATGTTTATTGTTTTAATCATTTCATGCTTCTTTTTCTCGACAACAGGTAATGTTCAACATTATTCATCATGTCTGACAAAGAAGGAAGCGAATCTACCAGTGCACATGAGATTGTTATCAAATCTGAGGAAATAGAGGAGAATCTAGCAAATGAAGAAGCACCTACTAGTCTTGAGACTATCCCTTCTGAACCACCCATGGTCCAAAATGGAGTTCAATGTACTTGCAAGGACAAAGTAAAAAGTATTAAATGTGCTATTTAAAAATGACAAAAAGAAAAAAGAAATGATGATAAAGATATTCAAGTAATCTACACGTATTTTGTGAACCTTAAAAAAAGTATTACACAACGATAGAAGAACAAGAGGGATGTCTTATTAGATCTGTGCAATCCTGGTATGTTATACATGCTTTGTTAATAAGCACATACATGCTTCGTGTTGAATTCACCCAATAAGACCCTCTTGTTAAACTTCTTGACAGGCACGTACAATACATGTTGAACTGAATTTGTCCACATTTAATATGTTTTTCAGTCGATATTTTGTTAAAAGCAACTGGTAATGTTCCGATAATGAAGCAGAAGAAATGGACTGTTCGTCAAGACTATTGCATCGGTCTAATTTCCGAATTTATAAGAAGATACATGAAATTAGATTCTAATGAAAAGTTGGTAAGTGAGAAGACAGAGAAACGACTACATCTCGTTTCTCATAATTTCTTTGGTGCATAAATGCTTTATTTTCTTTTTTTTTTTCTTTGTAGTTTCTTTATGTAAATCAAACTTTTGCACCTGCACCGGATCAAATGGTGAGAAACTTGTACGACTGTTATGGAGCAGATGACAAATTAATACTTCATTATTGTAAAAGCCAAGCTTGGGGTTGAACATTTCTTGAAAGTATGTTACTAGTGTTTTATATTTAAATTATTATCGACAATATGTAACAGACACGTATAAATTTTATATGTATATCGCAGAAAAATGTTCAAATTGTTTTTCTTCATGGTTTTACAATAATATCAAGTTTACTGATATTTCATAAATATCGGTTCTTGTTGTCACAGCATTGCTTCGTGTCAATTCACATGTTAGTTTTGTACACATAGATTCTTACCAGTTTCTCAAGTGTGCTGTTATATTTGATAAACATCTATGAACGTGTTACACAGAGTAATATGCATTTCATTAATAATAAGTAAACGACTAACTGTAACTGGAAATAAAATATCCTGTACAGTCTATGGTTACAAGATCTTTCATTTATTCTCTTTTTTTTTCCATCATAAGAATTAATAGTCAATGTTGAAGCTTGTGCATTATCAAAGAAGATCATCTTACGTAATACTTTATTGAGATTCATTATACCTTGTACGATCAGTGACTCTTAAACTTGTACAAGGGTGTTGATTAGTTTCATCTGTTCTCTTTTTTTTTTTTTTCAATTTCTCCAACGTTGAAAACGGGAAATCAAAAGTTTAGGTTGCAACAGACATTGCATCGATAGAATCTATTAGTCAACGCTTATCGTTGGTATAGGTAGCCTATTTTTCACCTTTTGTATTAATCGAGCTGGTAATAACGACGAATCTCTGCCCAAATGAGTCGGATGTTTGTGACTGAGAAGTTTAACCGCGAACGGTCAGTAAAGTATTAATACAGAGTACACACAATAATTGCAAAAGAAATGTCAATTCAGTCCGGTATATTGGAATAATATACCATTCTTTTTTTTTTGCATATTACAAATACAACAAAAAAATTTAATTGTTAGCAACAACAAATTATCCATGTTAAAAGTATTCAGATTTTTTTACCACTATTCCGTAACGGATAAAATAATTCCATTAGATGCGTTAAAATCTCAACACGTAGTATGGTAATCGATACCTACATTTGCTCGAATTTAGCATTTCGTATGGGTTTTCAAACGCATCACATTTAATAGCCTACATACGTGTATAAGAATCAATGAAAAATTACAACATGGTGGAGCTATGCTAATAAATATAAACTGTGAACAGGGGTGGTTGATTTGTAGTAAATGCAACATTGATATTGTTATTATCGCTGAACCGGTGGAGCCATTGGAAGACTTGAAATGTTAATGTTTGACATAGCTTTGCTCGGTCCTAGCAAAACCTGTTTCTGTTGCGTACGTTGCGCTTCTTCCAATTGTACTCGTTCCATTTCAAACAATATCGGTGCAAATAAAATAGCTGATGAACTGAAGAACAACCATGCTGCTGAACACGAAAATGTGTACAATCCTGTGAAGAAGGTATTATCCAATGATAAGAGAAATCACTATTATATGTATTTAAGAGTAAATGTTTATTGTGGACAAGATACTGGCCTTTCATGCAGCTGCACAAACAAGTGCCCACGTTATATCCAAACTTGCGTACTTCTTCCGGAAACATTTCTGTAAGACCCAATAACCGTTCTGCCAAGCTTTCATCCTAAAAGTAAAAGAGTTAAATAGTTAAAAAAACAGAGGTAATAAATGAGTAGCAAATATCTATAAAAATATCCGTAATCCAATGATCTAGAAGATACAATTTTTTTCTTTATCAAAAAAGTTTGGTTAGCCTGTGAAGGTTAATTATTACCATTATTGGTCAAATTAAATAGTTTAAAATGACGATAAGCTTGATAGAAGAAATATGATCTACTTATATATATGTGTGTGTGTGTGTGTGTGTGTGTGTGTGTATATATATATATATATATATATATATTTTAATTAAAATGAAATACCTCCTCGTCGTCTTCATCATTGGGTAAAAGCGATTTCACCTCGGGAGAACGTGCGTCGCTACTACCCATGCCGCTATCCAATTGATCCAGTTCTTCGATTGAAGCCATATACGAAAACAATTGATGCTAACAAACGAACGAAAGAATGTATTTATAAACGCTATTCGATTTATTTGTTTTTTAATGGAGAAATTTTAATATCGACTCTTGTCGACTAGTCGTTCCTCAAAAGAAATATATGGCGATTCACGCCACTCTGCGATAATAGTACGCTATCGAGCACCATCGGCTTTACTAGGGAAAATGGTGCCATTGAAGAGGGTGCCACAATCACACTTGATACAACACTAGATAATTACCAAACATTATATCTAATTTATAGGAGACACTTTTGTGCTTGACAAAAATTGAATTTCCCAAGTAAATGCTTACTCTCAAAAGCGAGTTGATACATTTAATAACGAATAAAATGGATGTTGGACTTGATGCGATACTCAATTGTACGTACGTCTATGGTTTCACCGATGATTTCCTCCATTTTGCATCCACGCATAGATCCATTTGTATATACACATGTGCAAGCGCATATGCATACGTTTACGTTGTATGCCTTGTATGGATGTACATATATACCGTAAAAAGGTACACGATTTTATAATTATACACCTATACGTACATGCATTACATACATTATATGTTTTGAATTTTTAATAAAATGGTATTTAATGTCTTAATAATAAGTATTATAGGAGATATACTTTAATTATCTATGTATCTACATACATACATATATATATATATATATATCTCCCTAATCTTTTTTCATTTTTAATGAAAGTGATTTGCTGATATAATTTGTTCGTATAATATTTGAACGTGGAAAGTGCATATATATAATATAATATGGTATAATAAATAAATTCGATACTTTTAAATTTAAAGTTCTTAATTTTTGTGTATGTATTGTACTGTGTTTATGAATGATAATCTCTTAATCTGTTACAGATAGATATGTAACTGTTGAGTATAAGGTATACTTGTAATCTATGCAAACATACAATTGTGTACTCGAATATCTCAGATAATGGCACATACTGGAGTACTACCGTTTGTACGTGGTATCGATTTTAGTAGCAATGATTTTGGTGTAAGTAAGACATATGTAACTTTAAAGTATATTTTCCTAATAAAATATATATTCTTGCAATCTTTATTGTTTTACAGAATGGTAAATTTCCAGAATCTGTGCGGCTCATGACTGGTATACAATGGCTGAAATTAAATCAGACCAACTTAACAGAAATCCCAGAGGAAATGGGTAAACTTTTAAAACTGGTAATTTAACGTTTGAATAAGAATAAAGTTACGAATGAAATAAATGTAATCGATGTTATCGTTATTGGCTACTAAAAATGGTGGATAAAATGTAAAGAAAGTTTTCTGATTTTTGGAATAGGAACATCTTTCGCTGGTTAAAAATAAGTTGGAACGCCTATATGGAGAATTGACGGAACTTGGGTGTCTTAGAACTTTGAATATTAGACGCAACAATATCAAGTCGAGCGGCATTCCATCAGAACTGTTTCATTTGGAGGAACTAACTACATTAGATCTAAGTTACAACAACTTAAAGGAAGTTCCGGAAGGACTTGAACGAGCTCGTTCCTTATTAAATCTTAATTTAAGCCATAATTAGTGAGTATTAAATACATTTAATTAACATTGATGTTATTGATATTTATTATATTAAACAGTGATGTTAAAACAGTTATGTTTTATAATTTCGTTTAGCATCGACACGATCCCCAATACGCTTTTTATTCATCTAACTGATTTATTGTTCCTGGATCTTAGTAATAATAAATTGGAAACATTACCACCGCAAACTCGTCGTTTGGCCAACTTGCAAAGTTTAAATTTAAACCATAATCCACTGGGACACTTTCAATTGAGGTAGAAAACGATTAACGTAATTCGGCGGATACATGCAGTTCGTCCTATATTTTCAAGAAAAGAAAGGTATCGTTTCGTCGTTTTTTTCTGTTTAGACAACTGCCATCCTTGATGAATTTAACGACCCTGCAGATGCGCAACACTCAACGAACGTTAAACAATATTCCGTCGAGCTTGGAAACTTTAACCAATCTGCAAGAACTTGATTTATCGCAAAATAATTTACCTCGTGTGCCGGATGCGCTTTACTCCTTGTTAAATTTGCGTCGTTTAAATTTAAGCGATAACGAAATAACTGAACTGTCTACGGCGATTGGTATGTATGCAGGTATTTTGATTGTATAATTGCACGAAAAAACCCGGAAAATGTATTCGATCGATTTTCATTACAGAACTTTGGACCAAATTGGAAATATTGAATATCTGTCGTAACAAATTGACTGCAATACCTGCTTCCCTCTGTAAAATTATTACTTTAAGGAGACTGTATTTAAATGACAATCGGTTGGACTTTGAAGGTATTCCTTCGGGAATTGGCAAGCTGTCGTCGTTACAAGTATTTTCCGCGGCTAATAATCACTTAGAAATGATACCAGAAGGTTTATGCAGGTACAATTACAATTGTGACGAGGCTTTCTTATTTCTTTTTTTTTTTTTTTTATCTTTTTAAATAGTGTTTCAATTGATACTTTAAATAATTTTTCAAAGTGTCAAGAAGCTTTTGTTGTGTACTTTGTTTCTTTGTAGATGTGGTTCTTTAAAAAAACTTATACTGTCATCCAATCGATTGATCACCGTACCGGATGCTATTCATCTCCTTACCGATTTGGAACAATTGGACTTGAGAGATAATCCGAATTTAGTAATGCCACCGAAACCGATGGAAGTTCAAAAAGGATCTGGTATAGAATTCTATAATATTGATTTTTCCTTGCAACATCAATTGCGACTTGCCGGCGCTAATGTTCCTACACCGACGCAAACAGCTAGTAAGTTTGATTTTAGCAAATGTGTTCTGATCTGTTTACGAATGTTGTTTTTTCATTTCTATTTCATTTATTTAAAATATTTATATATTATTTCGTTCGTATTGTTGATACGTCAGGTAGCAAGGATCCGATAGCTCGTAAGATGAGACTCCGACGAAGAAGAGATCAAGAAGAAGCTGATCAGGACCAAGCGAAGATACTAAAGGTATGCTTTACGTGTCGTTGTCACGTCTTATTTTAGGTCGTGAAAAACATAGGAAAGAGGCGGCGTAAAATTCACGTTCAGGTTCTTTTTCGTATGTAGGGTATGAAAGATATAGCGAAAGAGAAGAACAAAGACAAAGAGTGTGAAGAATCGAAAGCGGAATCACTGAAGTAAGCACGAAATGAATTTACCACATGGTAAAAGTTCTTTTCGAAATAGTCGTTATTCTGCGATGAAAAACAAATTCTGTGCTTTATTCTGGTTCCATATCATTTTAGACCGAAGCGATGGGATGAAACTTTGGAAAAACCACCGTTAGATTATTCGGAGTTTTTCGATGAAGATGCCGGTCAAGTGGCTGGATTGTCGGTATGGGAAATCGAAAATTTTCTACCAAACGAGATAGAGGAGGTAGCGCATGGCAAGTTTTACGAGGGTGATTGCTATATCATATTGAAAACCGAAATCGACGAAGCTGGATCTTTGGTGTGGGCGATTTATTTCTGGATCGGAGAAAAAGCTACGGTGCGTAATATATTTATATGTGTTACTGTATCTATCTATCTATCTATCTATTTATCATTATAGTTGGACAAAAGGGCTTGCGCTGCGATTCATGCTGTAAATTTGCGTAATTATCTAGGCGCGCAATGTCGTACTATTAGAGAGGAACAGGGCGAAGAATCCGACGAATTTTTAATGTTGTTCGAATCTGGTATTACATACATAGAAGGTGGTCGTACATCGTCCGGCTTTTACACGGTCGAAGATACGGTTTGTATACGATTATTGTACGCACTTGTTCGTGCTGATTGAAGCGATGGTTATACAGTAATTGGATGATTCGCTGTCGACCGCACAGCCGTCGATAACGCGACTTTACAGAGTACACGCGGCCGGTGCTTCGATTCATTTGGAACCGGTCCCGGTTCGTTTTGATTCCCTCGATCCAAGTTACGTATTTGTCCTGGATACTGGTTGTAAGATCTTCATATGGTACGGTAAAGCAGCAAAAAGCACGTTGAAGTCGAAGGCGAGATTAATGGCCGAGAAAATAAACAAAAACGAAAGAAAAAACAAAGCAGAGATTCTAACGGAGACAATGAATTCCGAATCGGACGACTTTTTGTCGCATTTGAATGTAAAAGATGTTTCGCAACTACCAGAAATTTTGGTAAGCATAGATATTTATTATTCCAAGAGCGATAACAGAATCATTAATTACAAATGATTCTTTGGTTATCTGATTGTTTTCGTATAGGAACACGTAGATCCAAATTTTGTGCCTTTTACACCACGTCTGTATCAAGTTCAACTCGGTATGGGTTATTTAGAATTACCACAAGTCGAAGTACCTCATGGAAAATTAACGAACACGCTGTTAAACAATCGTAACGTTTATATATTGGATTGCCATTTGGACGTCTACGTTTGGTAAACGTCGTGTGTGCTTATAATATGTATATGTTCGAAATGACAAAGGTAAACAAAGGTAAATCTGAATTTAAATATCGACGATTGTTATTCGTTGTAGGTTCGGAAAGAAGTCAACGAGACTGGTACGAGCCGCTGCAGTGAAACTTTCTCAAGAATTGTTTAACATGATAGAACGTCCAGAATACGCAATGGTAACAAGATTACAAGAGGGGACAGAATCTCAGGTATTAAAAGTAGTAGTTTAAATTGATGTTCGCGAAGTGTAGTGACTCGAATAGTTAGTTTACCGCTTTATGTCTAGAATAGGACTATGATATATCGAAATGATATAGCATGCCCGAAATGTTGTTCGATAATAACGACTGACAATGCTTTTCGTGGTTAGATTTTCAAGTCAAAGTTCACTGGTTGGGACGAAGTTATAGCTGTTGATTTTACTAGAACTGCTGAATCGGTCGCGAAAACTGGCGCAGACCTTACAAAATGGGCCAAACAGCAGGAAACGAAGGTGGTATATACGCTAAAGAATGATTGAAAAAAAGAAAAAGAAAAAATGAGTAAATACGCATAAACGTAAATACCTACCGAAAGGTAGGCAAAGCAGCTTTCATTTGTTAACGAAGTAATTTTCTTTCGACAGGCCGATCTGGCTGCACTTTTTATGCCTAGACAACCGTCGATGTCGTTCGCCGAAGCGCAACAACTTATGTCCGAATGGAACGATGATTTAGAAGGGATGGAAGCATTGGTTTTAGAAGGGAAGAAATTTGTACGTTTGCCAGAGGAAGAGTTGGGTCATTTTTATAGCGGTGATTGTTATGTATTTTTATGCCGTTATTGGATGGTATGTAATCGTTTATTTCTCCTTTTCCTTACACTCAATGAATATGAAACTATTAAATTAGGGTAGTTTTAAATTAGGGTAGTCTGATAATCGTTATGCTTTTGTTTTCAACATTCTTCTTTTCGACTTGCTTAGCCGTTGGATACTACGGAAAACGAAGATGGCGATGAACAGTTCGAAGAAGATTACCAATGCACGGTATATTTCTGGCAAGGTAGAGATGCAGGAAACATGGGATGGTTAACGTTTACATTTAGGTAAGAAGAGGGTAGATTTTCATTTTTCTTTTCTGCTGGTTAAATTAGTCAATCTACCGTACGTTATACGATCATGATAATGTTAACGTAAACGTGTTTTTAGTTTGCAGAAAAAATTTAAATCGTTATTTGGTGAGAATTTGGAAGTAGTTAGAACTCATCAGCAACAAGAAAATTTAAAGTTTCTGGCGTACTTTAAAAGAAAATTCATTATTCATCATGGTAAGCGTAAACAGCCGAAATCTTCCGGTAATAACAAGGTTGAATTTTATCACTTAAGGAGTAACGGAAGTGCGTTGTGTACCAGGCTAATACAAATACCAGCTGATTCAGCGTTACTAAACTCTGCGTTCTGGTAAGTTCGTTAAGATCATTAATTACGATTTAAAATCGAAATTACGTTCGCCGCGGTAACGTAACGTGTTGAACAATCCTATACACGAATCCTATGCATGATTATATTGATTGTTACTTTATTTTTCAGTTACATTTTAAATGTACCGTTTAACAACGATGACGAAACCGGAATAGTGTATGCTTGGATTGGTTCTAAAGCGGACAGCGACGAAGCTCGTTTAATAGAAGAGATTGCCGAAGAAATGTTCAATAATGTAAATGTTGCAACATTATTTGCAGAATAACAATCTTTACGATGTTTTGCAGAATATTAATGGTTTTCATTTTATCGAATGATTAACAGCCATGGATTAGTTTGCAAGTTTTAAACGAAGGAGAAGAACCGGATAACTTTTTCTGGGTAGCTCTTGGTGGAAAAAAGCCGTATGACACCGATGCAGAATATATGAATTACACTCGACTATTTAGGTGTTCGAATGAAAAAGGATATTTCACGATTAGCGAAAAATGCGCAGATTTTTGTCAAGTATTAAACAAGTTTATTTCACGTATTATTTGTTTGAACGAACACATCTGAACAATAAAATTAACGCTGTTCTAGGATGATCTAGCCGATGATGATATTATGATTCTTGATAATGGTGAACAAGTATTTTTATGGCTGGGAAGTCGTTGTTCGGAAGTAGAAATTAAATTGGCTTATAAATCTGCTCAGGTAAAAGTATTCGATTTAGTATATTATACAGTATTTGATAGAAAATTAAAAAGTATTAACAAGTGATATCAATTTTTAGGTATACATTCAACATTTGAGAGTTAAACAGCCGGACAAACCGCGAAAACTGTTCTTAACTGCAAAGGGAAAGGAATCTCGAAGATTCACTAAATGTTTTCATGGTTGGAGTTTGCATAAAAGATCACCCCATTAAGATGCTTAAAGTTACTTTGTAATATTTCGATAGGGATAAGGATAGAAAAAGTTTATACAGAATCGTTTATAGCATTAAATTTATTACCATAGTTTGTATGGAATAACAGTATTACGGTACTAGCGCTATTCTACTAACGCACAGTTTTTTCCTTCTCTTATTTTCTCTTTTCTTTTTTCCCCTTTTTACAAAGAAAATCTATACATTTTGGTGCAAAATAAAAACAGTAATATTGTCCAAGCGACATCAATTCAATATACATATTTATTTATAATTTATTTGCAAATCCAAGGGAACTATATACAAAAGCTTCTACATTGAATGCGTGCTCGCTTAAATACGTATATACATTTTTTATACGTTACTTAAAAGAAGACATTTGCATATACATTTGTACATGTAACTTATTCCTCTTTTTATCATCAAAAAACTTTTTCAAATAATATACTATTGGATGATTTTATTTTAATATAAATAAATTTGTGAAAAAATGAAATGATCTTGTAAGAGACAATATATCCAAAAAATTATCTAATGAAAAACGTACGCTGGGTCTTTGCGTGCTGTCCATTTTGTTCTAAGATCGCATAATTACAAGGAACATGATAGCGATGCTTTGCATAAAGAATAGTCTAAGGAAAAATTTGAAAATTAATTATGATTGAAATTTTATATATATATATATATATATATATATATATATATATATATATGTATAAAAAGAAGAAGTACATAAAGATTGAACATGAAAGACTACCTATTTTATGTGTAAAGCGAAACATTGAGAGTACACGAGATTACATATGTAGTTAATCGTCGTCGTCGTCGTCGTCCGATGGTACAAATAATTCTTTTTCTTCCAAAAAATTGGCCATCATCTTACTAAGAGTAGCTCCGATAACTAATCCTGTCGTGACACTGCAAATAACACCCAAAAAACCGAAGCGAGTTCTTTTCGGTTCTGGAAGAATGGCACCTGAAGGTGTTGTAGTTCTTGATCGAACATGTATTTTTGTTTCTCCGTTCACTTGTATCAAATTGCTAATGGTTCGAAGCGTTAAGGAGGTGCGTTGCAATGTCATTATTTTTTCTATTTTCTTTGTTAAATTTATCACTGATATGACAAAAAGCAAAATTTCAGTGAAAAAACGATTGATTAAAAGAAGAATCACTGGGAACCAACTATTCCCCGTTTGACAGATGGATTCGTATGCACATGAACTTATTGAGTGTGTGTGTGTGTGTGTGTAATGAAACATAAATGAAGGTTTTTCGTTTATCTAAACTATCAGAAATTATACACGAGTTCTCCTAGTCTCATAATCAAGTAGGAATTGAATAAATAAACCTTTTTAAGGAATTTAATTAATAAATATCAAAATAGTACATTACTCATTTTGAAAAGCCCGCCATTTTTAACGATGTTTCGGAATTCTCAGTCGGTAATTATTGAGTAGTTTCAGCACTTTATTCGCAGGTGGCGCCAGGGGTAAAAATAAAAAGTCGGTAAAAATTATTTTATTAAAAATCGGCTTTTTAACACCATTACATGAAATATTTTGTTGTTATAAATGTCTCTATAACTTTAGTTTATCCGAAAAGTGGCCTGGTTTTTGAAAAAACACAATTTTCTGTTTCGCTAATTTCGTCGGTAACACCCCATGTACCGTCCTCAGTTGCTCTTTAAAACAATTGAAAAATAAAGCTTGAACGATATTAAATTCATTATTTTATAATAATACAATGTTTTATCTTTCTACTATTCAAATTAGATGATCCCAGGACTTAACGCTTCTTGTTCTACCGAGGCGCTTGTCTCGGGGCGACTAGGCTCGACGCTTCACTGACGGTACTGATTGGTCAGTGTTTTTGCTAAATAATTCAAAAACGAAGCCCCATCCGATATTTTTGCAAAGGAAATTGTTGTTCAGAATAGTCTCAGCTACCCCCCATTTCCGGCTCCTACAGGAGTTCTGGGACACCCTGTAGATTTATAGGAAGGAGGATAATCTTCTGTGGTAGCGTGTGGAATTCCTAAAATTTCAAATTACTAAATTGAAACAAAGTAAGTACATACGTGTATTTACGTATATTGTTTAACTTGCACGTAAATTACTGTATTATATACATGTAAATTTAATAAGTATAGCATTTACAAATCGTGTGGTTACCCCTTTCCCACTTGTTTCGTCACATTCTTTCGATTCCTCTTACCATTCGTAAAATGGAGCGGATATCGTAAAGGCGAACGGTGATCTACACGTTTTCATACACATAGATTGTTTACACCTGATTTTATAACTTGATCCTAACCTTTGGTATTTTCTCTAACACCATTAAACTGTTAATGTTTATTCCAGAAAAAAAGAAGACACTGGAAACAAACTTAAAGGAGAAAGAAAGAAATGTTGTTCGTAATTGGCTTGGGTCTCGGTGATGCTACGGATATCACTGTGAAAGGTCTTGAAATCATTCGAACATGCGATCGTGTCTACTTGGAATCATACACGTCAATTCTTGCTGTTAGTTTGGAAGATTTGGTAGGTACATAAGTATTATAATAATAGATAGGAATAATTGGAATTATGCATAAAACGAGCAATAATTTTTTATTAAAACGGTACTAGGATCTAAATACCATATTTTATTGAATTAGGAACGATTTTATGGATGTTCAATACTCGAGGCCGATCGAGAACTGGTTGAGAGCAACGCGGATGAAATTCTGCCAAAAAATGAGAAAGAAAATGTTGCTTTTCTGGTGGTTGGCGATCCATTTGGAGCTACAACACATTCAGATTTGATATTGCGAGCTAGAGAGAAAAACGTACAGGTAAACACAAAAGAAAGTAAAATAACGAATTTCTAAGGTGATTAATAAAAATTGTCCATTATTTTATTCAGGTGAAAATTGTTCATAATTCTTCTATACTAACCGCGGTAGGTTGCTGTGGGTTGCAGTTGTACCGTTTCGGAGCAACTGTTTCCATACCTTTATGGAACGAAGCTTGGCAGCCAAGTAGTTTCTATGAAAAAATTGTGTCAAACAGGCAAAGAGACTTACACACGTTGTGTTTATTGGATATCAAAGTGAAAGAGCCAACCCTAGAAAGCATCACTAAAAAGAAAAAAAATTATATGCCGTCACGATTTATGAGCGTTTCGGAGGCTGCTACCCAATTAATGCAAATACTCGATGATGAGGCTGATAAAAGCAAAGAGGAGAAAGGTAAATAACATAAAAGATGTAGATTATTGCGAAGACGTTACAAATTTTGGAGAGTCATAATTGTATATGCTGGAGATTTATTGGTTTTTTAGCCATCGACAAATCCAGCATCGTAGTGGGTTTAGCTCGGGTGGGCTGGGATGACCAACGTATAGTTGCTTGTTCGCTCGAAAGAATGAGTTCCGTTGATCTCGGACCACCTCTTCATTGTTTAATCATTCCTGCTGTGACATTACATCCTCTAGAATTGGAATTTCTAACGTTGTACACACTGAATGAAAAATCGTACGATAATGCGATGCATCTTCGAAACGAAAACGACCGAGAAAATGCACGAAAATAAAAAAAAATTCCATTAAAAGGATTCATTTTGTTTCCTTTTTTCTTTTCTTCTCTTTTCTTTTCTTTTCTTTTCTTTTCTTTTTCTTTTTTGAGCTAGTTAAACGAATGTATATACGGGAACACGAATATTTACATGGTTTAATAATATCGTCCAACAATCGATTGATTTTCTACTATCCATTATGTATTTGCTGTCGAGTTTTATGCACTTTTTGCGGTACATTGTGACGAATCGTTTTCAATCCTTAACTGCTACGATATTATACGAACAATATTTAAACAGCTGAAAAAAAAGCAGTTGTTTCAACGCTTTATTTGATTAATTATCAAATGAACACTATCGTAGACAAGTATACATGTATAATTAACAACAAGTTCTTATCTCAGATTCGATCCCATTAAAAAATGATCGATTGAGAAACACTTATCACTCGTTACTTGATCATTAGGTGTACTTTACAAGACTTGACTCGTTAAAAGTTAACTCCTAAAAGAAAGAAAAAAAGAAAAAACAAAAAATGTCTATTTTTCGGGTTTTTACGTACTTATAAAAGACGTTAAATTTGTCCATATAGATAGAACGTCCAATGGATATTGAAGTATTTGAGAGAAAAAGTTGAAGTTGATTGTACGGTACAGTAAGAAGTAAATTGGTAAGTTAAAAAATTAAAATGTTCGATCAGTGGTAAATTACAATTGTTTATTGAAAAATTTTAGATGAGGTAACATATGAAAGTAAGATACGAAAGGTATTGCATATGTACGCAAAGCAAGTAGTGATAGGAGAGAAATGCGGTTGGCCGAGAGGAGCTGAAACGATCGATTGAATGAAGTTGGAGTGGGGATTTGGGGTACAAGTTCGTTTTGTGTTAAGGGTACCAAGCTACCTCGTTCGTTGGCAACGACGACGATGCGCTACAAACAAACAATTGTACCGAATTAATTTTGATGGTACGCAACACCGTTGCACCGTGGCTTATCGATGATAAAGTTCATTTCGGCAATAATGCTGATGAAGGATGTAGAAAGGTAGGAATATGTATGTATGCGCGTGTTTGTGTATACGTGTTTTTAGACGATAGAATGCATAAGAATAAAGAGTATTCGATCGATTTTAATAGCCATTTCTTGGATATTATTAAGGCTTTCTTCACTGTTTATGTATTTGATGTGTTATTTAAAAATATCTTTTCACAGGTTCGAACGTTGGTAAAACTTATGTATACGTGTATATTACAGTTGAACAGTACGGTACAAGGGTAATGTTTAACTGGTAATTTGAAAAGTAATCGGTGGCAAATAGGTAGTACAAGTATCGGAATATGGAGACGCGTGCAAGCAAACAGTAAAACGCAAAGAAGAAAGAAGAAAGAAGAAAGAAGAAAGAGAAAGAAGAATGAGTTTGACGATGTCAGGAACAGGATATGGGTATCACATGATTGGGCCGCAAATACCTGAAGGTTTAGCTGTGGTGGTTGAAGGGCTTGCACGGGAAATCTTACGCCACCAACCGCCAGATATTTACGAGTTCGCGGCGCGTCATTTCGAACAGTTGATAAAATTAAGAGAAAAAAGTGGTAACGTCGAAATTATTTCACAGGTAAGTGTATTCAATGACAGATTATCTAGAAAATATAAAATATAAAATGAGAATACGGTTAAGCATTTTTGTTGTTCGTCATCTCGTATATCTGTTTTTGTATATCGCTAAGGTTTCTAATTCGCTGGAGGAAACATCAACGATAAGAAGGAAAGTAACAACGACACCGGTTCTGTCAAGGAAAGTGGCGAGAAAACAAAGAGAGGCAACGAACGGATGCGGTTGGTCTATTCATCGAACCGTGAAAGTATTTAAAAATCACGAATTTAAACGGGATATTAGAAATAAGGAAGTGGAGAAGAAGATTGCCGAGGATTATTCGGTGATACGATCGGCAGGAGGCCGGAAAGAAACAACGTTGATTCGCGGGGAATTTGTTCGATCCTCGTCGGTCGGAGATCTACTTGGGAAAGATGTTAGAGGGGAGTTTGGAGAAGATGTTGTTTCGAAGAGGAATACGGAAGGCAAGTACGAGAAGCGTTTGAAACGACAGAAGAGTGCTAGTCAAATCGAAGGAACGCGTGAGTTGGCAGTTAGCGGAGAAGCAGCAAAGGGTGATAGGAGGAGTGGTAACGGAATTGACCGAAGCAGAAGTTGGTCAATGGTGAACGATAGCTTGAAATGGAACGAGTCCGATATAGAAGAAAGATTAGAGAGATGGCAACGTAGAACAGTTGGAAACGATGAGAGTACGATTAGAGGATGGCGAAACGTACGCGAACGCGGAGAAAGCAAATCGGTTTCGAATAAACAAAAAGGAAGAAAGAAATTGGATGGAAAGTTTCGGAACACGGAGGAAGTGATGAACATTGATCGATTAAAGTCGCGTTCAGAAAAGGATGAAGGAGAATCGGAAACAGACAGCGACGATAAAAAGGAAGAAAGAGAAAGGAAGATGGAAAAGGAAGGGGAAAGGGGGAAGAAAATAGAAAGAGAAATGATCGATTACGAGTCACGATACGATTTTTCTTCGCGGACAAAGAACTCCGATGTATCTGCTGGTGTTTGTCAAGGCAACGAGGATATCGTGTTATCGACGTTTCAAAACGATCACTTAATCGTTCTTCCATCGGTCGATACGAGACAGTGTTCTAACAGATGTTCGACGAACGAGAAACACCATGAGATCGACGAACGATCCAACCGAAACGATTTTATTTTACCGCCGATCCCGAGCGATTCTTCGAAACCGATTAAAAGATCAGGCGATTTAATGTTACCGTCCCTGTTGAACGGAGGGCGAGCTACGAATACGTCTGTTTGCGACGATGGCCCTCGGGATTCGAACAATTGCAGCAGCAGCAGCAGCAGCAGCAACAACAACAACAACAACAACAACAACGCACACGAGATACGTTTACAGTTAACAGCAGCGTACAATTTCGAATGCGATCCGGCTAGCGTCACGCAACACGAATTAACTTATTCGTCGAGGAAACACGAGATCGCAAACGACTGCAAACAAGAGCTCGATAACTTGTTGACCGTAAACGATATCGTTTGTTGGAAGAATTCGTGGCTGACGGGTGATCGAAATGAAAATGAAAACGCGAATGAGAACGAGAAAGAGAGCGAAAACGAGAACGAGAACGAGAACGAGAACGAGAACGAGAACGAGAACGAGAACGAGAACGAGAACGAGAACGAGAACGAGAACGAGAACAAGGAAATAGAAATGGAAAAAGAAAAGGAGCAGGAAAACGAGGAGGAAATCGTCGAGCGTAATACCGATGGAACGAGGAGTGTTTCACGAAAAGCAGAAAATACGGGATGCTCGAATTCGCGAGATACGGACATCGAGGAAGTTTTCAAGGATAGCTTAAACGTTACGCCCGACTCGATTGAATGTTCTCAGAGATCAGACTCATTGGATGGGGAGAAGGAGGAACGGCGAAATCGATCGAACGAACTTAAACAGAAGCTGATCGAAATTGAAACGGTGGAAAGAAATATCGAAAATACGTTGGTTTCTTCTGGAAAGACCGTACCTTCTATCGACGCAGTTGAGAAAACGATTTTAATCGAATGTCAGGTAGATCATCCGGATGTGGAAACGTGTAAATATACGCGTGAAAACAATAAGATTTCCATTACCGAGTCGGATAACGAGACAAGCATAAAAAAAGAATCGATTGAAGAAAATCATACAGCTGAAATGGTGATTCGAAGAAATTCGGATGTTTTGCCGAATACACTTGATTACGCCTCGATAAATATCGACGATCCGAGTTGTTACATACTTACGGAAGGCTCCCCTTGCGAGATACCGGAATCGGTGACAACCGTAATTATACCTGACAAAAGTGTTCGAAACAATGGGACAGGGCTCGTGTTACAGGAAGATAATACGGTTAGCGAGACGCGTTCGAAGACAGGAGTTTCGGAAGAATTGCAACGATGCAATGAATATCATCCAGTGTTCGGAGATCGTGTATCTCCACGAGCGTTTTACTGTTCGACAAGCGTCGATCTTGATTTTCTACGTGGCATTGTTTCTCAACAACAGCAGCAGCAACAACAACAACAACAACAACAACAACAACAACAACAACAACAACAACAACAACGACAACAACAATTGGGAAACATTAACGAAGAAGAAGAAAGCGAACACAGCAAGGACGATGCAGCATGCATCGAATTAACCAACGATATTACTAAACAATTTTTGGACGATGCAGAGAAACGATTGGAAACAATTCGAGGTACGAATCGGGATGTCGGTGTAGTATGTAAGGAAACGAGTCGCATCGTCGAACAGGCGAACATAATTAAAAGAGAAATCTTTGATAAATACTCGAAGGAAGAAAACGGCAACAGAAAAACATGCGACGATAATTTGAACAATTTTTCTCACTCGTTGGATGTAAATGGACCGTACGTACCGGAGCTAAACTTGGATTCTCTTCGAGATGTAACAGTTTCTTCTTTTGGAATAAATGACTCGACCGAAGATGTGAAAGATCGATGGATGAAGAAAGAGGAAAAAGATGATTTTCGTTTTCACGAAGGAGATAATACTCTGTCTTCGTTCGATACTTTATTCTCAGAAGAGAAAACGACGCTCGACGATGGATCGACGATGGCTCTTTCGACTTCGAAAAGCGAACTTCTTTCAGAAGAACTTTTTATCGATCGCAAAGATGGACGAATAAAAATGAACAATGAAACGAATAATCATGTTATGGAATCGAAAAACGATTCTAATACCGACATACTCGTTTGTTCGATACATGGAGGTAACTCGTTGAACGTAGAGGAGGAAATCGCTAAAGAATTGATACGAAATTTAATTCTGGAAACGTCTGACGTTGAAGAAAAAACCGATGCTGGTTACGTCTTTGAAGTAAAGAAAAATAACTGGGTACCCCAGGCGAGGGGGGAAAAGAAACAAGAAGAAAAAGAGGAAGAAGAGGAAGAAGAGAGAGAAGAGAGAGAAGAGAGAGAAGAAAATGAGCATGAAAATAATATGGGCAAAGATTATTCGCCGATGACTGGTCAAAGAATGTCTAATCATAAGAACATTAACAACTGTACTTCGTCTTTTGTTTTTCGCGAAATAACCGATCATAGTGCCATCGAGTTGGATAACGTTTTGAAAACGGATAACGATGCCGTTGAAAAAGTTTCGAACGATTCGTATACGCAAAGGGAACAGTTTGAAACAGCTGTTAGAAAAATTCAGTCTTGTAAGTATCGTCTTATCAAGAAGTAAATATTCGAAACAGGTGTAAACATCTGTTTTCGTTTTATCTTCCTCTTTCTCTTCCCTGTCCTCATCCTTCTCCTTGTACTTGCCTTGCCTCTGCCTCTGCCTCTGCCTCTGCCTCTGCCTCTGCCTCTGCCTCTGCCTCTGCCTCTGCCTCTGCCTCTGCCTCTGCCTTTGCCTTTACTTTCATTTTTATACTTTTTCCTCTTCTTTTTCGTATCAACGAAAATGTTATCGATATGTATGAAATGCGCAGAATATTTCAAACCTACTGTGGATTTTTTAAAGGGACCAGGTTATGTGTGTTGCGGCGTCGACAAGTACCACAAGTCGACGAGCGACAGGATCAAGATGATTGTTTGCAACCTGCGCTAATTGTAAGCATACCAATGTGTTTGGCACCAAAACATAGGCAGGCGAGTTTTTCTTCTCATTGCTTTTTATATTATACCTTTTTTGTTTTTTCATTTCAATTGATTATAATGAACGTATGGTTGCAACGAATCTGATGTTTGAACAAATGTAAACTATATGTTAATTAACGCGTTTTTATTGAGAGGTACAGCGCAAGAGGGAGCCGTGTCACAAAATGTTTAAGAATTAGATTTGTAATTGACTAATTTGAATATCTCGTAGTGACTTGTTATCATTTCATAATTCTGTCTCTGGTGATATCATTTATGTAATTAACATCTCAGAAAATAAGTATTGTAGCATTGTTCCCTCTTGCTCTGAACCCTTCAATTCATCGTTTCATCTTTTTCAACTCATTATCATTATAATTATATTGTTTGAAATATTTTTCAAATGTTTGCTTATTCTTTAGGAAGAAATAGGAAAAGAATCAATGGAATGGTCGATGATCGGAAATAGAAATAAAAGTGATTTACGGCACACCGGTGAATTTCACGATTCCCTGCCGTTACCTGTATTTCAAATTCCAAAGGTTGTTCCTACCAAGGATGTCATGGAGAAGACGATGATAACTACGTCAGCGACAACCACAACCACAACTACAACGACGACAAGAACAAAAGCAACAGCAACAACGGATTCCTGGCTGGCCGTTGAACCTAGTTGCATCGGATACGAAACGTTCACGACCGATTCTAACACAAAGATTTCTTTCGTATCCGAATCAGTTCCAGTAATTCCACAAACAACTATTGTTTATACGACTGATGTAGCAAAGGACGTGAGATCGCTCGAAACCAAAGCACCGTTCACCATTAATTCCTCGGTAAATATCAATCTTCTACCTAGTATCGCTCGAGTTGAACAAGTCGTCGACGATGCGAGCAGCGTGATTCTTATTTCTTCGGCGGTAAATACAGTGGATACTGATATCGATGATCTTCGTGAACCATTGGCGCTCGACGATGGAGAACCAAAGCCGTCGATCGTTATAGAAGAGATTTTAATTGACGATGAAAAAACGGAAAGGAGAAAATGGGAGGAGAAGGAGAAGGAGAGGGAAGAGAAGCAAACGTCGTATTTGTGCGAAACGAAAGGTGATTTTGTAGACAGGAATTCGTTTTCTTCCGACGATTCGTACAGTAATCGTAACGGTGATAAAGATAATAATGCGGTAGCAATTTTTCAAGCAAACGATCGACAGAATACATCGACAGAGATTAACTGAACTTGTCGATACGCGTTACCGCATTTCTGCTTATCCAAAATGGCCGCCAAGAGAATGAACAATTGAAGAAAGTAGCAACGAAAAGAAAAGAAAAGAAAAGAAAAGAAAAGAAAAGAAAAGAAAAGAAAAGAAAAGAAACAAAATTGTTTATCGAGCATTAAGGTGGAGCATTAAGGTTCATGTTACACGGATAAAGATGTTTTTCATTTTCGAATTAATGTTTCGGATCAGAGAATTACCACTGTTTCACAATTCAAGTTAATAACACATGAATACACCCGTATACGTACATATATATTGTACAAACTATATGTATATTATTATTGCATAGGAAGAAATGATTGATTCTACATATTTTTGCACAAGCGCACTAAAAATATATATTCGCTTACAAAAGGAGGTTCGAAAAAGGCAAGATTCTGCGTTTGAATATATTATTACTGTATATTGGACGTATGTACATCGTAAAGAACGGAAGATGAATGGAATCAAGATAGGATTGTAGGTAAATGAGTAATGAACGTTGAACCGGTGGGAGAGTGATCGCGCTGAACGAAACGCATGCGCGAACGAGTGTAACCAAGTACATAATCAGAAGAGAGTCAGACATATCCGATGGACGGACGAGTCGCGTGAATGCTATACGATAGTTTTCGTGCCACCGTAGCCGATATCTTCTATTCGTCTTTGTTGCACGAAGCGTCGTTACGCGTATATTAGAGTTTTTCAAAAGTCACGATTTCTCGCTGTGCGTGTATAATATCCTGTTATCGATATACGCGTCCTCGTTGAACGCCGTTTACGATTACGTTCTGGAATCACGAAAGCGAAGCGATATCCTGAAACGCGAGATGGGATCGAACAAATGATATCGGATTGATCAACGTCAGAGAATAGAGTTGAACAGAACGAAGCGTCGCGTCACAACCAATTGAATGTATTTATAAATCTGTTGTGCTACAAGCTTCTACGAACCTAGACACGACGAAAGTTCGAGATAACTTTCAAGATTTTCGTGTACGAAAGCGAACGAAGGAAATGGAAAGATGCGACCAGTCGAAATCTTGGGATTCGCGTGATCGACAGTACGAAAGATACCGAGAGCAACGTTCGGAAAAGAGTCGGGATACAGTAAAAGAGGAAAAAGAAGAAGAAGAAGAAGGAAGGACGGGCTTAGGCTCGAAGAAAGGGAACGTTAAGCAAGATTCTTTGGAGGAAAAATCGGCGATTAAAATTCAAGCCCAAGTGCGCGGTTTCTTAGTAAGAAAAAGACAGAAAACGGCTCGATTGGCTGCGACTAAAATTCAAGCGGGTTTTCGGGGATTTAAAGTGAGAAAGACCTTGAAGCAAAGCGAACGATAACGCATCTCATTTCCTCTTTTGTCGATTTCACGATCATGCGAAATAAATGCGCTTACTTACTTACGTATGTAGGTCGTTGACATAGCCAAACTGGGTATGAGAAGATTGCTTGAAGCTTGTACTATCTTCTAAAACCATACAAGTCCACAAAATATTCCTCGAATTGGAGAAATTAATGAAAATTTGGGGGTATGTCATTTGGCAGTGCATACGCTGGGTACAAGGGTTAATTAATTTCTTAATAACTGTTAATCTATGTATGTATGTTCGAAATTATCCGTTATCCATTATCCGCGTCACGAGTCGCAAGCATTAAGATGCGAGACACTCGCGGTATAAATGATGGGATGAATAGAAATAATTTTTCTTCTCTTTTTCTTTGTTTTCACTGTGTTTACCTTTTCTACCTTTTGCTTTTCTTTAATCATATTAGAAATATATTCACGCTTTACATACGCGCGATTCAAGTGAACTATAAGACGCGTTCGTGGCGCGTTCGTGGCGTGTTCGAGGCGCGTTCGAGGCGCGAGGAGGTGCAACGACGCGACATCGGTATCATCGTTAACATTGTTACGATGTTTACTTGTCATTTTATCCTCCAACCTTTTTCCTCGACATCGTACGTATTATTGGCACCGACGCGAAACTGGTATATCTGTTCGCCGCGTATAACCGAGCGAATCCATAATTATCGCGAAACAATCGAGAAATAGCATTTGCGACTAGTGACGAGGTTGCGTTACGATTGCCAACCGCTATTACGAGCCATCAGGATGTTTGCCGAGCAACCAACCAGTTGATCGTTAATCGTCCAACAGCGACGTTTCATCGTGCTAATCTACATATTTTGTAATGACACTTTCCGACAACGATAACAACCATTTTCTTTGCTGCTTCGGCCGTCCATTTTGACCCTTGAAGGTATGCAAAATAAAGAAATAATTTGTGCGAATTTGAATACAATTTAAACACGTTTGTTCTTTTTTTTGTCATGAAATCACTAATATACTCCCCCATCCCCTCCCCTCTGCTCAACCCTAAACACACGTACTCATACTCACATACATATAGGACTTTTGAAATGTTGATCAAATGTTTGAATATCATTTGACGTAAGAAGGTGAAAAATAGATAATCGAAGAAATGGATGGACATGAATGGTAAAAAGAAAGAAAAACTGTTAACAACTGTTAGTTGGTAGATGAAATAAAAATTTGAATAGGCAAAGGTAATTTTTCAGATTGAATCCGTTTATTTACAAGATAAATTTGACGAGATAATTGGATTATTGTGTGTATTGACCGTGGTATCGGTTCTGTATTAAATTTTGTGTTACGTGAAAATCGACTGACTCAAGATCAGCTGGTGAAAATTGTAGAAAAACCGAGGAAAAGCGTTTGAGGCTGTCGCGTTCAATTCGATTCGATCGTATCCATCACGTATCATGTTCTGTTTCGTTCCTTCTCCTGTTTATTTCTTTTTGTTTCTCGCTGATCCGATCTATCATCTATAGTACATATGTACGAACAGATAGGAATAAGAATTGGTTGATTCGAAGCTCGGTTTGACAAACAATCGATAATGGAGCAGCAGCAGGAGGAGGAGGAGGAGGAGGAGGAGGAGAGCTTGCTTGATCGTTGAGTGGTTGCGCGTACAGATGCTGCGATTTCGGATCGATTTGCGCAAACAGAAATGAAATGGAAAGCAAGCTCTTCGATTCTCTTCCGTTTCTCACGTATGTTCATAATCGAGGAATATATACATATATATATATATATATATATTCCAGTGTAGTCTTTTTCGTTTCGGTAGTCAGGTATATTTGTCGCCTGGTTTACGATAAATACGTACATACACATACATACATACATAAATTGTCGCGGTTTACATGGCAGTGAGCAATCTTTCGAATCTATCTATCAAATCGATCTTGCTCGGTAAACAAGGCTCTTTTTTCGAACATTCAAACTTTTCTGAACTGCAACCGATGCATTTGTTACAGTTGCAATACATGCCATCGCCGCAACTGCCGAAAATGTTACTAGGCCCTCCGCACAACTGGTCCGGACCCTGAGAAAAGAAATATCGATAAACAGCTGCATAGAAATAATTGAACGACGCGACACTCACCTTTGCGCATTGTTCGACTCCGCATGCTACCGATATCACGGAACCGAATTCGCATTTGTCGCAAGAATCGCCGCAACTTTCGCACAACAATTGTTCCAAATGTTTTTGTTGCCTAATCGACGGATATCCGAAACATCTGTCGAACCTGATCGAATAACACGGCTGTTATTATTATGCCGACAAACTAAAGAAATTATCATCTCATGATTCAAAATTACGAAATAGACACGCGATAGTAAAAAAGTAACAACGCGCACGAAAATAACGATTAAGCTTAACGTTGAAAATTCTTACAGAAGGACAACGGTTAGTAGTATGGCTATGCAGACGGTATGGATGCCAGGCATTTCTCTTCGTTAATCTGAAACAAAATTTCTATCTTTTAATCGAATCTGAAATAATTGTTGATACAAGTCGAGAAAGATATACATGATACATCGCATTTTATAGGTATGAATGTAGATACATGTTTCGACGACACATGAACGTACGGACGTAAGGACGAACAGGTAAAGTACGGCGGAAAGAAATATTTCAATTATTTGATTCGCTGTTGTTTACAAATACGTGTACATACACGTGTATTTGTTTATCAAAATCAAGTACTTGCTCGATCTTTACCGCGGTCTCATTGAACGCGAATAGTTCAATCGACGAAGAAATCGAATTAAAAGATCTAGACATTTCTGATGATTTGAAACGATTATAAGTTTTAGCGACGAATACAATTTCTTTGAATTTCGCGTTTCTATTCGTTTTCGTCGATTATGTTCGGTACGATGATACGAATTCAAATCGGCAAATTAAAAAGGTAAGAGGGATTTTATCGATATTATAAGAAATCCGCGACACCGGAAACCTGTAACGAACTAGCTTATTAAATTTCACGCGGCGCGTACGTAACAATACTAACACACAATGCAGCCAACGTGTGCCTTCAAATACATATGTGTATATATATATATATATATATATATATATATATATATATATGTATATGGCTTTCGATAGCTATATTATGTACATTCGATATCAAAAAGGTAATTGAACATTTATGAAGGAAAAGTAGATTGAGCTCGTCGGACGAGCCAGGTAGATGCAAGACTCGTATCCACCCCCCGCCCCCAACCCCTTTGTATCGTGCACGTTGCAAACGTTTTGCTAAGAATAGCTAAAGGATTTCTCTGTATGTTGCTGCCGTATCTGTCCGATGCCAGATTTTCTCTTTCTCTTATACTCTTCTTTTCCTTTTATCACCCGCCTTGTCCATCCTTCATTCTCTTCCTCGTGAATTTTACATTGTTATCGTTATCTTCTTACGCCTCTCTTGGAAAATCTCCGATCATTTATATACATGATGAGCCTCAGAAAAAGCACATTTTCGTGGTAAAATAATCGAAACCAATTCAAGTGTTGGTAAATTCGAAAAAACATATCGTATTCTCTGTATGTACATGTATATGTATATGTATATGTATAACATATAGCTACATGAATTTACATGACTTGTAACTTTGAAAAAAATGAAAATTCAATCGATGCACGATACTTCCAGATCGAGTGAACAAACTATTAGTCGTTTATAAATACCCATACCGGGGTACGTCGATATGTAATTTTCCTATTTGATATTTAACGATAATGTCGCCGTTTCTTTTGTTCCTTTTATTTTCAGGATAATCAATGTAGTAAAGTGGTGCACGCGAACCATTGTTGATTTTACAAAACGGCCGTGCAAATTATTTTAGTATTTCTACTTTAAACGTGGCGATTCTTGTTCTTCCTTCTTCTTCTTCTTCTTCTTCTTCTTCTTCTTCTTCTTCTTCTTCTTCTTCTTCTTTTTTTTATTATTATTATTATCTATTTAGACCTACTACTGTTAGCTGCTACTGTTTTATCTGTTAGTTTTATCGATAGCGTTCAAGACTAATTATAAATATTATCCGATATCTGCTGCATCGAAGCAACACTTCCTTGAATTTCTCAAAGGTATGTAACAAACGTATCTTTCTAATGACAATCACTAATATTTTCCCTTTTTTCCTTCCGCTCTCTCTTTTCGTTATCTAGTTAGTTAGTTAGTTAGTTAGTTAGTTAGTTAGTTAGTTTGTTTGTTAGTTTGTTTGTTTGTTAGTTAGTTATGGTCGTGGTGAACGTTGTATGGAAAAGACTTGGATACGAAATACAAAAGGTCGGAGGAAATGATGATTGTTACGAAACGATAGGATCGGCTCTCGATGCTCACCCGAACAACAGATAGATTTTGTCAATGTTCTATTGAATAGAAAAGGTGAGGAAACCCAAAGACACGGATCTAAGAAGACGGAAAGACGTTGAGTGTGCCATTGAAGCGAAGTGCGGTTTGTTTTATAGGGACACGAAGAAAGGGCAGAATGGTGAAAAGTGTGGAAAGGGTGGGGAATCCTATCCGTTAGTGGTTTTCCCTCAGGGAGGGAGACGATCTTGGTTGCCATGCGAAATCCTCGCTTCCCGTCCTAGTTAACCCCCGTGTGTCGTAAGTGTCCGTTGTCCTTCTAAACGCGTCTCTTCCTCTTTGCATGAATTCTCTTGACAGACATCTATTAATATGGAAATTTTCTTGATGGGAGTTACGAAAAACGACGATGCTCATTCATCGGCGCTTGTCGTTATTTACGCTCGTTATACTCCGTTAACAAGCTTGCTAAATCGGACCATCGATTACGTCTTCTCAATCCTTACTTCTTTAACCCTCTACGCTTCTATTGTACACCTACCCTACCCAACCCAAACTAACTATAATAAATATCAAAAATAAATGGATAGACTGTTAGACTGATACGTTGATTAAAGGGGGATAAACATAAGAAAAGAAAAAGAGGAGGAGGAGGAGGAGGAGAAGAAAGAAGAAGAAGAAGAAGAAGAAGAAGAAGAAAAAGAAAAAAAAATTGGTAAAAGCGTTCTGTTTTCTATTATGCGTTTCTTTTCTGTAAAGGTACTACCAAGATGATTTGGCAACGATTCGGCACATTCCTGATGCAGATATACCGCTCGATCGATCGAGCAGAGATCGTTTTCCTCAAAATGAACAACATCTCTACGATAACGAACCAAATAATATTTCTAATGCTGGCTGATCGTACCTTTCTGCCGGAATCGAAAATTACGTGCCTTTACACGCTCATGTTTTACAACGTAATCGCTTACTGTATCAGCTATATCAAGGAATTAATTGAAAAGGAAGATTGGTCGCCGTACGTGACACTCACTGAAAGATCCAAAATTAGGCATTTAGCTATGTCCGCGACCAAAATAGTACTCGAATGGACCAAAGCGGTCACCTTTGTCGTAACGCTTACATTTGTGTTTCTCGTTTTTCATTTGGAACAGGGTCTTGAACATTACAAGTAAGTAACACCCTAATATAATCAACGTTCAACACTCTTCTGCTAGCTAAATAAATAAATAGATACGTAGATAAATAGGTAGGTGGGGTAAGTAGGTAACATTTACACGACATTTAGATAACCAAGTAGATATTTATTATTATATTATATGTACACGTACGATACGGTATATTTGTCCACAGTTACGTGTGTATAAACATAACGCGCGTAAACATCAAATACTTATTATACACTTATTATACATATGTATATGAATCTTATGAAATATTGTTGTAGACCATCGACGATTTACACGCTGATAACGTGGATCTATTATGCGACCACAGAAAAAATTTTCGTCCAGATGTTTCCATCGATTTTGAAGTTTCTCCGGCTGGACCTGTTCGAAAACCTCGAAGAACTTTATGCACCGGTCATATTAGGATCGTTTACCATCGCCACCTCGATCATCTTTGTCCTGATGCTTCTACCGAAAGGATCCTGGATCTTTTTACTAATCGCACTCTATATTAACGTTTATTTAAGAACGAAGGAGCTCGCGCAACGATCCGGCGCTGCGTTGAAACGCGAACGAGATATCCTGAATCGGTATAGGAAAGCGACACTTCAAGAGATTCAACGGTTTGATGACGTCTGCGCTGTCTGCCTTTGTAATATGACCAAAGCAAGGATAACACCTTGTTCTCATCTTTTTCATGCCGACTGTTTACGCCAATGTTTAAAAGCCATCGACGCTTGTCCCATATGTAAAAGACAACTGACCACCAAATCATGAGAAACGGTATTTTCGCTTGCCATCCAATTTTTCTCCATCATTGTTTCAATGTTAAACCGATAATTATCATTCCTCACTCGATTAATCTTGATCTCTCGATAAATGCCGTTTCTCGATGGGGCTCGCTTCTATCTGAATTTCGTCTTACCACCGAAATTTCTTCTTGTGCCAACATCTTTTCACTAAATTGTTCTTGTTGTCGTTGTTGTTATTGTTATTGTTATTGTTATTGTTATTGTTATTGTTATTATTACTATTGTTATCGTTATTATCGTTATTATCATTATTATCATTATTATTATTACTACTGTTATTATGCCTTGAAATATATTTCGTGTTTTTATGATACGCTTAATATGTATCTTCAGCAAAAATCAAAATTAACGATTAATTTTCACTCGTTTAATCAAGTAACTATATGTACATGTATATAAACTAAATGCTGATTATATATTTTAATCGTTTCCGGATGATTAAACGGACACTGTCGTACATCGAACAAACTTTAAAGTATAACGTACGCATATGGGAACCACGACAGCCGCAATTTCACCACCCCTTCTATTATACAATATATGTATGTACGTATCTATACGTGTATGTATATTAATAATTAAACGCGTAGATAAACATCGGATTAGTTACAAATTAATTAATTAATTTAATGTTACAAGTGAAATTCACAATACTGGCGAGTGAAAATTCTTACACGCTGTTTCAATTTTTTGGTACTTTAATCGTATACCAAATGAATCCCTCATTTACAGTACTATAAACAGAAAAAATGAAAATTGAACAAAATCAATTTTTCCGGTTAAAATTAACAAACTATCAACCTTTTACCTCCTTTGCGAATTCCATTGTGATCGCTTATTAGATACAAGCTCATTACAACTGCTTAACTGCTTTTACTGTTTTATGTTTCTCCATAGTACTTGACAGTAGTTTCTATATATTCACCATCAGGACTATCGTAATCGTCTATCGGTGGAGTATGTACTGGACCAACTGTGTTATAGGGCAAATACTGATCGTCGATCTACAACAATTTTACAAAGCCAAATTTCACTATATATAGCTGATCAAATCGATTTATTTCCTAATCGCTCACTCATATGTATGTATATCTTTACGCATATATATATATATCTGTGTATATACTTCTATCGCTTTTTTATAAAGTTGCAATGATTCAGCTTTTAAAATTCATCCAAAAGTAGCGAAAGAAAGATCACTAAACCATTCCAAAATAAACCAACAAGTCCAAAAACCCTACTGAACTTATATATCTACACCATACCTATTTCCAACAATCATCCTCATCCGGGTCCCTTATAATTTCTTCCACTAGAACCACAATTCCCAGCCAGACAACAAACCCACCACCACAACCCACCCAACCCCCACCCCCCACACAGCGATTCCCCACCAACCCCACACACCCCACACATCACTCTGCATACCAGGACACCAAATACTAACCCCCCCACCACAAAAAAAACTGCTATCCAACAGAAGCAGACCCATCCCAAAACAAACTGAAAGGTTAAACATCTCCAAGAACTTTAAAAATAGAATGCAACAAACTCAATATAAACTACACACCTCCATCCACAATCCTATACACCTCCCACACCCTCAAAACCCCAACCTACACTCATCCCAAGCACAAATAACATCAACCCAGCATCCACACAACTTACTTAAAACTAGAATTCGTGATTACACCCCCAAGAGCACAAAAACACAGAAGAAACCGAATATTCAAAGAATGACGCACCACAAACCGCCAACCAACCCCAAACAAAACCCAGCACCCCGAACCACCCAAACACCCGACCCTCACCACATAATCCACATCACCCGCCCCCATTGACCCATAAACCTCTCCCACAAACCTATCACGAAGCAACAATTCCCCTCACCCCCAGTCCCACATACACCCTCACCCCACCACCGATCTCAAATCCCCCTCACCCTCTCCAGCCCACAAAAAACAACCCCACACAACAAAAGAAAAAAACCACCCATCCCTACAAAACCACCACCCTAATGACCCTAAAACACATACAACCAGCCTAATCCAACAACCCACAATGCTCGCCAACTCAGACAATAAAAAAAGCACACCCACAAACCCACACCACCCTCCCCACCTCAAAACACCCGCGCCTACTAACATAAAACCACACTGATAACAACTTAATTTTCCACTTTATCCGTATAATCTAAAATCCAAAAATTATATTTTCAATTGTTATGGATGCATACATTACATACTACTCTGCATACATACGTATTTGGTATATGCATATTTTATATACAGGCTGTCCAAAAATTAGTATAAAAATCGAAAATGGGAATAGCTGAGACAATACTAAACAAATTCCTTTGCAAAAATGTCGAATAGGACTTCGTGTTTTAATAATTAATGAAAAACACTGACCAACCAGAGCGCATACTTAACCGCAAAAGTCTTGTCCGCGATGTTCGATGTTCGATATTCGATGTTCGATGTTCGATGTTCGATGTTCGATGTTCGTAACGGTCAACAAGTGCGTGGGTAAAGTAGGAACTCGATAAATATACATGTGAAGACATAACCACTTTGTATGGCTATTTATGGATATAAACTTCATAAATATATATTTATTTTGGTTTAATGATAAATTTCAACAACAACAACAACAAGTTATATGGTAGATGGAGTATTATTATATTGCTATTTATGTATTTATTATGAATTTAAAAATTTTGTCCATACTAGGGGCTGGAAAAAAAATGTAATATGAATATAAAAAAGATTAAGTACGCAAGCTATGTATAGGTGTTATTGGAAGAAGAAAAAATTACGTTTTATTTGAAGAGTACAAAAGAAACAATATTGTTAATTTAAAATATTGATAACTGTCAGAGGATAAAAAACAGCTAAAATGTGTACATCCAAACAGTTTGAATATGATGATTTTGAAATAGAAGCAACGCTTAGAGACAGGTGAATGTCATAATTGATAATTGTTAGAACCACCTTCCATAATTTTGTCTTTATTGCTTTATTCTTTGTAGGATTACCTCTGTCGATAATATAATGCCAGAACCTGATGTTGAATCTATTTGTAAAATTTGTGAATCTACAAAAGTTCGAGTTACGTTAAGAAATAAAAACAAATATTGTAAAATATGTTTCTTGTCTGTATTAATGCATAAATTTAAAGCCACTCTAGGTAAATCCAAAGCAATATGCTCAACTGATTCTGTACTCATTGCTCATTCAGGAAAAGTAAATTCAACTGTACTTGTGCATCTTGTTAAAGCTAATTTCAATGAATCGGCTTCCAAAAAGATTCCTTTCCATTGTAAAGTTCTTTATATAGACGGTAAGTTGGTCCACTTGATTTTATAGTTTGTCTTTGAAAATTGATTGTATTATTATTATTAATAATAATAATAGTGATGTTCTATTGGAGAACAAGTAAGCTGTATTTAATGGAACTGTATATTTTTTTTTATGCATTCATTCACAGATGGCATGGTAAAAGGGCGCACAATCGAAGAAAGACAATCCATTCTAAATGCTTTAGTCAAAGAAGCAGAAACAACATGTTTGTTAACATATATCGTACCTTTATCAGCATGTAGAGACGATAACATTTATCAGGAAATACAAACGGTAAATGTGTTAGAAATATATAAAACCGAAGAAGATGCAAAGATACAAGAAATTTTTAATCAGTTAGAAAGTGCTACAGCAAAAGATGAATTATTAAGGCAATTAAGACGTAAATTAATTATATCGGCAGCCCGTAATTTAAATTGCAATAAAGTATTTGTTGCTGATACATCGATCGATCTCGCCGTAAAAGTACTTGGAAACGTATCGACTGGTAGAGGATCTCAACTGCCTTTTGACGTTGCTTTTTCCGATGTAAGATGCACAGATATCGTACTACTCAGACCGCTGAAAGATTTTACAGGAGATGATATTAATGGATATTTGGATTGTTGTAAATTATGTCCAATTATCAGTTCTCAGAAATATAATAATCCATTTTCTACTTGTATACGAGGAATTGCAAGAAATTTTGTTTCTCAGTTAGATTCTGAATTTTATGGTACCGTACCTACGATATATCGTACTAGTGAAAAGTTAGCTAGAAAATTAAAGAAATTCAATAACCCAAAGGTTAATATAGGCCTGAATGCCAATACTGATACCGTTGCCGATGCTGATGATATTGATGATAATACTTGCATTCTTTGCGAAATAACTTTGGACTGGTGTTCAGAAGAAGAAAGCCAGCTTTCAGTTATACAAGCAAAATCATTTTCAAAATTAGTTTCAACAAACTGTATAGATGGTTCGGTAAGCTTCACAAATAGCGAACAAATTCAAAGTGAAAATCGTACGAAGCAAGAAAACTGTTATTGTCTTACTAATCTCTGTCAGGAACAATCCTTAGAATCATATTTTATTAAAAAACATCTCTGTTATAGTTGCAGTTTAATTTTCTTAAATAGAAATCAAACGCATATTGCTTTACCTAATTTTATGTTAAACAAAATTCACCAAAAAATGCACACTATTCATTTACGAAATGAAATATCAGACTTTTTATTATAGTTAGAGCAAAAATATAAAATTATCAATGATACAATAGTGACATAAAACCATGTATATAGTGTTATTTTAAATAATTGATAAATATGTAATGATGAAAATAATAATAATAATAGTAACATGTAAGAAGTGTAATGTGTTTAATATAAAAAAATGTATACAAAGTTTTTGGAATCCTGTAACAATACGACCGATCTGTGCGGCTATGCGGTCTATGCGATCTGTGCGTGATAGTCGTAAAAAACTACCCCCTCTCCCTCACGCGCCCGAACCCCGCGCCGAAGCGTTTGTCAAATTTGTTTGACAGAGTGCGCAGTTGCAGACTGCGACTACACGTACGTAGTAGTGAGTTATGTAAATGTTTGGAAGAAATATTTGATCTGATTTTCCTCAAGAATTAATTAATTTAACTACTTACTACCAAGTAACTACTTTTAAGAGTCTTTTAATTAGGTATGTAATATGTTGATTTAATATGTAAAGTGTATATTCGTATTAGAATACAAAGAAAGGTAAGATGTTTGAGAAAGAAAAAGTTATATATAGGTTAGGGAAATGTAAGTTTGATTAATTTGTTTGTTGACTGATTAGTCAATAACAGTCGATAAACAAATTATTGTGTGGAATAATGTAGGAAAAATAAATGTTACAGTGATTATTTTCAGAAACATGGTAAAGATAAAGGATGCTGCTCTAATAACCCCAGCTACTCTTGCAGAAGCTCGATATAACCCTGGACAATGGAATTCAAGATGTAGAGATGTAGAATATGATGCAGCTAAGTGTATAGATGCTTATGGATATTATAGGTCGTTAACAATGTGTCAGAATTTGATAGAAGATATGTTAGAATGTATTCACTGCGTAAAGCAGAATAAAAGGCTAGAGATAATGCATCTGGAGTATATGCGTCAAGTGAAAAATGGAACCAAACAATATATGCCACTTCCTCATATTAACTACTTTCATGTTTAATATCAGTGTATTAAAATTATAAATCGATTTTTGGATGTGCATGGTAAAATGACACATGTTTGGAAGATTAGAAAGAAAAGGCATAAATAGAAGATAAATATGTAGATTATATCGGAGCATTTTAACGTTGCTACAGAATAGGTATTACTGAAAGAAATATTGTAAAATTCTATGTAACACATAGAATGTGGAAAAATAAAATGAAAGAAAAGAGATTGTGTATTTTATCTAGATGGCGATAGCGTTTATTTCATTTGAAAAACCTAAATTTTGTTCAAGCCATTCGTTTATTCCGTACAATTTACTTTCTACTAAAATGTGAAATATTGGCGATTAAAATTGTTGAAATGATTGGGAAAAAAGAAAAACGAAAAACGAAAAAAGAAAAAAATAAGCAAGGTGGGTATTGGTTACGGCAACACGATGGGTGGAAGCAGAGTGGGGAATAAGGGAGCCGTATTTCATGTATGAGGTCACTAGATGGCAGGAAAATGTTGAAAGAGGGTATGAATGGTGTTGCAACGTGGGACAGCAGTTGGCTGGTTGGCGGGCAGGCGGGCAAGCGGATACGGTAACGAACAGAGAAAGATAGGCAAGCACGACGGTAGGTTGCCGACTTGTTAGGCCGGAAGGCGGGCGCACCTGTCTGTCATCAGCGCCGACTGTCAATCGTAGTGACGCTGGCGCACACGATACGAGAACCCGCCGCATTCGTAGTGTTTATCTGTCAGAGAGAAGAAGAGATTAGTGGTAAAGGGAAATAATTAAGATCGAAAACGACAGTGTGAGTGTAAAAAACGTAGGAAAACTACGCAGAGATAGGTCGGTGAGTTGTTGTCGAACAAGGAATCCGTTAATCCGGGAAGAAAACGCGAAGAGGAAAGAAGCCGCCGATACTCGCCGCGTGCTGTTTCACGGTATGGATATGGATATGGATATGGATATGGATATGGATATGGATATGGATACAGATACGGATACGGATACGGATACGGATACGGATACGGATACAAATACGGATACAGATACAGATACAGAGTAGAATCTATCTTTTAGTGGCGCCTGTCATTCATCGAGCGCATGTTCGAACCCGACGTCAACGAAAATCGAGTTTATCGATGTATTTTATGCGATCGTGCAACTCGTTGATCGCATTAGTGCGCGCGTCCTCGAGAATTAATGGTCAGATTTAGTGATTTCGTTTGTCTACTACAACAACTTCTGTTATATGTACATGCATATAATAGTTTGTTAAGTTTGCGTAACCAATACACACGTGCAGTGTGAGTTTTGCAGCTCGTGACCTAGTAATCGGACAGTGATACGTATTTATTTTTGCTCAGAAGATTCTCTTTTTGTTTGACAGTTGATCGAGTAGCGAATAAACATTTTCGGCCGAAGAGAGAAGATTACTAGACCGCGTGTTACGTTACATCCGGCTGATTTTCCTCGTGATGGAGCATCGTATCGGTAAGTAAAGTTGGATCGATTAATTGGCGGCATTGTCGCGTGGTAGTCACGCGACGCGGTGTAAATTTCGTGGTTACGTTGAAAAAAATGAAGTTTAATCGGGCAAAGCAGTTTGTTTGTAACAAATTGAGAATTGTATCAGAAGACGCCATCATCTAGAATGGTACAGCGCGTGGGTACCGAGCTAACACGCAGCCAGCGAGCGTAGCAGCTAGCTAGTCAGGCACGTGGTGGCGCGCTGCAGCGCGGACTTCGTTACATCCACGGGGTTCACCAGTCTCGTTCCACGGAATCCGCTCTTCGTTATAATTACCAACTGTCATTCTGCTTTTTCCGTCGTGCCTTCCATGCTTGCCCGGCCTGTCTGCCTGCTCGCTCGTTCGCTTGTTTGCTTGCCTTACTCGTTTGGTTAGCGTACGCGCGCACGTGTTTTACGTATCGTGTCGTTCTTCGCAACAACGCAACAAACTACGTGTACTACGTGTACCTATTTTCTTCACACGTTTCTTTTACTTTTATTTTATTTTTATTTTTATTTTTATTTTTATTTTTATTTTTATGTTTGCATACAATTTTCCAGTCATCAAATTCATTTCCAAATTTTCTTAATGTTACTACACAGGTAAATGAAATCATTTAGAATGAAAAATTGTAAAAAATAAATGTTACAAATTAAAATTTTGTAACCTAACAAAAAAAGTATCAAGAATTTTTTAAAAGTATGAGCATTAAAATATTTGATTAGTACTGAAACTGAATTAAATCTTGTTGAAGATATTTACAATTAACATTGATGTAATAACAATAACAATAATAATAATAATAATAAGAAGAAGAAGAAGAAAAAAGACAGTGTAATGTGACATAAAAATAATAATGACAATATTAGTTGAAAAGCAAATAATACATGTATGTATTCAATAACATAAAGATTGGCATTTTTGCGTAGAATGTGAATTATAACTTGTAATAAGAATGTGTAAGAAGTATAGAGAAAACAGGTTCACTGATTTTCCACTTGGCGAAAAAAATGATTGCAAGTAGAAATTAAAGCCGAATATTTTCGCATCGTGTCACTCGTATAACGTTAGTCTTGCGTAACGAACGTTCAAGATAAAGATATAGAACAAAGTTAACAGAAACATAGGAATTTTTGCGTTTTCTTATTCATATCGTAACTTCTTTCGTTTCTTACAGGGAAGAAATATGATGAAAGTAAGTACTTTCGCTGTGTTTGTTTTTTTTTTTGTTCCATTCGTTCCTCTTTTTCACTACATACCAATCAGTAGTATCATAGATGATGCCAAAAACGATTTTAAAGCGTTTGTGTTGAAAACAATTTGAAATATTTTTTAAATGCGCATGCGTACACACCACACTTACATACATACATACGTACGTACGTACACGCGACTTATATAAGTTTCTCGTAAAAAGTAACGATACTGAACGTAACGAAGGTTGCATGAATGAGAAAAGCGTTTAAGCGATGAAATGAAAAGTAAAAAAGAAAAAACAGGGGAGAAGAATCAAGTACGGATTAGAATTGGAGATTGACAACTTGGTAAATGGGTCGCGATACACAACGTTATCTAGCGTTGGTCATTGGCCAGTGAAACACGTTTAAGAAGTCGCGAGAGTATTGTGTAACGGCGCCTAATAATAGTAATAATGGTGGTGCTGGTAACGGTGAAGATAGCAAATAATAGTAACAGTAATAGTAATAATAATAATGATGATGATGATGATGATGATGATGATGATAATAATAATAATAAAAATGATTTTTATGGGAATAATTATTTGTTTTGTTATTGAATAAAATCTGGCATATTTGTGTTCGTAAATTTGATAATAGAATTGCCTATGTATGTATGCTTGTATATAGGTTGGGAAGAAAGTGATAATGGTGATTTAAGAAATTGTCGTGTTTACTTGGTTAAATCGATTAATAAATTGCGGTATCGCGTTCGAAGTATTTGACACGTGCAGTATGCAACGGTTAATGTGTAACACAGAGTTAATGTGTAATACGAAACTTAACAAAGTTTCGTATCGTATTGGTTAGTTGAACGAAAGTTCTGAGTAAAAAATAATTTATTTCGAGCAGTGATTAAGATTCCTTATATGTAACGAAGTTTGTCGTTTTCGAAATCGGTACGCGTTGGCCTTGATCGACATAGTAATCGATGTTTTGTACACCTTACAAGTTACTTTTGCTCTGGTTTGCTTAGCGTTAAGTACTTACGGGTATGTTACATTGTATAACTATGAACGCTAAGACGTGGTGTAATGCAAATAGTAAAGTACGAGGGAAAGTGATATGTAATTATTAAAAAAGACAGAAAGAGAAAGGAAAAACAAAGGTAATAGGATGAGGTGTGATGAACGGTAGACGATGAACGGTAGATGTACGATGAACGATGGATGATGGACGATGGACGATGGACGATGGACGATGAGGACAGAAAAGAAAGAGGAGAAGAGAGAGGGGAAACGCCGCGTATTCCGTGAAACCGGTAAAACGATCGTGTCATTTGGTGCGATCCTCGTATCTTTCGGCTTGTTTGTTACGTAATCGGTGTAACCACTACACTATCGTGTGTATAGCGATAGTGGTGGTCGCAGTCGATGCTCGTTTCTTGGCTGTTCTCTTGCCAGTTTTCAAGGGTTTTTGGGTAACTCTCGATCGACTGACGAAAACAGACAGATCCGTCGAAATATTGGATGTTTGGTATATAAAAGGTATCGCACGATCACACGAAACGTTTAAAAATGATGGTAGAAAATTTCGTTTCGACATTTCATTAACGTTAATGTTCTTGTAAAAGTAAAACGCGGTATTTATTGAAAGTTAAAAGTCCACTTAAAACACGTAATTGTAATTTGACGTATGTAAAGTGATGAAAAACGAGTGGGTAAATAAATGAACGGTGGACGGCTATTTATTTGAGCAAGCATATTAAAAAGTTGATTTATTATGATTTTTCGTCGGTTTATCCCTCTGTGTACTCTGATTTCTGCTAAATTTCGTGTCGATATAATACTGTTAGGATCAGCGATGCCGTAAAAGCCGAAGACAAAACGGGACAAGACAAGACAAGACAAGACAAGACAAGAAATAACGACACACGATTCAACAATAAATTGGGCAGTTCGTAGTTCGTAGTTCGTAGTTCGTAGTTCGTAACTCGTAGCTCGTAGCACGTAGCACGTAGCTCATATTATCTTGTACGTTATCGTAATCTTTAGCCCTTTCTTTCTTTGGGTTAGTTATTTAACATTCGAGGTTATCGCGCGAAACGTCGTAAGAGGAGGGAGGCTATCGTAAAGGCTATCGTAGGTGGAATTGCATCGTAAAGTTTGAACGGCACCGGTAGCGATGTTGATGCCGTTGATACGCTCCAGACAAATACAATACAAATCGTTACGATTCGTTACCGTTTCTAGCCGTTCTTGACAATTTCAAGTTTAATCGGAGCTTCTTATTGTTAATCGGATCTTTTATCGTTGTTTCTATCGCTTAATTATTAGCGATTCGTAAGGTATCTCGTTGAAAAGTGTATCGTTAAGAATTTGTTATTAAAATTTTGTTAGATGTCAGTGACGCGTTGAGAGACTGGTGTACCTACATATAAACGAAACGATTGTTAAGAAGCGAAGGAAAGAACGCAACGAAAAGTAAAACTGGATCCGAGACGCTAACTCTAGCATAGACTGATGCGACACGATAGAGTATAGAGCAGCGACGCCGCGACGTGGTGACGGACCGAGAATGAGCAGCGGCTCGAAAGGCCGTGGCTAAAATCGTTCTATACACTGACCTACGAGGAATGTTGCTCTCCTCTTAAATCGATGTCTCTTTGCATCTCGGAGATGCGAAACTTGATCGAAACTCCTTCAAATTAAATTCCCTTGAAATTTTCAATAAGTCTGGTTATTCGTTGTGCCGTAGCTCGAGCCCGTCTAATGAGTTTGTTTGCCAATCTATTTCCGATTAGTCACGATGCAGACGACTTCGAAGGATGCAACAACAATTTCATCGAAAAATGTTGATTTTCATCGGAAAATTCAAATGGTTAGGTCCTTTCTATGTAAATACATACATAACTATAATAGTATTATCCAATGAACCGTTCGAGCAACTGCTTTTTCCTTTTTCTTCTCCTTCTTCGTCGTCGTCTTCTTCTTCTTCTTCTTCTTCTTCTTCTTCTTCTTCTTCTTCTTCTTCTTTTCGTCTTAATACTTTTTCGCGAGTTTTTGTTTAATCGCGTTTTCGTTTCGATTCCGATCGCTGTTGGTTCGACTGTAATTTCGGTTAGCAATGAATAGCTAACAAGAGGTACAAATTCGTTTCGTGGCTATACGCACAATCTGGCATACGTATAAACCATTTAAGGAAACTGATAAATACTCGCAATGTGTTTAGAAACGATATACTAAACGATCTTTGTACGTTATTCCTTATTCGTGTTTCACGAATTCTTTCTATTGGGTCAACGCGTAACAGTATTTGTATAGTCGCCTAATTTTTTTTCTTGCGTTAAATCTGTTCTTTTTTTTTTTTTATTTATTCTGTAATTATATTTACAGGATGTTTTTGTTCCAAATGTAAACATTCTAAGCACTTGTTCGTTTTTTATGGTGGATGTTTTGTTTATATACTGTACAGCGTAAGAACTTGTTGTCTATACAGATAGGTATGTACTAAGAAAACAAGACAGAGAAGAAGAAAAAAGAGAGGGGTAATGATCGTTAGAATTTAAGAGAGAATGGGAGTAAATTTAATAGCGATCGGATAATGGGAGGAAAAGGCGAGAGTGATAAGCGTACGTTATCGTGTCACAGTTATCGTCAATCGAAACAAACGTTACATGGGGGTTGAACCGATAAGATAAAAATACCACCGTTTTACTTTATCTAAGACAAGACGTTGGATCGGGAAAAGATAGCGAATATCAAAAACCTAGAAGATGAATTTTCTTTGTTGCTTTTTTCTTCTCTGCCGATTACTTTAATCTTTTCTTACGACATCCTCCTGCACGTGGTCACTTTCCTTTCTCCTTTTTTCTTCTTCCGGTCTCTGTTCCCCTCTCTTCTCTCTCTCTCTCTCTCTCTCTCTCTCTCTCTCTCTCTCTCCCCCCATATCCGTCGATTAGAATTTAAAGAATCGTCGTTGAAAGATGAAACGTTGGACGATCAAAGGTAGCAGCAATGCTATAACGTTTAGAGTGTAATTGATCGAGCGGTCCATGAACCGTTATTAGTAGAAAATCCGAAAGAAAGCTGGTATCGCAGAACGGTAGTGTTTGATTAGAGGTATCGAATGGTGATACGTTCAACGGTTCGAGCATTCGCGCGTCCAAAATGTTCACGTATTTTCTGTTTTCAGATTATGCGATATCCCGATACTTTATCTTCTACTTACTATTGTTTATCGTTTAACGTATCTCCTCGAGCGTCATTTTTTCTACGCGAACATTGCGTCGTCGCAATAGACGCGTGAAATTTCCTTACTTACATACTTATCTATTCGATATCAATCGAATCGTTTTATCTCTTATCCTGCCTTTTTCTAGCTACAATTTTTCTTTTCTCTTTTTCACTTTCTTTTTTCATCCGATCAATTTTTAAAAAAGAATCAATCGGTTATCCGTTGTTTTGATCTTACGATGTTTTAAATGCGTCAACAGAAGAACAGTAGGAATCACTTGTGAAATCTGTATCAATATCGAACGTAATGATCGATAAGGAGAGAAATAATCACTATACTTTATATTATTAATAATTAATAATAATAATAATAATAATAATAATAATGCTGATGACGACGACGACGATAAGAGTTCAGATCACACTGTCAACAAAAATTTGGTGAGAATGTGAAAATTGAGAGTTTTTGAAAGAATTGGAGGAGGGAGGCGTACATGTAGACACAGAGTTAGCCGAAGATTGGATAAATGATAGTATAGATGGTTGAAGATATTACGGGTAACGTGTTTCCCGCCAACCGAGAGAGTACGCGTAGTGCTTACCGGGACTGGGACAGTCGGCCAACGGATCTCGTCGTACGATAGTACATCGCGAGCAATATAGCTTTGACTAGATGGCGGGAAAGTGGCGAGCAGTGGGGTTAAGATCGAGAAATCCTAATGGCTGGCTGTGCCCGGTCGAGTAGCGGCGGCAAGTGGACTGGACGGATGTTAGGACGCGTAACGCGTGGCGCGATACGGCGCGATAAAGAGCGATGCGACGCGATGTAAAATACGCAGGCGCATAGATGCTAGCGCGCAAATTTCTCTCTTTCTATCGGTTACGTACGCACATGCGTTCATTCTCGGGTTCGACTTGTCGCTTGTCAGACTTCTCTGTCAAACCGGCTCTCGAACATGATTGGTCCAGTCGCGTGCCGAATATCGCGCAGCCGGGTACAAACGGTTTTCGAAATTTAGTGCTAATAACGAGAAGACGCGTATCGTTTTCATTTTTGTTTTTCTATCGTTACGTACCTACTCTCGATATCTCGAAACAGCCAGAAATAAAACGCGCGAATCGAGTGTGCTTTCGCTTTCGTTCTAGCTCTCGTTCCAGCTCTCGTTCTCGAATTCGATTTCGATTTCAATCCGAAGAAACGGGAACGAGAGGGATTACTTGTTTCACATCGCGGTTACATTAAATTACAGCCAAGTACAGCAGAACGTAGCGAGAACGCGAACCGCAAAACGCGCTTTCGTATAACTTCAATGTTTGAAGAATGAGCGAAGGAAAATTCGTTACGATAAAACGATTAACGAGCAATAGTGATAGCAAAATTGATATTTTACGTTTGACGAATACGAACGGACGAACAGACCGACACGAGCAATTTGGTTGGCTGAAGTCGGTAATGGTCAAATGGGGGCTGGGTGGTGGGAGCAGGAGGATCAAAGCGACGAAGGGAAACTGTCTCTTTTCGAGCTCGTGAAATTCGTACAACTGCGTTGGAAAACTCGTTAGAACCATACGACGATATTATTAGCAGTGAATAGTATCGTATCGTAATGTATTGCATCGCATCGCATCGCATCGCATCGCATCGCATCGCATCGCATCGGATCGCATCGCATCGCATCGCATCGCATCGCATCGCATCGCATCGCATCGCATCGCATCGCATCGCATCGCATCGCATCGCATCGTATCGAACCGTAGCGTACAATAATCGAAGGGTTAAAAGACATAACAATGTGCAAAGCAATACAATTTTTTATCCTTCAAATTTCATAGATTTCAGATAAATATACATGTATATCTGTTAAAACACAAATAACGCGGTTGAAAATTTGTCTTCTTTGCGTTCTTTAAATTTTGATAAAATCACGAAGTTTGAAAAACGGACAAGGAAAGGAAAAGGAAAAAAGAAAAAACAACAACAAAGGAAAAGGGAATGAAAAAGGGGTATAAAAAAAAAAGAGAAAAAGATGAAAATAGTTAACGTAACGAAGAGAAAGTAAACGGGAATGAATTGTAACGATCGATAGTTACCAACGTACGATGATTGGAGGAACGACACAGAGAAACATACACAACGATCGACGATATTATCTGGGATAGCCTAATTAGATTATCGGTCAAATTCTTAAACTTCAATTTCACGCTTTTTACCCAGTTACCTATTATCGGTGCCGTCTTCTGTTGCGTCTTACGGATACAGAATTGCTATGTTGCCTCCGGTAGCTGTACACTTGGAACAAAAAGACAGTACCGAAAATAAATCAGGTACACAACAGCAATATCTTCGTTTGTATCGTAACCGCTATTATCTCGATCATCAGCATCAACATCATCGACATCCACAGAAGCAGCAACAAGAATATCAACAAAAACGTCGTCGTCGTCATCACCATCACCATCACCATCATCGACATAAGCACCATCAGCGTAGTCATCAGAACGAACACCAGCAACTACTGCAACTACAGCAGCAACATCAACAGCAACAGCAAGAGTATTGTCATCGTCGGTGTCGTAATTCACGAAATACGGATTGCCGTAATACGATGTCAACGCCATCGATATCGTATAACGACGATTTGCTTTCCTCTCGACGCTTAAGTATGTTTGTGACAGGTAAGAACGTGACACTGTAATCGGTTCGAAAAGGACATGCTGCTAGAAAAGATAAAAAAAAAAAGAAAAAAAAAGATAAAAAAAAACGAGAAACAATTACTCTCGACGAAGAATGACCTTTGTTAAAATATGCTCGGTGGAATCCAAAAATAAGCGAAGCGTGCCTTTCCGATGAATCGAATAGTAGTAACAAGTTAGACGAAAATTTATGGAAAAGCGTCTTTTCATGCACGAACAAACGAATTGCTAATCGATTTCAAGGATTCCATCCGTATAAAGTTTGGCACGAAAAATGGTGTCTGTTGCGCAACTAAACCTTCCCCATTCATCGTTCATCCATCTATTCGCCCGGACCAGCCGCTCTACCAATATAATACATGTACACACACACGCGTTTTCTTGCATAGCGAAATGTATAATAGATTTTATTCCGATTATTCGAACAGTTTTGCTTTTCATTTACTTTTAAATACAATATTTTCAACTGAAATTTATTACTTTTTTTTTTTTTTAAATGTAACTCGCCTTATCACATGACATTTACCACGAGTAATCGTCAAAACGATGATTACACATGTGACATAATTAGACAAATAACGTTCACGCGAGTAAATTTGTGTAGGAATTGAAGGAAATTGGTAAATAGAGGGCAAACAACGAAGAATACATTTAAAATGACCACGTGTCGCGAAAGCGCGCGTCCATGCTTGTGTCCATAGGCACGTGCGAGCACGTCGCTTTTTCTAATACGCACCTGTTGCAGAGTATTATTATTCCATCTGATCATTTTTATTTTTTATATAATAAGTAATGTATATAACAAGTAATATATAGAACTTTGTTCAGTTGATATAGTGATGTATTATCGGTGACAAGAGAGGGGGGCAGATGGGTTAGGGCGCTAGTACCCGTTTATCGGGCAATCGTTGAAATAGAAGCATTTTTGCAAAAGGAAATTGAACTATGTTCCAGAAATTAAGTTAGGAACTAAGAATATACGTATACGTATGTGTATAAGTATAGGTCGATACATGATAAATGATAAATGATGAATGATGAATGATGAATGATGAATGATCGTCGGTTCCTTCGCGTTGTTTCTCTGTCAAGTTGATTTCGGTCCGCTCGATTAAGCGTACTAAATTCTTCGATTATTTCGCTCGGTTTCTGGTATTGTTCGTAATTCAAATAGATCGGCAGAATAAGTTCGAAAGAGAGCGCGATATATGTACGTAAGTACAACGAATAACGCGAGTATCGTCCGCCGCGTCCGATAGTATTTGCGTCGAATCGAACACGTAGCGTTAATTAATCGTGTTGCATTCAATGCAAAACATGTATATATGTACATATATGCATACCAGACATTGCGTATATGTCACCGAGGTTACGTTGACGAGCTTTTTTTCGTTTTTACGTGTCTTCTTTCAACGATAGATTGTAGACTGTAGACTGTAGATTGTAACGTACTCAACGACACATGTATTCCCAAAGTAAACGAGGAGGGCAGTAATAATTAACGTTTCGTAGCGTTGCGTTGCAACGATCTCTTGGAGAGTGTCCAACGACGTTACGGGTCACCGACTGTCGTTATTCCGATGCACCTTACACACATCGTGTATTTTGCGCGCGCGCACGCACGCACGCATGCACACACACACACGCGCGCACACTTTCACCTACATATATTGTATGTATACATACGTATTCTACGAAATGTGCTTTTCTAATATGTATTACTTTCATGTAGTTTTAATTATTAAACGGGTTTTACTGGCTGAGTGGTCGAACGTTTCAAAACTATTTGGCGATCGAATATTAGTTATTTACACTTGTACATATAGAAAAAAATGCTCGAGATATTGCATCACTAATTGCAATATTTCGAAATCAGTGCTCAAAGGCGAGCAACGAGAGTTCCATCTTCCACCATGGACACGCATCGTCGAAACTTGCCGCTATTTATATTACATCGTCTTTCTACTTACAATCGGTCTTTTCGAAATTTCTTGTCTCTCTATCTTTCTCTTCTTTTCGTCCCCTATCTCTGTTTACGCTTGTTCTCCGACTATTTGAGAATGTAATCTTTTCAACAGGATGAAAATAGATTTCCACTATTAATAATAAATGCGTAAATGCTATGTGTAACGGTCAGATCGTGTTCGAAGAAACAAGAAATGAGAAGAGTTGTCTCGACGCGCCGTTCCGTGATCTTTCGGGGATAATGTACGCTGACTCTATTAACGCGCACGATGCATCGGTGAACTCGCTGGCAACTCGTAGTATATTTAGCTCGATGGAAGAAGAAGCCGTTTCGTGTACCGACACCGACCGAACTAAGGTCGTAAGCTAGCTTCGCTGCCATTCCATCGACAATTATTGTCTGTGGTATTGCGTTATACTTTTCTTACGGTACTCTATACACAAAGTTACACGTTATTTCTACCACCCTCGTCGCCGCACCTCCTCGCCTTGCCTCACCTCACCTCACCTCACCTCACCTCAGCTTGCCTTAGCTCGCCTCGCCTCACCTCACCTTACCTCACCTCACCTCACCTCACCTCACCTCACCTCACCTCACCACACCTCACCTCACCTCACCTCACCTCACCTCACCTCACCTCACCTCACCTCTTCTCGCCTCACCGCGCCGTTACCATCCTTATCTCGACACTCGACGCCGTTATAGTTTTCGTCTAGTCGCCGGAGAGGAGCTTCGATCCTAATTTTGTGCCGTCGGGTTACTGGACCTTATGTAACTACAACATTCGAATGCTAAGATTAGTCGACGCTGCAAACTAACCAGGACCGCAGATTTAGTTTCCGGCCATATCTATGTATATCCATAGTATAGGTTCACGAACAACCAAACAAATTTTCATTGCACATATTACTACTTCTACGAAAAGGATAAAATATGTAACAGCAGTGAAATGAAATTGTTGAAAGATGGTGATACATCAACAGTATTCTATATATAACAATAGTTGAATAGCAGTTTAGCTTATCCTACTTAACATTTCAACAGGATAGGATGTTAGGTCCTATCCTATTTCGATAGGATGTTAATCGTTTATTTTCAACCATGATGTACAATCCGTAGAATATTTTCTCGACACGTACATACACGCATACATCGTTCCGGTATCTTTTACATCCGCTTTACTCATTACATATATTTAGCTTTTAGGAAATTTAATTAAATTGAATAGAATTGAATAAAAAAATCGATATATGTTTTTGTTTCAGCAAGGGAACGTTTTCCTTCGTCTAGTAGCACCGACGACGACCAAAGTGGTTCCGACACGGAACACGACTCGAACGCGTTACGCGGCAAAGTTCATTCTGGAATACTTCATCACTCGACTACCCACTCTGTACGCAAACGTCGAGGGAATTTGCCGAAACACTCGGTGAAAATTTTGAAACGATGGCTTTACGAGCACAGATACAACGCGTACCCAAGCGACAGCGAAAAATTGACGCTCAGTCAAGAGGCGAATCTCACGGTACTACAGGTTGGTCATTTCTTCTCTTTTCTCTTCTCCTTTCTCTTCCCTTCCCATCCCATCCCATCCCTTCTCTCTCCTTTTATTTTCATCATTGTTAAGTGTACGTTTTCTTTTTATTTTCTTATAATTTTATTATTGTGCCGTTGGTGTAATTAGGTCTGCAATTGGTTCATAAACGCCAGACGACGAATTTTACCTGAAATGATTAGAAGGGAGGGTCACGACCCTTTGCAATATACGATATCTCGTCGTGGTAAGAAGATGCCCGCGGGAAGCCATCAACAATCGTCTGGCGGTATTGGTTCGAGGTCCAATCAGAATTGGGATTCGTTGGCTGGCATGAGCGCTCCAAAACGTAGCAGGGATCACGATTACGAAGATCCTGCTGGATTGATGTATCGGTTCGTTGCGATTTATCCTTAAAACACTCGATATCTGTTCCGTATAGAAACTTTCATTACTTTTATTTTTATCTTGTCTAATTTCATTTCGTTTCTCTACCTTTCTTTGCTTTATTCATTTGTACAGAAGCGAGGAGGACAGCCCGAACGATTACGAGAGCAGTTCCCACAGTGAGGAAGAACGTCCAACGACTCAGTGGCCAAGCGTAATAGTTTATCCTTATTCGGAAACAAAAATTGAGCAAAACGTCGGTCAACAGCTTGGCGTTTACGAAGAAACGATCGCTGCCCACCTTGCGCGACGAGGGTACGAATCGACTCTTTTTCTCTTTTTTCTTCTTCTTTCTCTTCTTCTTCTTCTTCTTCTTCTTCTTCTTCTTCTTCTTCTTTTTTTTCTTTTTACTTTTTTTTATACTCTCACGTATTACGCATTTATTAGAAATATGTATGTATAATATATATATGCAAATATGCGTTCGTATATAGCGGTGGTAGCAACAACGGTAACGGTAATGGCGGCAGTGGCAACAACGACGACGACGACGACGACGAGGATGAGGATGAATGTTCGGCGGGAAACAACGAGGCAACGTATTGGAGCGCACCTAGGCAGCATCTTATTCAAACTCCGAACATACAGCACGAAACAGAAACGTATAGTACGCGTAATGGTCACAACCTTCGTACGGACGAAACGCCACCACCGACGCCACCCGAGGAAGATAAAGACAAGTTCAAGTGTCTTTACTTACTGGTCGAAGCAGCTGTTGCCGTGCGACAACAGGAAAAAGAACGCGAGGGAGCCGTACCGGTTTAACGAGTGTTATTTCTCCTAGTTTACATCGATCTTTTTTTCATTTCCGGTTTCATTGCTCTATAGAAGACGCTAAAAGATTCTTTCTGCGTTTTCCTACTCTCGTTGACAAGATTTTTTATACCTCGCCCGATAATCTATTCGTTCTTACCATCTCAGCATTTATTCTTGCAATTTATAAACGCACGCGAATCGACAAACGAGCGAAGAGCAACATATAACAGATGTTTGTATTTCTTTGCATTGCTTCAGTCCCGCAATTCATTTTTCCTTGCAACGTTGAACAAAAGAAACAATGCAAATAAACAAACAGATAGAAATAAAAAGAGAGAAGAAAAAACGAGAATTTCAAAGGCTGTCAAAGCTCGAAAAACAAATGACTAAAGACAACCGAACCATCGGATGATGCGCCAATCAAATTTCTGAATATATATATATATATATATATATATATGTTCGTACGATATGTAGCGCGATACTCTCGAAATAATGTATAACTTTTTCGTATACACGTATACAGATAATTTTACATTTAGATCGCACAACGAATATTTTCAAAAGTTTATATACAAAAGCTTGTTGAAACGGTACAATTTCAGTATTTGTTGTGTGTTCTTTGAAGCGATTAACAACCTATAAGCGAACCAATAGCGATTCTCTTTTCTGAAAAAAAAGCGAAACATCGCTATACACCGAATAGGGGATACAGTTTGAATATCGTTCAGTTTTGAATCCCTTAGGTAACGTGTTGCGTGAATATTTTTTTTACACGCTACGGAAATGGCGTGATTCGATGGAACACGTTTTCTTTTTTGTTTTTCACATTTCCGTCGATATCTACTTTAACGTGAGATTATCGGTCAAGTAAGTGCCAAAAGATACATCATTTTGCAAACGATTCTATGATTATTATAGCGTGGGTGAAAAGCTAAGGAGTCGAATGTCAGTTGAAATTTTCATTATATTTCTCATTATCATATGTAATAATTGGTGATACGAGTGAGAGAAAGAGAGAAAGAGAGAGAGAGAGAGAGAGGGGGGGGGGGATAAACGTAGTTACTATTACGCGACGGACACGCTCCTGTTCTAACAATCGTGAGGAGAAAGGGAGAATTGAGGGAGAAAAAAAATATATATTATACACGTTATCTGTTATTTGTACGATACGCGATAAACATTTGAACGTTGCACTCGTTGAAAAATTTTTCGCGTTTTCTTTTTTATCTTCCAAAAGAACGCACGAATACACGTTCGCGTGTATAAAGTGCTCACAAAATATTGCTGTAAATATGGTTCGAAACAATTTTTACATTAATTCACTTCGAATTCTGTAATATTTCTTGTTTTTTTTTAATTCTTTTTTTCTTTAAAATTTTGTTCTTTTCACCGAGCGAGTCGAAACATAAATTAGCCAAAGAACAACATTTAAAGCATTTTCTTGCGCGTTCTGTCTTACTTTCATTTTGTCCATTTTTTGGTGAGCCGTTGTTAATCGATATTAACGTAGTATCGTCATATCGTTAGCGTCTTACTTCCACGTTTCAACTAGATTTTGGTTAGAAACAGTACTTAGACTAACGCCGTGTACACTATTCTCAGTTTTCTCGGGTTGTTTACATTACCCGATTGTATCGTAATTTTTTATAGTTGCAACCTGGATTGCGTTTACGTTCGCATTTATGGTATATTAGACGAATAAGACTGGTCGAAAAGAAATTTTTACGGATCTTTCGACACGCCTGCCTATTATAGACGCATCGATACGTCTCCCTTTCCTTCTTGAAACGGTTGAACAGTACCGTGAAATCAGTACCGCCGATTAATCGATCTTTTGCGTTAATTGCGAGTGATCGTTATCTCTTCGAGGCACGTTAAGGAATAATGCTTTTGAAAACAGGATACGCGAGACTCGCGAAAACCGCTCATTATTAGTGATAGTTGCATTCGATAAAAAAACCATATAAGATCAACTATAATGGTGTGTGCTTACTAAAAAGAGATACGCGTACACATACATGTATGTTACAGCCACATTGTTTGTTGAGTATGTATGACGCAAAGCCTCAAATTGTGAAAGATTTGTTAATTCGTGTCGCGAAACACGAATGGCGCGTAGAAGAATCATTGGTACAAACGCCAAAGACTTAACCGTTAGTTATATCGATAATTAAGTTCTTTAAATCAGTTTACATAGACAAGAGTCCGTTTTGCTGAACACGTAGTTAGTAAATATGTTTTACTGTGTGCTCGAACGTTCGAAAAAAAAAAAGAAAAAAAAAAGAAAAAGAAAAAAAAAGAAAAAGAAAAAAAAAGAAAGAAAAAAAAAACAGAAAAAGTAAAACAAGAGCTAATTACAAATGAACGAAAAAAGGGAGGGTGAAATAGGATTTGGAAAAAGAGGAGAAAAAGAGTATGAGAAGAAAAAGGCGAGAAGAAGTCACAAAAGTATAAAGGAAAATAATGACAAGGATGAAAATGAGATGAAGATGATGACAAATTGTGCCTCTCAAATGTGGTGTATTACTGCGTTCTCTGTTTGTTGCGTATATTGTAAAAGTGTGTGAATGTAGACGCGAACGTGAATCGATGCGCTTATGTGTACCTACCATTACATATGATGTTAGTAAAACGCAAGTTGGTGCATGTATACGCATTGATGCGCGAGCTAGATCCAAACCGTGTTCAAACGAAACAAAGTTCACCTATGTACAAAATACGATTGAAATTTATTTTTAAATCGTGATAATCTTTACGGTCAACGCCTCGTGACCGCCTCGTTAAAAACTATTAGGGAAGTAACTTACATTAGATTAAGAATGGATATCTCTCTCCTGCTTCAAAGGAAAAGGGAAGGGGAAAGGGAAAGGGAAAGGGAAAAGGAAAAGGAAAAGGAAAAGGAAAAGGAAAAGGAAAAGGAAGCTAAATAATACTTACGAATACCTACCTAATATTTCTAGATCGCGTGAACGATTACCTGACTACTAACAGAAACAGCGACAACGACATCTAAAATATTGACACAGTAACAATGCTAATAATGTTCGACGACGAAGACAATGAGGAGGGATTACGATGGACGAAGAATATTAGTGAAACGCGTTTTACGTATGTCATCGAATTGTCGTTGTTTTACGATTCCATTCTTTCCGATACGTCGAAATCTTGTCTGTTTCGCGAAGGGATTGCACAGCTTGACTTGGCAGTTCATTTTTCTTCCGTGTCCTGTTTACCTTCTGATAAGTATGACAAGAAAAAAAAGAAAAAAAAAACGAAAAAGATAAAATGGTAACGGTCGTATCGATGCATACGAATCGAAATGATCGATAACAAAACCTACCGTATCTTTATAGTTCCTAACTGTTTCGAACACTGACAAAGAGATATCGGGAATGAACATGTGAAAAATCAAAGAAATGGATGAGAAGAAAGGGTGGGAGGGGGAGCAAATCCATGTACGAATAGCGTCAATCGTTTATCGAAACGCATTAATTGTATAATAAAAGCAATATGTGTGCCTTGTTCGACAACATGCATTCTTAATGCATACCGATAATAATAGTAAGAATACTAATAATAATGATAAAGGTAATGATAATGATAATGATAATGATAATGATAATGATGATAGTAGCAGTAGTTGTAGTGGTAGTGGTAGTGGTAGTGGTAGTAGTAGTATAGTAGCAGCAGCAGCAGCAGCAGCAGTAGTAGTAGTAGTAGTGGTAGTAGTAGTAGTAGTAGTAGTAGTAGTAGTAGTAGTAGTAGTAGTAGTAGTAGTAGTAGTAGTAGTAGTAGTAGTAGTAGTAGTAGTAGTAGTAGTAGTAGTAGTAGTAGTAGTAGTAATAATAGCAATAGTACTAGTAACATTAATAGTAATTATAATAGTAATAGGAATAGTAACAGTAACGTTAACAGTAACAATAACAATAGTGATGATGATGACGACAACGTTGATACATTTATACAGATATCATTGAATTATCGTCAAAAGATTCGTCGAAGTACTTCTAATGTATTTACTATTTTGGAAAATTTTAAATAAGACGAAGAAAATCTATTTAAAGCGTATGTTTTTCTTCCTCGTTTCGATAAATTCTTACATTTTATGAAACCGTAGAAAAATGATAAATATATAAATTATTTGAAATGTACACACGATAAAATTAATATACGCTGTTGAAAATTTTGATAAAAACTTTTTATATATGTATATGGATATGTCTATGTATATACTTATAAATGGAGGAGGATGGAGTACGAAATTCTAAATTCTAAATTTTAGTTTAACGATGTTATGTACAATTTATGCTTGAGTATGTGTACGACTGTAAGTACATACTTACGTGTGTTCGTATAACATGCAGAACGGATCGTTGAAAAAGGAAATGATTCTTTTTGGTACGGGTACAACGTTACCTGTCATTCAACGGATTTAGGTGTTCATTCAAAAAGGAGATGCTTGAATCGTTTCAGTTTCAACGATTGCTATCGTTTTGTTTCTAACGTTTTACACGCATGCATAATAAAAACTAAACTATTTTTGTTGCCATTAACATATCGAAAAGAGAAAGATTGTGGAATTGTATGGCGGAAAGAAGTAACAACAACGTATCAACAAATAATTAAGCTTCCAATTTTGGAATATACATATATATATGGGTACACAGGAACATACGTATACATGTACACACGTACACACGTACACACGTACACGCATATATATATTGAAAAGAAATAGAAACAATCGAGTCGATTTAATCATACCTGTATTTTACAGTTTTATTGAAAAATGATATAATAAAGGATATCTAAACGTGTTTATAGATATACATGTAAAATATTACGTGTAATTTGTCGATTTTCTCTCATTTCTTTGTTTATGTATTTACACACACACACATACGCGCGCGCGCGCATGCATACGACGAGTACGCAGATTTTGCACACCATTCTCTACATCCTCTTCCTTCCGTTTTATCTATTTTTCTGTCGTACAAAATTTCAAATATTATATTTGAAAATATTTTCAATAAAATTATAAAATTACGACGTACGATTAAACCGATCTTGAACTCTCCCAACTTACGACAAAAAAGGATAGAGATACCATTCGAACGAAAAATTGGAATGATACATGTATGTATGTATGCATCTGTATGTGTGTGTGTGTGTGTGTGCGTGCGTGCGTGCGTGCGTGCGTGCGTGCGTGCGTGCGTGCGTGTGCGGGTATGTGTGCGCGCGCGCGTGTGTGTGTATGTATGTATGCATGTATGTATGCAAGTAAATAAGTAACGTATGGGTGATATTTAGATTCGACTGTTACGCCGAGAGGAGCAAAAACTATTCTATTGTTATCTTCTTCGAAGCACAGATTTTTCCCTTCAAATATTTTATACACAATCAGAAATAAAGGGAAATAACATTTTACTATTTAATTTGAGACGATTCGTTTTTTACATGTACTTATCATACCCTACTATATTACAATAGATACATTATAGCGAAGTGAAATTTATCGTTTATTCTTTTGTCATTTTAATAGAAAAGATAAAAGTGGAGAAAACAGCGTAAAGAATCATTTGAATTGTTAATCATTTTTGTTCTTTTCCCTTGTATTCGAATGAACGATATAAATGTTACGCTTGAAATATATATTTTTAGTTGAACCATACATATATACGTATGAATTATAAGTGCCATGAAAGCAAATAATAAAGTAAAATATGTAGTATCGTTACAATCAGGTTTGGCTTGGGTATTAACTGAACGATAATTTGTTAATTATTCATTGTTTGATATTATCATTATTATTATTATTATTATTATTATTATTATTATTATTATTATTATTATTTTTTATTTTTATTATTATCATTATCATCCTCATCATCATCATCATCATCATCATCATCATCATCATCATCATTATTATCATTATTATTATTATTATTATCGTTTTTTTTTTTTTTTTATCAGACTGTTTACGTCTGACTGATCTGATCTGACTGATAATAGAGAGCCACGGGGATAATTGTCAGCGTGGTTTCCTTGTAGCTGTAGTATACATATGTGTTATGATGCGTTTAAGAATTTGGGTGTAATCGAACATGTGTCGACAGTCACTACAGATTTCTGTAGTTGTAAGTATGTGTTTGGCTGTAGTTGTAGTGGGTAGATATGTATATTGATGCGTATTTTGCGGTATAACTCCTGTGGTTGAGTAGTATTTCAATTTTGTCCTGCTGCCGCATTTCTTTGATTTCCTCTGCCATTTTCATGTATTTTTCGATTTTCTCTGCTGTATTCTTTTATTCTGAATGTTACCAGCTTGTGTATGGATATTTCAATTAGTTGCGATATTTTCTTCTTTCTGTAGGTGAGCGATATATGAGTGGTTCATTGTGCGCGGTGTTGTTTTATCTGTTGTGATGTTTCTGTTTCAGTATAGTTTGTATTCGTTCTTCTCCAGTATATTTTTTGGTGTGTACTTATATCTGTAGGTGTGCGTTGTTGTACGAATTGGACTTGTATAGCAAGTTGTTGAGTGATTTTCGTTTCTTGTTTTGCTATCTCGTCTATCTCTCTTCGTTTCTTATGTGATATTTCAACTTGTATGCATTGCGTTAGTTGCCTGATATTTTTTCTTAATTTTTCTATTTTTTTTTTCTGTAGTCTGTATTCCCATGTCGGTATTGTTCTTTCTGTGTCGTGTGTATTCTCAATGTAGTAAATGCTCCTGTAGAAATTAGTAGATGTAGTTCTTCCATGGTTGTATTGTTACTTATTCACATATGTATGATTGTGTTTATGTTAATTATTGTTATTTGGATTTCTGGGTTGTTTGATATTTTATGTATGAATGGTCTGGCGTCTGTGCTCGTATCTTTATATTCTATATATGTTAGTTGAAATTTTTCTTCTATATCTATTGTGTATGTTATTTCATGTTGCCGTCTTATTTCTTCTTCTTCTTCTTCTTCTGGTTGTATGTTGTTTTATTCAAGTGATACCGCTGAGTTCTGGAAATCTGTTAGTGAATGCTATGTGTAATTGTGATCGGTATCCGGTTATGTTCGTTGTTAGATTTGTTAGCCGGTAGTAACAGAACATGAGGTGTCGGTTAATTTCATCTGACCACCTCATCCTCTGTTTTCGTTTTCCTTGTATGTCCTACAAAACACCCCTAATAAGATTTATATCGTTGGCCGTTGTACTAGCTGTGTCGTTATTATTGTGGTCGGGCATACGGTTGGTTCAAGCGTTGTTCCTGACCGTGGTGCCGCTTGTCCGAGGCTTCGCCTACTTTTTTTCGAACCCTATAGACACACTATGGGGAGATTAGCCCTTCTAGTGGTTGTCCTGTTAGTCGCCTTATACGATAGGCAGGACATACCGGAGACCTATTTTAACCCCGGGTCCCCACGGGGTTTATTATTATTATTATCATTATCATCATTATCATCATCATCATCATCATCATCATCATCATCATAATAATCGTTATTATTATTATTGCTTAATAATTATCCATGACGACGACTACGACGACGACGACGACGACGACGACGACGGCGAGTTAGGGTTAGTATCTGCCATAGGTAGCCTTGTGCGTGTACAACTAGTAGTTACAAAGTTCTGATTCGTTTCAATTTCAAGTTTGATTTTGATTTCGATAGACTTGTGTTAATTGCAATTATGCAGTATCCAACAACAAGATTCAACGATAACGAGAAATTTCGTTGGATCGTTGGATGTAACGATAGATCAGAGTCAAAATTTAATTTTAATTGATCGTGTTTTTTACTTGTTACTTTTTACTTTTTACGTACAATTTGTTCTGGTCGAAGAAATTCGAGTCAGGATTACGCGTTTTCTTCCTGTTTGACTATTCGAGTTCTTCAAATATTGTGTACACTCTACAATTAACAATATTGTATTGTTCGATTCGCAAATTTCTAATAAAATAAGTTATGAATTTGATTAATATCGCCGGTAACCACGTATCTATGTATTTTCATCCATTCTTCCCCTTAATCAACTTTCTATTTCGAATTCGTGTTTTGTTTTAGAAATCGGTAGATGACCGGTAGACGAACGTTCGATTCGAGCCAGAGGAAGGGTAGAAGGAAACGAAAAAAAAGGAGGGAGACTGCTTGTTTCGTAATCAGTGTCGGTTGAAAGGGGTAGGACAAAAAAAAAATGGGAGCAACAAAGGATTTCTGTGATTGGATGGTAGCCGTACGAAAAGTAATAGAAACGTTAATGCCGAGACTACGTAATGCCTGTAACGCTATGAGTTCGCATGAGTGGGAAGTAACGTAACGTAAAACATGAGGCGTGAGGCGTGAGGCGTGAGGCAAGGCGTAAGGTAACGGAGGATATAAGGTGGCCGTAAAACGAAGAACACCGAGCGGGCTACTGGTCAGTTTTAAATCGGGAATCAACCTCCGGTTCTGGTGTTGGTTGTTCGGTGCCGCGATCGTGAACCCGCGAACCCTCTAACCCCCGGACTCTCGCGACTGTTACGAAAGGTGATACATCAGTGCACGAACAAAATTAAGCTAGTTGTGATTCGACAACCGAGAATCCCGATTATTCTATTATTCTATGCTACTTATTCAAGTTTTCTTTTTCTATCCGTATAATGTAGATTAACTGGACGCCCGTGTGTTATATTTCTTCTAAACACTCTACGAACGATGATTGTTTGCACAACGTAAATATCCAAAATTTCCTCGTTCACATTTATCACAGGTAAGTAAGCAACGTGTATTACTACTCGATACGATTTTAAACGGGAAAGCTGCTTTTTTCTATTTCAAAATGAGAAAGAAAACAACAAATATAAAGAATATCAGATAAAAGAAGTGGCACGGAAAAGCTAATTAATATTTTACTGATATTTTATTTCTTCCTTCTCCCTCTCTTTCTTTTCTTCTTTCTTTCTTTCCTTCTTTCCTTCTTTCTTTCTTTCTTTCTTTCTTTCTTTCTTTCTTTCTTTCTTTCTTTTTTTCTTTCTTTCTTCCTTCCTTCCTTCCTTTCTAGCAACAACGAAGCGATTGAAAATTATGCCGTAGCCCTGTTAATCAACGTGCATCAAAATTAACCCAGTTATAGTACAACGACCGTTCTTTGGTGGGTAACGTTTCGAGTGGCAAACGAACAACGCGTCTGTCGCAAATTGAAAATACAAATTATTTATACGCCCAAAAATCAATCATTTTCTATCGTCTATCATCCTGATAACGTATACTTTTACCTGTTTCCTTTTTCATTTTCTTTCTTTCCATTTCTTTCTCTTTCTTTGACACACACTCACTTTCCGCCCTCTGACTTGTTTTTTTGTTCATTAAGCGATCTATATTCACTGAAATGACAAGTGAAGCATTGAAATTCGATATCTTGAGCGATGCTTTGATTTCTTTTTGAACAATTTAAAGATAGGTAGATCGGGCAAAAAAAAAATTCTTTATTCTGATTAACGACGAATAAGGTCGATTATCACGTGGATGGATATTAAAAACTTTTCCGTAACCTAAATTTTATACCCGTTGGTGTACTTGTTGGTATTTACACAGGCAGAAGAAACAAGTTGTACACGCGACTAGTTTTTAAAATCTGGTCCTGGATTTAAGCTTGCTCACCTGGCGCGGTATCCGGGATCCAACGCGATGCGCCGACGATGACGACGACGACGACGACGACGACGACGACGATGACTCGTGCCTGCTCCTTTTTAAACTTTAAAGCGCGACCTGTCGCGATGCCTTTTTTCTTCTCATTTCATACAGCTAAGTATGTAGTTGGCTAGTGAAAAGAGTTCGCGCGTATTTTCTGTTCGTTCTTTGGTTCGTATTCTACGATTCTGTTTTATCGTGTTATCGTAGCTACGCGATTCGTTAGTTTCGACAGGTATGTGAACGCGTATTAAACAGGTAGTTTTGCGATCAATTTTTATTCGAACTGTCTACTTGTAGATGATCGTAGTAACGATCGAGGGGATAAGAAAATGATCGCGAACGAAGGTAAAAGTCAAAAAGGTGATTAAATAAATCAGGATAGGTAAAGATAAATTGAATAAAATGAGGCGATATGAAAGGAGGAAAGACTGGGCGGAAGATGAGAAACGATGAAAAAGAACAAAACGAAAACAGAAACGCGTTACTTGGAATCTTTTTATTCTCGACCCAATTTTACAACAAGGTTTAACGGTTTAAGCAAAACGTGCGAGTACGCGAGGTAGCCATTCAATTCGATTCGATTTGAGCGAGTATTGTTCGAAATTGATTTCGATGCACGTATCGTCGTCGTCGTCGTCATCGTTGTCTTCGTTGATCGAAGAATGTCTGTAAATCGCGTACACGTACACCTCGTCTATGTAGGCAAGCGTTCACGATACAAAGTTGACAACTTGTACTCTCCGTGACATAGTTTCGATGACCTACACACACACACACACACACACACACACCTTTTTTTTGCTCTTTGTAAATTTTTGGTTAACGATAAACAAATAGGCTACACGTTCTCCAAGTAAACGAAATATTGCAAGTAAGCTATTAATTAACGTATTAACTCGTGCGTTGAGATTCGGTTTTACCGAAACGCCTGCCGGCTCTCCAACCCTCCGACACGTTAATACAGGCTGAACACGTACCGCGAGTAAATAAGCGACGCCGCCCTACATCCGTCGTTTCATTTCGGTTCGTTTCGATACGTACCACGCATACGAACGTATCCGTCGAGTTTCTGCGTTCGTAGACCTAACGGGAATCTCCTTAATTCGTGATCCTTTCCTACCCACCTTTAACCCGCTTTCATTTTGTCCTGCATTTTTCCAACTGTACGTATTGATAAAACGATTTTGTTCACGCAAACGGCGACCCTGTTTTTATTTTTTAGCTTATTTACATACCGATCGATCGACATTGGAAAGAAAGGAAAATACCGATCATGGGGAAGAGACGAAGCGTAGTAGCATTACTTGGACTTATTCTGTTCCTCAAGTCTTCGGATGCCGAGAGCGGCACCGAGGAACACTCTTATTCTCACCACCGACAAAAAAGGCTGTTCTGGATAACGAATGACGGTCGGGTAGCATTGCCGCCAGGCACGGTGATGACGATTACTCCAACCTTGGCACTGCCATTCGTTAGATATCCACCCTATGGATTCCTCAGCAATATGACCATCAGCTTTCCTTTTACCAGTGAGTGATTAATCAATCACCGATCGATTCTTCATTTTTCTTTTCTTTTCTTTTCTTTTCTTTTCTTTTCTTTTCATTTCTTTCTTTTCTTTTCTTTTCTTTTCTTTTCTTTTCTTTTCTTTTCTTTTCTTTTCTCTTCTTTTCTCCTCTTTTCTCTTCTTTTCTCTTCTTTTCCTTTCCTTTCCTTTCATTTCCTTTATCTATTACTTTGATCGTTTTCTTAATGTTCTAGTCGATTTTGACAAGCTCGGTTTAACCGACAACGAGAATCCTTACGGTGCTTTGCCATCGGCCTTCGATGCCACCGCCAGAGATCAAGGATCGTCGTCCACGGCAGAATTTATAGCGACGTTCGTGAAACGTGGACTCGACAAGAGAGAGGCGATCGCGAACTTGCCGAGAGACGCGTTTTACGGAGGCGAGCGAGCTCTGT